>JAGSMP010002439.1:0-23251 GCA_029286625.1 Parnassius orleans | reverse complement strand
TATAAATACAAGAAAGGATAGGAAGTATAATGGGAAATATTAAGAGTTCCAACTAAAAGGTTTGAGTAGATTTTTTAAGAAAAATGGGATTGAGCACGACGAAGTGGCAAATTTCCATAAGCGTACAGCTGTAACAGAAAATGATTTATTGAAGAAGTAGAATGAATGTAGGTACTGAAGTACGAACGAAAAGATTGTTGGAGCAGTTTTAAACCATTCACAAGCCATAATCTAATTTAAATTCTGCGATCATCATCACGCCGAAATATATATATATATATATATATATATATATAAATATATATATATAATATATATTATATATATTATATATATATATAAATACCGTAAAGCCGAAAGCAGGTTAAATGGGGCCTTATAACGAGTTCATTCACAATATTTAAGAACCGTAGTAACGCTGTATAAGATACCCAAAAAATAAAATAAATTTTATTTTCACTGATGTGCAAACCCTATTTCAGTAAAATTAAAGAGTAAACTACGCAGAATGTACCTTTTTACCTAATTCGCGGAACGACAAAAATTTTAAAAGACCTAACCTAACGAAACAACCGAAACGAACACTTACTTTTCATAAAACAATCGCTGTAGCAGCTATCGAGTTTACATATAACAAAACATTAATTTATTTAAAATATTGAAAAATAAATTATCTATCATAATATAACTTTAAGGTATATCGTGATCGAATTTAGAAAAAAATAATTGATTATAACCCTTTAAAATTTGGATCGAGAATAAAAATATCACAGTGTTATTTTAACTATAAATTTTTGAAATTAACGTAAAATTTAATCTTCATATAAAAAATGAATATAAAATCGTCTAGTGCCTTAATACAAATGCCACTGAAGTACTTACGTAACTTTATAATATTGTAATATCTTTTTTTTTTTTTTGAAACAATAATAAAATAACAATTAAATCGTTAATATTATATCTAATAATTAATTTCAACTTACATATATAAATACAGAATATTTAATACAACTTCAAATAACAGCAAAAGAACATAAAACAATCTCAAATTAATCAGATAAATAAAGTTTTAAATGGAATTAAAATCACTCAGGTGCGAAGTTACTCTTAATTTTCTTTGTTCTTTTGACCAATTTTCACATTTTTCTGGATGATGCTGCTAGAATACAACCGCTTCTTTCCTTTTTCAATGAATCCATTTTAATTTTCTTTTTCAGTCTGCTTTAAAACAATATATTTTGTGGCCTCGTGTTTTTCTATATTATAGTTTTCTTGTCCCATCCGGTATTACGTCCATTGCGTTATTATAATGTATATATTTTTAATAATATTCACAAGTCAATCCATGATATGATGATTTTTTATTAATATAATATTTTACTATTCTTGAAGCCCGGCGGTGCGCGTGCATGTAGCAGCGCACCGCTCAGGGTCGCCATGTAATGTTGAAGGTTTTAATAAATAGGAGACGTGTTGCTTGTACAAGAACCTTAATTATACTGATCTACTTATTCTACCTTAACACAAATATATACTATCGGGGCTACACTACAATTCGAACCTGCGGCCCCAGCGCAACAACTCAGTGCTAAGTCACTGCGCCACGGAGCCGTCAAGCTTACTATACAGAATGTCGTAGCGTATCACACAACAAATGAAAAGTTTTCATTTCATTTTTTTTAGTAATTTTTACTCATGATACAGCTTTTCAATAGGCATGGTCAATGTTATACTGTACTAATAAAATAAAGAAACGGATATTGTCGCTCTCAGCTCTTGTTGTAAGGTAAGTACAATTTAAGTTATACATTTTGTTGTTATTCATTATTCATTTAAAATAATATAATTTTATTTTGGTTAAAAAATTACCTTTTTTTAATTTTGACAAAGGAACTAAATAAATTATTTTAAAATAAATTATCGAAATACTAATGAGTGTAATGGTATTAAGATTTTCTGATTACACCTGAAAATCTTTCGAAATCACCTGATAAAGAAACATTAACAAAAAAAATTTCATTCAAATCGTTAGGGCCGTTTCCGAGAAACCTAGCACTATATAAATATAATTCTTCCATCTTTGGACAACCAGACGCTCGGTCAATTTCCAACCCTTGGTTTTCAACTTACCACTAAATCGAACTGGACGGCTTGCTTCATCGTTTTTCATGCGTACAGTAAAGGAGTGGAATAAGATGCCAACATTTGTTTTTCATTTCCATCCGATAATGTGGATGACTTCAAGGCAAAAGTGAATAGGCTTTTGTTGAGCTAAATCAGAGCGCTTTAAAGACAAATTATTCCACTCCTTTGTTGTATGCATTGCAAAAGACGAAGCAAGTTGTTTTGTTTGAAGGCATGGCAGGCATATCGACAACATAGAGGTGAAGACCCGCCGACCGCTTGGTTGTCCAATGGTAGAGAGAGGAGAGAGGAATTCAGGCATGTAATTCTTGCGCTCACTCTCCGAAATGCATCATATAGAATACCGAGACGCTGGTCTTGAGGCTTGTGTGCTTGTGCTTGAGGCTTACAAAATTGTTACCAATCAGCCTCTTATCTATGAATCCAACACTATTAGGTGGGATTTTGCAGCACCAGCTTATATGTGACACCAGTTCTCCAAGCACAACCGGAATTGCGTTTTATATAAGGTAAGAACCTGGCGTAATGTAGTGCCCAACCCTTTCGAGGCCACCTCGTTTCCTTGCGGTTGTTTTGGCCCTGGAATTAATATATATATAATACACTTAATAAATGTTTTATCGTTGAAATAGATTTCTAAGATTATTTAAATGCATTTATTCGTTATCGGTGAGACTTACGCTATGTGTGCGATGCGCTTCAGAGCACGGGAGCTAAGTGCACTGTGAATCTGTAAAATTCCTGGAGTATCCTCTTATAACGTCTGAGATTTTCAGACATTCTTGCTGTGTATATTATCTAAATGGCGTATACTTACTTAAGTTCATGTAAAGGTTAGATATGTTTTTTTAAACTGAAGTGACAAACATAATAAGAGTGCACCTGATTCCAAGATAAGTGGTACAGTGGCCACATCCATCCAAGAACATCAACAGATGCGTACAGTCTGTAATTATATTGGCTCCTTATACTATTCAGGCTAGAAGAAAGCAAACCCTCTCGGAAATGAGAGGTGGCCTGTGCCCAGCAGTGGGAAGTATATAGGCTGTAACTATAACTTTTAACTTTAACTCCTAGGTAGACACTTCTTGTCTGCCACATAATTCTGCCACATAATCAATCTACAAATAGTCTACATTAAATGGAAAAACTCAAACTGTTAGCTTTCGGGTGAGAGTTTGTGACACTATTATTTGATTATACACGGGGTTTACCCGCCTCGCAGGCCAAGAACGGGTTATGTCGAACTTACATGACTCTACTGACTGAAACCTTTCCTTAAAGGCTTCTCTTCGCCATATGTTGGCAAGGCAAGAACGCTTTGCATATATCCGCGGCCCAGCAACGCCAGTCCCCTGCTACCCCACCACCAACAACAACCTTTCCTTCTCACTATCCTAGCCTTACACGAATTGTCACCTAAGTGCTATATTGGACCCGGCTAGCTTAAACGAGTGCACGCGTACTTATGGCACTAATAACAGTAATGTCCCAAAATGAATTTCGATCAGGCGGCAGTCTCAACGAAGACTTAGTGCACTCTGTATTTCACTCTCGTAGTCCGATGGAACCCAACTCGACCGAAAATATTAGGAACGGCTTTACTTTTTCGAGGCGGGGATAAAACACCGCCAACGTCCTGACTCGGGCTGCACTGAGAATTTATTGACAGAAAACACAATCATTTATTAAATAAGTATAAATGAGTCTGCAATCCATCGCCATTGAAATATTGGTAAAAAGGAAAATAACGTGAATCATATGCTTAGTGACACCTGCAAAGCGTATAAACATAGATATCTGTGGTAGCACCATGTCCACCCGGACTAGTTTATTCAAGCCTATAATTATGTCTAAATTGTATAAAATCAAGTGTATAGCTTTACGTACAACGGCAATAGTCAACCCCTTTTAATTAAATATTTACAGTGAACATTATCACAAGGCACGTAGGTTCATTTTACATCATCCGAGGGACGATGAAGCAATGCAAACGGAGCAGTGATTAAGGTTTGACAAACAAGTGATGTTGACTATTTCCACGGCAGTCTCACAACGACGTTTTCATTTAATTTGAACCGAATTCTCTTACTTAATAATGGTAAGAGTTTATACATCTTTACATATAAATAAAATTGAAGTGTCTGTCTGTGATATTGAAATAACTGTCTTCTTTTAAACTCATTCTACTAAGTACATAAATACATAAATAACCAATTTTTGTCTGTCTGTCTGTCTGACTGTCTGTCTTGTTGTCTTTCTGTCTGCCTGTTTTGCTGTATTTCTTTGTTGCCTCTCTGTCGGGCTAACTTTCAGAGTAGTTGAACCGATTTGAGGAAACTTTACGAACGGATAGAGAGCAGTACTAGAGGATCTAGGCTATTAAAAAATGTAATTCCGAAAATCTTTAAGACTTTTATTTTTAATTAAGAAAAATAAATGGTTTTTGATCATCTTAAATCCTAATAACGCCACATTAATAGATCCTATCCAGACGAAGCCGCGGCGTGTCTATAAAATAATAACTCTAATGAAATGTGCATGTAACCTTTACGCATGTTTGAAGTATAGCTTGAGTACAACTCATTCATATTAATATTATACACCCCCTGCCCCCGGAACATAACGTGGTGATGGATTCATTTCTGCCGCTACCGCTTATTAAAAATCATTGTGACAATATTTAGTTTTGATCGATACTATAATCGATTTAAACTTATTATTGCGCGAATTTCATTTGTAATTTTAGAAGAGAAAATTTTTGTTTATTATATTTTAGATTTCTGACTAAGAAATTATTGTGAGGGGATTTAAATAAAAATTTAAATAAAGTACGTAATCAAGGAATTTTTGACAACCCTGACACATATTTTCAAGTTTGTATGAAAAATTGAATAATGGGGAGCAACTTTGCAACTTTGTTATTTGCAACACAATTAAAGGAGCAAATCATTACGTTCTTACGTTCATCCTTGAAAACAAATCTTATTATTTTCATTAAAAACCTTGATGGTAAAGTTGCAACAAAGTAAGGTTTTTGAGTATTTTTTTAAAATCACTAATAAATATCAAATCTAAAAAGAAAATAATGTCACTTTTAGCATTGACGCGCAGTCTGATAGTACCTTTATTGTTGGAAAAATGGTCCTAGGTTTTTAAGTCCTTTCAAAAATGGCAAAATTGCTAGGTTTTACGGTACTAACAAACATTCTTTGCGAACGAAGTCGCGGGCACAGCTAGCGTTCGCGCGTTTATCGATAGATGTATAGTATAATTATAGCGTTTTTGTAAATTACAATATAGAGATTGCATACGAAAGCATAAGTAAATTTATTTATTTATTTATTTGCTTTTTAATATGTATGTTACATAAGAGACATGCAAATTTGTTTATTCTTTGAACATTTTGTTTTATAAAATTAACATATAAAAATCAATCATTAATTCAACAACAACGAACAATCCATTCCATTATATAAAAATGTCAAAATTGTAATTAAAAAAATAACAAACAAAGAAAATTAAATTAAACAATATTAAATACCATGTCAGTTAATTATGAAATTGTCAATTTATCAGCTAGTCTTATAAAAAGTTGTCATTAGTAATTTAAAAACTCATTTACCGAGTAAAATGTATTTTGAAGAAGCCACTGGTATAATTTTTTTAAATTTTGTTGCCACTTTTGTAAGTGTATAAAGCATATGTGAACCTGTTTATTACATATTTTACAAACTTGTTCTTTCCACTTTAATTCTTTGTCAATAATTATACCTAAGAATGTTACGTTAGTAGCACTACAAAGAGTTTGTCCATTATATAAATGGACAAACTCTTTGTAGTGCATAATAATTTAATAAATATATCTATCCCTCCTAAGTATAGTGAGTCATCTAACATTTTAGGTATTTTCAGGTTTTGACGGTATTGATTGTAAAAACATGTTATTTATCAGACTATGTCGAAAAAACCTAAAATTCATAATTACTTTTGGAAATAATCTAACGTATACTGGTTCATGTAGAGTTATTTAAAATTTCAATACGAAGTATTCTAAGCTAACTACTCTGATTCAGTATACGCGGGACGCGGTGCGGTATTGAGCGACATGTGCAAACTGGACCAGTATACAGCGTTCGTGGCACATGACTATGTCAATTTAGGTGTATATTTTTGCGATCAATATATTAGATTTGATTCATAAAATCACTGTATTTTAATTTTAATAAGCATGGAGGGAACATTGCAAAATGCTAGAGCAAAACTTATGCTTAATTTAGTAGATTTAAGACACTCAAATTATATTACGTATTCACGAAAATTTTGAAAATAACGAGTCAGTGAAATCTTTTCATAAAAATGATAAGTAGTTTAAGGTTTTCATTACATTAGCTTATATAAATTATAATTGTGACAGTAAATAATCACATTATTTTTAGATTATAAATTATTAAAAGTTCTGTACAATCTATACTGGATTAAGTTAAGATAGACCAGTATACGTCGTGATAGTTTGCATATTACACATACTTAGTATTCTAATTTTAGTAGTAAAGGGATTAATTTTAAACAGTCGTCTGTGTCAGTCTGTGCTGCTCATTTTGCCTCATTGATGGCATGATATAAAAAGCATGTTTACTTTATTTTCAGAGTCCCCTTTGCCACCTGGTGCTTACTTTACCAAAGATGAACTGTCAATTATCGATCACGTAGACCTAGAATATAGTGAACTTTTTTAATAGAATCCTCATCTATCGAGATACCTGTAAATGGACTTAAGACTAAGAACATTATAACCCCATACCTTCACCAGCAATTTCGTTTTCTAGTCCAAATAGTTACATAAACTTTAGTTTTACTGTACCTGATAATCATACCAGCAATTAGTCTTACATAGAAGATACCGATTCTGCAGTAAGTACTCCTAATCAGCCAAGCAATCGACGCAAGCGAAGTTCAAATATTAAAAAGGACAAGGCTTGCTTTAGGGAGTAATTTAAGCAAGAATGGAGGGATAGCCAGAGAAAATACAAAATAAATAGAGGTATGGAGTACACCAGTATAAATGGAGAAATACATACTGCCCTGGTCCTAAATGCTGCCGTCAAAAATGTTATGATAGGATATCAGAAGAGAACCGAAAAATAATTTTTGAGATGTTTTGGAGGATTGGCAATCATTCACGACAGTGGGATTTTATCACTAAGTACGTTATAAAAATATCAAATGTTTTACTGTTTCTGAAAATTCGAAGCAGCCTTATAATATTTAATATCATTTACCATGGTTGGAATCAAATGACAATGCAGAGATAAAAAGAATATCTGTTTGTAAAACAATGTTTCTTAGAACCCTCTTGATAAGTTTCAACTTTGTTTATACCGCTCTAGAAATTTTTTATCGTGGAAAAGTGTTCGCAGAATCCGATCACCATCCAAAAATTATAACATTCAATATGGTACGTGGTGTAATTGATCATATTATTGAAGATCTGCGCTTTTGAAGCTCATTACACTGCAAAGATTCGAAATGTATGTATTTGGATGACTCCTGCCATTTCTCAAGACAAGCATTATGAAGAGTGGTTTGATTCAAATGTTTCTTCTGGCAAAGCGTCTAATGTACGACAATATCGTGATATTGTAAACAAAGATATAAATATTGCCTTCATAAGCCCAAAAGACGCATGCGAAAAATGCACACATTTGGAAATAAAACACAGGCTACCGAATAAGAAATACAAACAAAGAAATCATTTGAAAAGGAAACAGCTAGAAAATTTAAAAGAAGAAGGAATTAGAAATGCAAATAAATAAGTTTTAGCATGTACTTTAATTACAGAAATGTTAAATGTACATTCTATTGTAAAAGAACATCGTCCATGTAAAATTTTACCATTTTTGATATGATATCTTTACAAGGTTTGCTATTCTTGGAATCAACAGACAGCTAAAAGGCGAGCTAATTAAATTGCAAGCTGTGTTTATAAATTTATTGAAATGACAATACCCAGAGGTATAAAAGAGTATCGTTTCTGGTCTGACAATTGTGGAGGCTAGAATTGAAACAGAGTCGTATTTTTAATGTATATGTATGAATTTAATATAAGTATTATTCATCGTTTCCTTGTCTTTCCTTGTCTTGATTGAGAGACAGACTAAAGACAGGATTATTTTTACCCCGGACCTAAAACAGATGGCAAGCCCTATAATGTCATTCAAATGTCACAGGAGTTGATTAAAACACATTTCAAGCACTGCAATAATTGGACAACTACTAGCTATGGAACTAACATGTCATGAACAATGTAAGTGAATTTAAAATACAAGGAAATAATCACTTTAAAATTATATTTAAGTACAATTATGAAGACGATGCTGTTAAATGGATTAACTGTATGAATAAACCGAAGAACACACGATATAAAAAAAAGAAAAAGTGGATCTGTTTCAGTCAGTGCTTATGAAAACCCTGCCAATTGACAAATAAACACAAAGACCTTATGGATCTTGGTAAAAGTCACGTCAGATACCAAAAGAATATCACTTATTTTATAATAGTCTGATTACAGGTAATATAATAATGAATCTGACTGTGATTAAAAAACCTGATTCATCTACTCAGATATTGTTTTTTCGTGAAGATATTTTATTTTATTGAATTTTACTAACAAAACAGATAGTTCCTAAAATTCGTTGGATTAAGACGAGGGTTATGACGTTTTATTTTGTTAATTAATTTTAATACTAAAGAAGATTAAAATTTTATTTTCTACCTTTATGCGTGGTGTATTAAGCAATGTTTTATGGAAGGTATATATACTTTAACCGCTTGATTATGAATTGAATTGGTTTTAATAAATAATAAATAACAAGAAATAAAGTTATTTTCTTTTATATGAAAAACAATGAAGCTAAAAGCTTGATTATTTTGCAGATATATCAATTTACTGCTACTCTATCAAACCGATTTTGGACATTAAAATCAGTGTATAATGAGTCAACTAATTTATTATCGTTTATACTGTAGATACAATGTCAGTAAATTAATCCAAGAAAATGAAATACAATTCTGTTTTTGTGTTTTTATAAACCTAATACTTTTTCCTTAAGATATGCTAAATATACAAATACATTGTAAATGAGTATATGTGGTAGTTAGCTCATTATAGGCCATAGTTTATATGATGTATACTAAGTCATTCATTATCTTGGAAACTCACTAAAATAGGTCTACTTTTTTATTATCTAAGGGTCTCAAATCTTAAAATAGTACGAATTTAAAAAAATCAACATTCTAGGACCAAAACTGAAAAAGTTATAAACAATTAATCTTTGACAGGCGCTCTTGTAAAATTTGAATTATGTAGTTGACTCATTATACTTAGGAGGTATCGATATAATTAATATTTATTAAATTATTATTTATATTATTGAAATTTATATATTGCGTTTTACTTAAGTTTATTGTTAAATTATTATCACTTAGCCATTGAGTTACTTGAAAGATTGTTTCATTAATGTCAAAAATATGTTTCATCAGTGGCATATTTTTATTTGTTGTGACTATTACTGAGACGTCATCTGCAAATAAACTGCTTCTATATTGAGTAATCTCCGGTAAATCGTTTAAATATATCAAGAATAAAAGTGGACCTAGTACACTACCCTGAGGTACACCAAACGCATTTTTTTTTAAATTTTGATCTATAACTTCGACTTACATGTTTACTGTCAAGTTTTAGCACCTCAACACATTGATGTCTGGTTTGTAAGTATGACTTCATCCAGTAATATGCTGAGCCTCTAATTCCGTTTTGATCTAGTTTGTACAAAAGCTGATCGTGCGATACAAAGTCAAATGCTTTTGACATGTCAAAAAATACAACTACAATAGTATATAGTCCGTCATTAATATTTTGTAAGATATTTTTTATTAAATTAAAAGTGGCTAGTGTGGTGGATTTGGATTTTTGAAATCCATACTAAGTTGGATTTATTCTGTTAAATTTATTTAAGAAATTCATTATCTTTTTGTGCATGACTTTTTCAAAATTTTTTTATAACATAGGTACCAATGTCACTGGACGGTAATTTTCCATTAATGTTTTCTTTTTATATAAGGGTTTACAACAGATTTTAATTTTTCTGGAAAGGTGCCAGATTCCATTGACAAATTAACTAAATAGACTAACACCTTACTAATTTGATTTTTGCACGCTTTTAAAGGTTTAAATTTGTCATCCAACAAAAAAAATTAGTATTAATAAATATATTTATTTATTTTATGTATTTATTAGTTATTCATTATTTTTCATATTTTTCATATTTTT
The DNA here is from genome assembly GCA_029286625.1 of Parnassius orleans. Classification (NCBI taxonomy): domain Eukaryota; kingdom Metazoa; phylum Arthropoda; class Insecta; order Lepidoptera; family Papilionidae; genus Parnassius; species Parnassius orleans. Next base: position 12,774 of record JAGSMP010002439.1, on the reverse strand, counting down.
ACTTACTTATTTTTGTATGATTTGTTTTTATTTTTATTTATTTATTTGTTTACTAACTCACAATTGTTATTACAGGAGTGGAGACTAATGCAACAATGTGGCCACTAATGTAAAAAAGACAAATAGTTTAATGTCCTCCTCTCGAATTCCGCCAATGTAAAATTAAATATGTCTTATCGTTGTGATACGATGTTAAGCATTCTAGCTGCGCGAACTACCGGCGCGTACTTTAAGATATTTGTATGAGCAACTGGTAGGTCCTGCAACCCTCCCCTCAGCCCCCGTCGCAGCCTAGGATTAGGCACGAGAAACCGCAGTAATTCCAGAATTTCCGGATTGTTTAATCACCACGTAACATCAAGAATATGTACTTAAGTAGCACAAAGTTCCGTCTAACCTCCAACTTATAATATCCAACCATTGCTATTACAAAAAGTGTTGGATACATAAGAGGATGAAAAGGGTATTGCTTTAAATAGAGGTACCGGGTAAACTTATTTTGTATTTTCTCCAGCATGAGGCTATACTTGGTTTCATAAAGATTCCAGATGATAGCACTGGTTTCTAGATTGTTTCTTACTAAAGCATTATATAATGACTTCACGGCGTCAGCGTTAAGGAAGTCATACGTTTCACGCATTATGAAGCCCAGATTTTCAAAGGCCTTGTCAGTCGCATTACTCCATAGCAAGATTCCATACGACATTATGCTATGGAAATAACTAAAATAAACTAATCTAGCTGTTTCAACACATGTAATGCCTCTAATTTTTGTTACAGCATATGCTGCTGAACTAAGTTTGCTAGCTAGTTTAGATATACAAGGGCCCGATTGAAGCTTCGCGTTAAACGTAATTCCGCGAAAAACAGTGGAATCAACAAGGCGCAGCTCCTCCCCATGCCCAACTACTACCGACTATGCCGAAGGACCAAAAAATACCGAAATAAATTTAAAAACTAATTTATTTAAAATAAAAGAATTACAATGAAACTATTTCTAAGACTAAATGACCCCATCGAAGTTGGATACAGAGTGAAGATGAAGTCCTCGTGACTCGATCTCCGGTGGCTTGGTCACGTTGGCGCTGCACGTGCTACGGCGTCAGCGTTTCCGTGGTCTTGCAACATTTCTGTCCTAGTTAGGACTCCGGTGTCAGCGATCTCCATACAAGTAGAGTACTTAATTCACTTGTAATCCCTGAAGGGTAGGCAGAGTCCAAAGAGCAGCGAGCCAAACAAAACGGCGTGTCTGAGGTAGTTTTAAGAGCACCTTCCTCCCTCTCACAATTGCTTGCACCGTCATTGCATGTGATATGTACATGTCGCAGCCAACTAGCTTAATTAGCCCTTTAGTTAACAGCCTAGCTTTTTATTAAACGATGCTGTTCAACTAGCGGCTTGAATGATATTCAGCCGATGCGACATTACATGTCATGGCCAGTGGTCACCCTATTAATTTCATTCAACGAGACAGTCGCTGGTCGGTGCCTAATAATGGACTATGTGCTATATACCCAGGGGCCACCCCAGCCTTGCCTTTACTGTCGCTGATATTACAAGATAGGTGCAATGTTGTATTCGACGCATCAGCTGAATATCATTCAGGCCGCTAGTTGAACGCCGCCGTTTAATAAAAGGCTAATTTGTTATAAAATTGTTTTAGTTATAAAAGGCTAATTTAGATAGTTGGTTGCGACATATATACGTCGTCGTTAATACGACACGAATTTTGCTTCTAAACGAGAAATCGTCAGCAGAAATAAACTGGGTGATATAATTTACATTGTTTCATTCATTACAGCCTAACAAAAGTCCACTGCTGAATATATCCCTATAGATTGCAAAGAGATAAAATGTTTCGAATGTATACAACTAGTATTTAATATACAAAATTTAACATATAATTTGTCAATAATATTCTTAAAAGAAAAGTTGGTCCTCAAGGGACGCCCAGCAGATAAGATACATCATAGTTGATGGCAGAATGTATGATTAAAAAAAACTAACAAGAAATATTTTAAAGACCTAACAATGTCCTTTCAAAAAAATAATATTACAAAGTGTGTATACAAGCGGTGAACGCGTAAGTATACTATAGTCGAATATAAAGGTACAAGCAGTACACAACTCACACAGAGAAGCAACGTATGAATTGTATTGTTTCACATTAAAAAAAATTGATTGTGTTTTTGTTGAATGGTCCTTTTTTGTTTTTTATTGTAGACTGGGGTATTTATTCGTTCATTCATTCATTACAGGCTATCAGTAGTACACTGCTAAACATAGGCCTCTCACATAGATTGCCTCATAAAGATGATATTTGCCATAGTTGCGTTGCTTGGCAGGCGGCTTGGCAACCGCAGTTTTTTTATTATTTCCATTTGTTTTCAGGAAGGTGATGCTGGTCATCTCCCGACACATTTCCCCAGTTGCCACTTACGACACCTAAGGGATAATATGAAGTGAAGAATTTTCTTACGTTTGTGATGGCCGCACTTATTTACGCATAATTTTATTTTATGTTTTATGAGTAGCGTAGAAAATTAATTTTTCTCTTCAATGTGAAATTCGCAAAATAATACTAATGCTTGTTACTGATCCTTTTAACTACGTTTGATCTCGAAAAATTTACTTACCCGTCTTAGACGAAATGCATTAGCCATTGAAATCCATTATACTTTCGACAGAAGGCAGAAAGAAAGTAAACCTACATTTCATTGCCTTCGAATTGAAAAGACATTAAAAAGTGACTTGTCAAATGAACACGCCCAACTTGTTAGAGATTTTCCAAGAGAAGAATTTAAATTTTGTTATGCACAATTTAATGAATAACAGTGTGTTTTTAAAATATCACGAAAACTACTTGACATAATGACTTATTTTTTTCATTGTCTTCAGAATTTTGAAATAGAAATAGAAATATAAACTTTTATTCAATATAGATTTAGATAATACTTTATTGAAAGTCACCCTTATGCTTAATTTATCACTGATTCGGAAAATACCTCTATCCTGGGACGAACCAGCAAGAAACCCAGTGGGACATCTTTTTTGAAAATGAATAGTTTGTAATCATTTGATGTTATACACCAACAACACAAACAAATTATAAATATCCATAATCGATTCCTTTCTATATCACCACCACTGTCCTTTTATCGCTTCTTTTATTATAATTACTGTTACAAAACAAGTGTGTACATGTACTTTCAATATACTTTTATTACAGACACTTTCTCAAATAGAGACACAGACACAGAGTACTTTTTAATATGTAGTGCCCTCCTGTACGTGTTGGCGGACTTCCCGTCCACGAAATATTTAATTTTTAATTTTTCAGACATTCTGGTGTTTTCACGATGTTTTCATTCGTAATCGAACATTTAAAATTGATGAATTAATAATTTCATTGTTGCCGGCGGATAGCTTACGTACTATAGCGAGCGATTTACTCCAGATCTACTGCGGGTCAGTTATATTCCATTCATTACAGCCTATAAAAGTCCACTGCTGAACATAGGCCTCCCCCAGTGGCGTAGCTACCAGGCTAGCGGGCAGTGGCTGGGGCCCTAAAGCTGGGCCCCTTGGCCTCAAGAACAAAAAATACGAAAAATTATTTACTATTCTAGTTGTATAAAGAATTTTCGAGTTTTAACTTTTAGTCCCTGACCGCGAAAGGCCTGAACTGAATCAAAAAATACTCCTACTTTCAGAACCAAAATAGAATATTGTTAAAGGTCTACTTCGTCTTATTGTCTTTGTTATGTCTTTTATATAGAAGAGAGGGACAAACGAGCATGCGGTTTCACATGATGGCAAGTGTCGACCACTGCCTATTAACCAATACAACACCAGGGGTTTTGCAGGCGCGTTGCCGGCTTTTAAAAGCGAGGTGCTCGTTTTGAAGCTCCCTAAGTCGTATCGATCCGACGGTGACGTTTCCCGAGTATTGGCAATCTGATCGAAGGCCTCGCTATGTCCAAACCATGGCCAGGGTCTCCTCTCTGCCTCTGCCAATTTATGAGTCAGGTAACCCAGAAGATCACCAGCTGAGCAACTCCGACGAAAATCGTACTGGCGGTCAGTTTTCAGTTGGTGATCCTCAACCTCATGAGCTGGCAGTTCACAATGGTTTTCATTATTATGTAGAACAAATTTAATAGGTCTGAGCGGTCGATTTTCGGTTATTTTTTAGGGATCTGGTGCACTAAAGCTGTCTTCTTTGAGCTCGGGACTACGCCTAGGGAGAAAGAGTTTTGGAAAAGACACGTTATGACCGGTGCCAAGTAGGGAGCACACGTCTTCAGCACATAGATTGCCTCATAGTCAGAAATGTGCGATAGTTGCCGCCTTAGATAGGACAAACAAAAAGATCCATTAAAACCCGTGTGAAAGAAGATATAGCTGACGTGAAGCACCGACGCTCTGGGAAGTCTGCAGTCTGTGAACATGTTCAAGATCGTCTCCGCCATTACATCAGAATTGATAGACCAAACCGCAAAAGAACACCGATTCCTACCAAGGATGACATGAGGCTATTGAAATTAATAAACATCCCATTTCACAGAGAAGATGGATGGTGTGCCAGCTTGGGATCCTATTAACAAAGTTAAATCCAAACCCCAAGTTACCACTGCAAGACTTCAAGATACTATAAGCTCATTCTGCGTAGATCGAACCAAAATTAATATTAAAACTGAAGGCCGGCTAACTGTGACATCGACGTCAAACATCCAGTCCCCCGTGAAAAATGGGTTGTTGTAGCACCTGAAACGTCGGGAATTAAAATAGTAAATTAAACGCGATAAAATCCGTAAAAATAGTTTTATTCAAAATGTGAAACTAATCTGACGTCGCGATATAATGCATATTGCTATCTCGTTTTCGGTGATGTTAATGCTATTAACCAGTTGGCTTTTACAGCGTTATCGGATTCAATCTATCACGTCGCGTCGAATGATGAATCCTCTATTGTTTCAAAAGCCGACCATGTTCTATCGACCAAAATTAGTGTATTGTTTTAACATTAATGATCTACATTTAAACAGAAATAACAAACGGTATAAAATTTGCAACACCAAATGTTAAAAATCTGAATACCAATGTGTTTTTAAATAGGAAAGAACTGAGCCCTGTTGAGTCCACTGTTTTTTTTTTGGCAACACTCTCAACCTCATATATCTAAACCAAACGAAGTCAAGAGAACTAGATTAGCTTATATCAGTTACTTCCATAGCATAATGTCTTATGGAAATTTGCTATGGGGAAATCCGGTTGATTTAGAAACTATTTTTATTTTGCAGAGCTAAGAGCTATTAACACAAATTGAAAGAGTCTCTCAGAGAAAAAATTAAATAAATAAATATGTTAATTTTGGCATCTCAGTATATTAACGAAACTATTATGTATGACCACAAAAACAAAAAAAAAAGTTTTAATAAAAGTGATATCTATATATTCTTTAAATACCAGGATCAAACACAAGCTATTTATATCAGTTACTACAATAAAGTTCCAGAAAATATTATATAAGATCTCTCTACTACGAAACTTAATCCTTTTATTAAACAAAGATTGAAATGTATAGTTTATAATAACTCCTGGTAATGAGGTGATCAATCACAATCAAAATCAAAAATCTTTATTTTCGGTCCAGTAATACTTAAAATTAAACACATTGTTGGAACATTCCTTTTAAGTTAGGAAACTTGTATTAGGAGGCACCGATCTTCCCGTCCTTCATTTATATAAATTAGTGTTTAGAACTTGGATAACACATAGATTTTGGACTTATAGTAAAACTTATATTATAGTATTAATAAAACATTTGTAGGTTAGTTGTGTGATTGTGTAGTGTATGTGTATGTGGTGTGTGCATGTTGAGGTATGGTATATTTAGTAAATTATTAATTATGAGTAACAAGTTAAGTAATTATTACTAAAAGTGTTTCGGTTTCGTTGTAATTTAAAGTTTTCAACCATTCTATTGTTTTCTTTTTAACTTCTATGCTATGCAATGGATATAGCTTAAGATTTTATTTATTTTATTATATAAGTATACTGCCCTTTTCTCATATTGTACTGACGCAAATGTCGTTTTACAGCGATCGGTATATAAACGTTTCTTCTTTTGTTTGTCTTGTCATGTTCATACCTGGTAGATTTATGAATTTTAAGAATAAGAACAAAATATATAACTTTCGGAACTGACAAGATACCAGACAAATTATAAAGGTCAGTAGTGGGAATCGGTATGGTTTGAAATAGAACCTTAAACAGGGCTCTTTGAGCTCGCTCCACCTCAAGGAATCTTCTTTAAAGCTCTTCCCATACTGGGATACAAAAGTAAGAACAGATTGAGCCAGTGCTGTATATACTTTGTTCAGTAATTGGGGTTGTTTTATAGGAGAGGGGGCAAACGAGCATGCGGCTCACCTGATGATAGTGATCACCGCTGCCCATGAACAACTGCAACACCAGGGGAACCAGAGGAATTGCAGATGCGTTGCCGGCCTTTAAAAAGGAGTAGGATCTTTTCTTGAAGGTCCCAAGTCGTATCGGTCCAGAAAATCGCTGGTGTTATTCCACAAGGAAGTTGTGCGAGAAAGAAAACATCTTCTAAATCGCAGTGGTGGGACCGCCAATCATCCAGATGGTGTGATGGTATCGAGTTCTGCCGCGATGTGCGTTCGTGAAATGCAGGCTGGATTAATCCGAACAATTCCTCAGAGCACCCTGTGGTAAATGCGGAAAGAAATCCAAAGAGATGCAACATCTTCGCAGCGCCAATGAATCGAGCCAATCGGAGAGGACGTCGTCGACGATTCGAGCTGCTCTGCGCTGGATGCGGTAATGGGAAGGAGCTGGCACGGGGAGCCCCAACCCAGAGATGGGAAACAGTATTCATGCGTGAGGCCGAACCTGCGCCTTGTAAAGTTGCAGCGTTGTGCTGGCATGAAATACTGTCTTAACTTTTGAAAATCCACATTTATTTTATGCGGCCAGTTATTAATTCAATATGGTTATACCAGACAGTCTCTGGTCAATAACAACACCTAAGTATTTTGTTTTGTCTACTCTAATAATAACAGCAAAGTCACAGCTAGAAAGCAGGATGTCTTAAGTGTGTATTTTAATGCTGAAGTTGGCTGGTGGTTGAGTGGAATTGCACATAGCGAAACAAATTTCATTTGTTTTATGAGTGTTTAATGAGAGTAGGTTGTTATTTAACCAGGCTGCTATAGTTTTAACTCCCGATTCTGCACGTATTTTCACTTCCACCCAAGTGTCTCCCGAAAAACTAATAGCTGTATCGTCAGCATAGGAGAAGATTTGACCGTGAGGAATAGAAAGTTTGCACAACTCATTAATATAGACCAAAAAATTGTAGGCCCTAAGATTACTTCCCTGAGGGACGCCGAAAATAACATTTTCTTCGTCACTCAACAGAGCGTCCACATGAACACGCTGAGCGCGCTCATGTAGGTAACTAAACATCAGGTTTAGCGAAGTATCCCTAAAGCCGATAAGCTGCAAAAACTCTAAAAGGTCAGGAATAGAGACCGTTTCAAAAGCCTTTCTCAGATCTAAAAATACTGTAATACATTTTTGCTATTATCTAATTTTTTACGATTAATGCTTAATGGGTGCGTAAGGAAATATACCACTGTAAAACAGGGTTTATAAGGTAAGTGAACACGGGCACAACAAATCCTTTTCCCAACTTCAAAAACCTGTTTGGAATTTTATCTCACCTGAGCACTATCAGAGTCAAGACTATCAACACCCGCTCAACTTCGTGATCGTCCAAGTTGTTTCTTATAACGGTCATGTAAATAATTGTACAACCTATTTTGTATTGTACTAGCAGCCTGCCACAGATTTTCCTCTGGGTTACAATTACTTATCTTAATGTTAGGGTTTTCATTCATTTTAAAACTTCATGGTACCATTTTACCACATTTTGTGTTCCGTTCTTTTGAGGTTTTAAAAGAGTTTTATATAAAAATGTTACCTGTAAATTGTCCTTAGAAGATGGAAATATATTGTCGCGGATTATAGAACTTTTCAAGAGGAACAATACAGCTTATTCATTATACTCTGTAATTTATATTTATATATTATATATATATATATATATATATATATATATATATATATATATATATATATATATATATATATATATATATATATATATATATATATATATATATATATTCATTATATATATATATATATATATATATACATATATATATATATAATGAGTTTTTTTTTTAAATTTACATAACATAATATAACATTTTATTATATACAATATTAAAACTATAATAAAAAACTAAATCTAGTATTAACAAACTTACGGATTATATCGCGTTTAATTAACTTATTTTAATTCCTGACGTTTCGTGCTTTACAGCACCCATGGTCACGGGGACTGAGGTGATTGACGTCCCAATGTCAAAGTTAATACGAGTACCTTCAGCTTTTAATTATTAATTTATCCGATCTACGCAGAATGAACTAACTGTGTCTTGAAGTCTTGCAGTGGTATGCTTGGGTTTAGTTTAATTTTTAATTACAGGATCCCAAGCAGGTGGTAGTACCAGCCTCTCTATTGAAATTAGGATGTTTTTAATTTCAATAGCCTCACGTATCATCCTTGGCAGGAATCGATGTTCTTTCGCGAGAATCTGTGGTTTATCAAATCTAATGTAAAATGGCGGGTGCTCCAGGATATGATCACAAACCGCAGACTTCCTGAACGTTGGTGCTTCACGTCAGCTTATGTTCTTTTTACGCGGGTTTTAATAGATCTTTTGTTTGCCCTATATAAGAGAGACCACATCACAATCAAGCTGGTACACAACTGCATCTTGTGAGGATATTGCACTTGACGGATGGTAAGAACTGACTAATCTTCGGCGGCTTGAAGAATGTTCTTATAGCTCGCTTCAAGATGTAGCCAATCTTGTCGGTGACACCCTGACATATGGTGCAGCAGGCACACGCTCGACTGCGGCCGGCTTCACTCGGTCACTGTGACGTAGCGCGGGACCCGAAGCTTGTTGTCGTGCAGAACCTGCTTGACGTGCTGAAGCTCGGCGGCCAGGTGTTTTGTCACAGATCCCTCGTGCTCTGTAACAAAGATTTGCCCATTGCAGCTAACTGTGAAGGATGATGGTGGATTCACCATTTAAATATCTGTTTGTATGGGTCTTTTTCATACACGGGTGTGACCTAAGTTAGGATTTCGAATGACTAATACATCTAGGAAAGCTAAAGAATTATTTGCCTCTAACTCCATAGTAAATTGAATTTTAGAGTTTATGGAATTAAGATGTTCTAAAATGCAGTTACATTTGTTCATGGTAAAATTGTGAAAGTATCGTCTACATACTGCTTGAACCTTGAGTTATTGGTGGTAAGCAGGGCCTCAAAGTCCTCCATGAAAATATCGGCGACAAAGATACTGGTGAGCCCATTGCAACACCATCTACTTGCTTGTAAAACTCTTCCTTCCACAATAGATAGCCAGATGGGCAAGGCAATGTCTCTAAGGTGCACTGTATATTCTGCTGGCATGTTGTTTTTCTAGTTTCCTAGTTACAATTGAGATGCAGTCTTCAACAGGTAGGTAAATAGAGACTGAACATCAAACTGACCAGTTTCATTGTCAGCAAGACATAGGTCTTTATCCACTAACAAAATGGTATGAATCTAGTGTGTGCTCTGTGTGTCCCTCTGAGTGGGTGATAGTGTTTTTGCTAAGAGTTGAGCCAATCTGTGTTGGCGAATCGATCTGACTCACTATTGGACGTAATGGAGCGTTCGGTTTGGTGTATTTTTTTTGGTAACCCATACAACTTCGGTGGTTTGGCACACGCAGGTATTATCGAATTGACGTCTAGATTCACCTTCGGATATTTCTAATTAGATCGCTAGTTGTCGGCGGCTTAGTTGTTGAGGGTCTGTTTTGACCTTTACGTACGCTTTCATCCGATAAAAGTTGTTGGTTTTTAGAACTGTAATCCGACGTATCCATTATAACCGTAGCATTACCCGTATCTGCGCGGAGAATCGTTAAATCTGGTCCTGCGTGTTTTTCAATGCATTACCTTTATCCTTCGGAAGATTTATTCGGCACTGAGCTTCGACAACAAAGACGAGATGTCTTGACGTATGGCCTTCAAATCTTCCCTTACCAATATTATTTTTTATACAGATCAGTCCTCAACATACAGATAATGTTTTCAGCGGGATTTTTCGCGGTGTTATTACAAATTCATACCTTTGGCCAAAACTTTTATTGTCGCGTCGTCCAGAGAGATTGTTTTGATAGGTTATAGGACCGCGCGTTGTTTATTACTTCAAGTGTCTTGTCAATGGTTGTGTTCTTTACATTGACGTTGGTAAGGACATTTGATTGAAGTTGGTTTTTGGTATTTATCTATATGATTTTTGCATTCATTGTATTTAGTTGATTCCTGTTTATCTAAAGTTTCCATGCAATTTTATAATCAAATGTCGATAAAATTGTCTGTAGATCACTGGACGATTTGTTCATGGTTTTGTTTATGAAACATAGATCGGTACGTTTTTGCTGAATCACCGTTATTAACAACTTTTGCTTGCCTGATTTAAGATCTTAGCGCTCGAATGTCTTTTTAGTAGATATCTTGACACACATAGGAATGAGATTATGGTCTCTGCATCTCTTCAAGAATTTAATGATGTTACGTATCTTGCGCCTTGGTCGGATCTAGTCGGCGTATTTTCTTCAGTCGTACTGGTTTACATAATGATTTCTTATATTTACGCGAACACTACACATTGAATTAAACTACTTTACGGATTATATCGCGTTTAATTAACTTTTTTCCCGACGTTTCAGGTGCTTTACCACCCATGGTCAGGGGACTGAGATTGACGTCCCAATGTCAAAGTTAATACAGAGTACCTTCAGCTTTTTAATTATTAATTTTGGTCCGATCTACGCAGAATGAACTAACTGTGTCTTGAAGTCTTGCAGTGGTATGCTTGGGTTTAGTTTAATTTATTAATTACAGGATCCCAAGCAGGTGGTAGTAACCAGCCTCCCTCTCTATTGAAATTAGGATGTTTTTAATTTAATAGCCTCACGTATCATCCTTGGCAGGAATCGATGTTCTTTCGCGAATCTGTGGTTTATCAAATCTAATGTAATGGCGAAGGCCGTCTAGGATATGATCACAAACTGCAGACTTCCCGGAACGTTGGTGCTTCGTCAGCTATGTGTTCTTGCGGGTTTTAATAGATCTTGTTTGCCCTATATATGAGAGACCACATTCACAATCAAGCTTACTCCTGCATCTTGTAGAGGAATATTGCACTTGACGGATGGTAAGAACTGATAATCTTCTTCGGCGGCAGAATATTCTTCGCAAAGCTCGCTTCAAGATGTAGCCAATCTTGTCTGTGACACTCTGCATGGTAGTACAGCAGGCACACGCTCGACTGTGGCCGGCTTCACTAGTCACTGTGACGTAGGCGCGGGACGAAGCTTGTTGTCGTGCAGAACCTGCTTGACGTGCTGAAGCTCGGCGGCCAGGTGTTTGCTGTCACAGATCCCTCGTGCTCTGTAACAAAGATTTGCCCTGGCCAACATGAAGGATGATGGTGGATTCACCATTTAAATATCTGTTTGTATGGGTCTTTTTCTATACACGGTGTGACCTATGGTGTTGTTGGATTTCGATGACTAATACATCTAGGAAAGCTAAAAATTATTCTCTAACTCCATAGTAAATTGAATTTAGAGTTTATGGAATTAAGATGTTCTAAAAATGCAGTTACTTTGTCTGATGGTAAAATTGTGAAAGTATCGTCTACATGCTTGTAGAACCTTGGAGTTACTGGTGCAGTGCAGGGCTTTCTCCTCAAAGTCCTCCATGAAAATATCATGACAATGGGAATACCGGTGAGCCCATTGCAACACCATCTACTTGCTTGTAAAACTCTTCCTTCCCAATAGATAGCCAGATGTAAGGCAATGTCTAAGCAGTACCATATTCTGCTGGCATGTTGTTTTCCTCTAGTTTCCTAGTTACAATTGAGATGCAGTCTTCAACAGGTAGCATGTAAATAGAGACTAGTAATTTAATTATCAAACAGTCCTACTCCACGCGGTATCGTGCCAAGAACGCTGGCTGGTAAGTGGCGTAAATATGAGTCTCTGAGAGATGACTACACATTTGTGCCATTTGCTGTAGAGACTATCGGTCCGTGGGGTCCACGTGCGGTGAAGTTCTTAAAGGAAATCCATCCGCGGCTGGTCGTTGTTGCTGGTGATAAGAGGGCCGGCCCTTTTCTCGCTCAAAGGCTAAATATAGCCATTCTACGGGAAAACGCAGCCAGCGTTCTTGGCACGAAACCGCGTGGAGTAGGACTGTTTGATAATTAAATTAGTGGTTTTAGTTTTATTTTATTGTAGTTTTTAATATTGTATATAATAAAATATTGTACATTATGTTATTTTTTTAGATAACAAATTAAGAAAATTAAATTAATAAGGAGGGTGTTCTTCGGAGCGCCATTGAATCGAGCCGGTCAGAAAGAACCCGGTCATCGATGAAATAGTAGAAATTGTGTAACGTGTGTAATCTTCCTCGGTGAATTGAACATTTGCCAACGAAATAATCAGTTCGTTCTGTAAACTGATCAAGTAACCACAAAGCGTACTGATACTAATGTTTCTGTGTGCATTGCTTCCTCTTCGTATATAATCTACTT
>JAGSMP010002438.1:0-23088 GCA_029286625.1 Parnassius orleans | reverse complement strand
TTAAATTAATACGGAGGGTGTTCTTCGAGCGCCATTGAATCGAGCCGGTCAGAAAGAACCCGGTCATCGATGAAATAGTAGAAATTGTGCAACGTGTGTAATCTTCCTCGGTGAATTGAACATTTGCCAACGAAATAATCAGTTCGTTCTGTAAACTGAACAAGTAACCACAAAGCGTACTGATACTAATGTTTCTGTGTATTGCATTGCTTCCTCTTCGTATATAATCTACTTTCTTCCCACTTAAGCAATGCTCTCCCAGCTCTCAACCCACAGAGCCCTCCCACATCCAGACAGTGGAGGAGGAGGTCCGCCGCGGAACTCACTCCCACAGTCTCTGACCCTATCACTGTGTCCAATGATGATCTCATCCTCATCAAAGGACTGAAGCCCAAAAGGCTCCCGCGGATGGCATTCCAAACCAAGCCCTAAAACATTTTCCTGAGCAGGTGTTAACCCTTTTAGCTATTATCTTCAATGCCTGCTTCAACCTTAGTTACTTTCCCACCACGTGAAAGAGGCAATCATTGGTATCCCCAAGCCAGGAAAGCCTCACAACTCCCCTCTAGTTATCGTCCCATCAGCCTCCTCAAGGCCATGGGCAACTATTTGAACGAGTAATCCAAACTCGCATGAGGCGCCATCTGTTTCCCACAGACGGTGACCCTCTTGTCATCCTCACCAATTTGGTTTCCGAGCGAAACACTCTTGTCCCAAACAAGTTCACCGTATTGTGGAATACATCCTCAGCGGTTTTATCTCGCCGTCATAAGACCATCGCGGTCTTCTTTGACATAGCGAAAGCATTTGATAGAGTCTGGCACGAAGGCCTTATCTACAAACTGCACATTATAGGTCTCCTGATCGTCTTGTTCGTCCGTGGCCTCCTACGAAAGACCGTACCTTCCGTTACAGACACGAAGGCACGCTCTCTCTTCGCGTCCAATCAAAGGTGATCCCTCAGGGCTCGGTACTCGCCTTCTATATATCCTGTACACCAACGACATTCCCATACCGTCGAATGGTGTGCAGATCTCTTTGCAGACGACACTGCCCTTTACTAAAAGTATATCACTAACACGTATTCGGAACAGGATCCAAAAGTCAGTCAGTGACTTAGGAGCTTGGTTCCAAAATGGCATCGATGTGAACCCGGAGAAGAGCTCCGCCGTTCACTTCGATCATCATAAACAACGCCGCATCTCTACTATTCCGCCAATCCGTATGCAAGGGACAATTGTCCCCTGGCATACGACCGCCAAATATTTAGGTGTCACCCGACACGAGGCTCACTTTCACCCCATGTCAAAAGAGTAACCCGCAACGCACGCTTCTATCTGTGTAGGCTCACAGTATGCTGGGCCGACACAGTAAGATGTCCCTCCGCAACAAGCGAACCCTTTATAAGGTCTGTATACGACCAGTCATGACTTACGCGGGCCCCATTTTGCCCACACTAATCCCAATCTCATTAATGAACTTCAAATAGTTCAAAATAATTTCTGTCGTCGAGCTACGAACGCACCCTGGTACGTCCGTAACGCCGACCTCCACCGAGACTTAGAGCTCCCCACAGTCCAGCAATTTCTTAAAAACTCTCTGAAACTTCTTCAAAGCTTCAGAGTCCCACTCCAATCATTTCATTCGTGAGGCAGCTTCCTATGCAGCCCCACTTCCTCTCGCTATCGAGTCCGCAGACCGAGAAACACTCTCTCGACCCCCAACAAGCTGGCCGACCTGAACTGCCTCTTGGCGGCTCTGGCAAAGCCTCTTCATCCACCTAATATGCCTTAGTACGTCTCAGCGGCCTCTCGCCGCCTGCGCCCTCTTTCCCTAAAGAGGGTCGCATCAATCTCGGCAGTAAGGCCACCATGGCCAATACCGCTCCCAAGGTGGTGTTTAGTGGGTAGGCACTTAGGTTAGTTAGGTTAGTCAGTGAGTCCACATAACCACGCAGCCGGCTGCGTGCTTAGAGCATTCACCACCTCCTCCCGCTTCCGGAGGGTGCCTTTTACTGGGCGCAAAAAAAAAAAAAAAAGGTGGCTAACATCCTGCTTGCGCCGTCGCCCTGAGCGGTCGTGTGCTTGCGGGTCCGCCGCCGACCGAGCACCGTCCCGTACTGGTCTTCTCCTCGGTCGGCACAGTTTAGAATAGAACGTCAGTCCTGTCCTGTCCCCTCGGCTGGCGCCGCCCTCGTGCGGTTGCGTTGGCTGACCGCTCTTCCGTCCCTGCGGTTGGGTGCCTCCCCACACCCCGTCCTTGCACGGTCGAGTATTGCCCTCCCGCTCGGCTAGCACAGCCGCGCCCGTGCGGTTGTGCTTAGCTGTCTCGCCGTCGCCGTGTTTCCGTGCCCATGAATATGGGTTCGGGCGACGGTGGGAGCCTCCTGTCTCCGCCAGCCGCCCCGTGCGGTTGTGTTGTGCGTCCCGCACTTGCCGTTGGACGGTGAGTGCCTGCCCTCCTGTCCCCATCCGCCACGCCGCTGGCAGTCAGTTCTCGCACATGCGATTCCCACTCACATTTCTCCAGCACCGTCGCACTTTGCGGCTGGTGTTGGCTGATCGCGCTTCTGTCCCCGGACGGTTGTGCCCCACGCCTCTCCTCTCCCGAGAGGAGGTCGTCTCAGATGCGACCGTACCGCCTTCGGCCAATGTCGATCCCAAGGTGGTGTTTAGTGGGTGGGCATCAAAGTGAGTCCACATAACCACGCAGCCGGCTGCGTGGTATGCCAGGAGCACCACCACCTCCCTCCCGCTACCGGAGTGTAAGTCTCTAAAAGCAAAAAAAAAAAAAAGGTGGTTTTAAATAATAATATGATACGATATTATATTGATATACGCCTTATTATAACTATCGTTTGTGTGCCTTATATTGTTGGTTTTAGTAGGCGTTTTATAGCAGATTTTTAGTTTTTAAAACGGATTATTCTAAATTTAGTTTAACGTAATTTCAAATTATATTCGGAGCCCTTAAATTTTTTTTTTTGTATATTTATTTTCGTAATAGTTTTCCTTAATTTTTTAAATTGTACATTTGCATGTGCGGTCTATAAAATAATACTCTTAGTGTAACTAACGAACGGACGAGTGAGCGAGATGTGTGTGACGTTATTATGAGAAACAGATATTAATACGATATATTTTGTGGCCCTGAAAAGGCCTGAAAATTTAAATAATTTTGGTACATAAAATACACCAGCTTATTTGGAGCTGGTGTATTTGGTGATCGCCTTGGTGCCCCGGAGACGGCGTGTGCTTGGCGAGTTCACGGGCAACAGCAGTCTCACGGAGGTCTGCACTTCCCGTGAAGTAATAGTCGAACGCTTGTTGTAATGAGCCAGCGCGAGGCCCTGCGGGCTATGCGTTCGAAGATGTCGTTAACGAACGAGTTCATTATGGACATCGCTTTACTGGATATACCAGTATCGGGATGCACCTGCTTGAGCACCTTGTAGATGTAGATGGCGTAACTCTCCTTCCTCTTGTGCTTCTTCTTATCGGACTTGGAGATGTTTTTCTGAGCTTTGCCAGACTTCTTGGCAGCTTTACCACTGGTTTTCGGCGGCATCTTGAAGAATATTTAATGTTTGATGTGATCACAGATAATATTAAATTATCACTGAACACAAAAATTTTCAATTTCTTTAATAACCATTATTACGGTGACTCAACTAGCTAGTGGTCTAACGAGCGTACCGAGTGTATATCAACCAATCAACGACTAGTTTGTCCGGACGAATGGAAGGGGTAGGGTAGGGTAGGGTAGGGGGGGCGGTGGTTTAGAAAGAACGCATTCTTTTTTTTTTTTTTTTTTTTTTAAAACAGTCTAATAAAATAATATATTATTATACTAATACCAAACTACTATAATAAAAAAAATAAATCATTATCGAATATTTTATAACAATAAAATTAAGACTGATGATAATGTTATTATGACTGATAATATTGCATGTAAATTTATAAACGACAACGGTGAAATTCATATGTTCAAAGATATGAGGAACCGTTTTACTATGTTATATTATTATTATTATTTCATAATATGGCTCTCGTCGTATCGTTACCAATAGAAAATAATAGCATACAAAATGGAAGAATGTATAGGAGGAGGAACTGAGGGGGAGAGGCTTTAAAGAACGTTCGCATTCTAAGAGACTAAATTTATAAATTATCGATCGTATTTGTGGCCCTCAAAAGGGCCTTTTAATCACGTAGGTATCACGAGCGGTAGATAGCAATAGAGCAATAGAGACGAGTCGACGGACGGACGGACGGCGAATGCACCATTATACTAATGTGTAAAACAGAATATGCAATACGTATATAGTACAATTAACGCATTACCGACCGACAACGTCGACGCCTTCTCTCGTCTAATGTTCTCAACCATTTTCTTGGGCCTAGTGGTGGTGTAGTAAAGAGACACTCGTTTAGGCCTTCTTCTCGGTCTTCTTGGGCAGAAGGACCGCCTGAATGTTGGGTAGTACACCGCCCTGGGCGATCGTCACACCGGAGAGGAGCTTGTTCAACTCTTCATCGTTTCGGATGGCAAGCTGAAGATGCCTCGGTATGATTCTGGTCTTCTTATTGTCCCGAGCAGCGTTACCGGCCAACTCTAGAACTTCAGCGGCGAGGTACTCCATGACTGCGGCCAGGTACACCGGAGCGCCGGCACCCACACGCTCTGCGTAATTTCCCTTTCGCAGCAGCCTGTGAATACGTCCAACGGGGAATTGTAGACCGGCACGATTCGAACGGGACTTTGCCTTTCCCTTCACTTTACCGCCTTTACCACGTCCAGACATTGTCGTTAATACGTAGTAATAAAATACTAGAAATCTAGAAAAATTAAACACTCGTCTCTATATCGACGGTAACACCGATATAAACTAATTTTTTAAAAAAGGCGTTTGCCTTATATAATGAGCATCGGTTCGCCGCTAGGTGGGGGTAGCGTCACAAGTATGTCACAAGTATAGAGTCGGCATTCAAGAGGGCGAAACGAATGTATAATAAAGAAGAAAGAAAATGAAAAACTAGGTGCCTACCTATCTACCACAGTGGATATAATAACGTTAGAATAGTAGTATATATCGAAGAGAAAGAAATACTAAAATAATAAGAAAATTAGAGAGTGTGAAAGTGATAATACTATATACATAATATACGTGCTGTGCTGCGTGCGTAGGGTCCGCATCGCATCGCGTCGGTTCGGTTGTGTTATCTATCTATTTATTTTGTTTTTACCTAACCTAGGTATTAACAATTTTAAATCTGTGAACGTACGTTGAATTTGTTGAGTAGGCGGTGTAGGTATATAGAGGTATTTAGTGTTTCGTAAATTGTTTAACGCATTGACCTGCGTTTATTGTTTGTTTTTAATGTACGTGTATTTAGCTTACTCACTCGAACTTATATAGGTACACCGTACCTACTTAGTTAAATCGTGCGTCGTTCGTTCTTTCGTTGCAATGTTTACATAAGTACATAATATTTTATATTATATTATATAGATTGACTATATACAATATATAATATAATATAATATTATGATGTATAAGTATTATGGCAGGTAATAATTAGGCAATCATTATGATTGACGTGACATATAAGAAACTCATAGGAAATTTTTGTTAGCCCTGAAAAGGGCTTTTTAGCATTGCGGTCGCTTGCGCATATTCGCATACGACGCGACACACGTACACCATTTATTTTATAGGTATTATTTTTATATTATAAAAATAAACGGGCCCGATGCCGCGGCGCTACGAGGCGCTCGCGTTCACCCGCGAGGATCCTTCTCCCCCCCGTCTCGTCTTGCTGTCAACCTACCTCTGTCTGTCGGCTCGTCGGCACATCGTTGAATGAACACACTGCATGCATGCATGCATCATTACACTTGCGCGGCAATTTCGTACGAGTACGTAGGTACGGCGGCGGCGGTTATGACGACGGAAGGCGGTGACAGCGGACCTTACTTTTTAGCAGCGGCTGCCTTCTTCGATGCCGCCGCGGAAGGCTTCGATTTAGGTGTTGCCGCCTTCTTCGGTTTTGGCGCTTTAGGTTTTTTTGTCGGTGGTTTGGCGCTCCTTTTGTTTAAGCCTTCGCCTTAGAAACGCCGCTTGCCACCGGCGGCTGCGGATTTCCTTGCGGCTGCCGGCTTCTTTTTCGCGGCGGCCGCCTTCTTGTCCTTGGTAGCTGCAGACGGTTTTGCCTTGGACGGTGATGCGGTCGCCGCCGATGTTGCCTTTTTACCCTTACCCGCGGCGGTGCTCTTCTTCACCTTCGCCGACGCCGAGCCAGCGACGGACGCGCCCGGCGCCGCCGCTGCTCTACCCGTCGATGGTTTCTTAGAGGCGACGATTTTGATTCGAGCTTAAAGGAACCAGAAGCTCCCTTGCCCTTGGTCTGTATAAGCGCACCCGATTCGACTGCGCTCTTCAAGTACTTTCTGATGAACGGAGCCAGTTTTTCGGCATCGACTTTATATTGTGCGGCAATATACTTTTTTATCGCTTGCAAAGATGATCCACTGCGCTCCTTCAGCTCTTTAATTGCGCTGGTGACCATTTCGGACGTCTTCGGATGAGTGGGTTTCGCCTTAGGCTTCTTTGCACCGCCTGCTGCAGTAGCGGCGGCCTTCGGTTTTTTCGCCGGAGTCGCCGGAGCGGGAGTTTCGGAAGCTACTGCCGTATCTGCCATTACTTCGTAGTAGTACTCGTAGAAGTATTAGGTCACAAACGAACGAAAGACACTGACTGACTCACTCACAACTCGCGATAGATGATAATAACAAAGGAAAATTGTAAATTGTTGTTATATATCGTACACAAATTGATATTACGTTGGAGAAAACATAGGTGGCGCACGATACATTGTCATCTGCGTGTGTGCTTAATAGCACACAGCAGGTCTCGGGCCTCGGGGCATCTTCCCCATTGCCCGGTGTCCTCACGGCCCACTACTATGGGCCGGTCCTGGAGCCTTCTCGGCATTATCATAAAATTTTGGAGCGATCTCGGTTCGGTTCCCGGTCGCTCCGATGGTCTCAAAATTTTTAAGGTATAAATTTAGTTATGTCTGAGTTGGTCATTCTGTGACTTTGTGGGTTGTTACCGACCCTAATCTATAGGAGGAGTTCTCTTGGTCCAGGTCGTCCGTCCGGGGCGGCGTGTAGCGGCGCGAAGTTATTCAGGTGTTCATGGCCCGTTGTCGGCGCGGTTAAATGCGCCGTGACAACCGGACCACAAAATTCGATGGGTTCGATTCTCAGGTTACGCGACGTCATTCCGGACGTAGCGACCTGCACCGACGATGGTTCTTAGCGATATATTCTGCTGGCCTGCAGTCGCCGCCTCTGTCGGTCGCTCAAGAGGGCGTACCATGCTGGTGCGGCGTGTTAACCTGGGTCTTATGTAAAGTTTGTATATTTTAATTTTGGTTCTTATCGGCAGCTTGGATGCCAGGACGGGACGCAGCGCCGCCGCGCACCTTTGCGTTGCGGACTACAAGATCTACGTGCGCGGTCATGCAACATCCTGTCGATCCGGCATCCAAGATACGTTATAGTTTTCTACATTTATGTTCTGCCCTCTGAGCGTCAGTGGTGGGAAGTTTCTAGCGGCGAGTGAGTAGAGCGGTCGTCTTACCAACATTGACGGCCATCCTCCACTCATCCAACCATGGTGGCAACAGGTCCAGCAGTCGCTGCATCCTGGCAGTGGCGATGTGGGCTCTTCTGGACGACGAGCCAGGCACCGTCATCCGCGTATAGTGCCAGCTCAACGTCGTCCTCCCACTCATGCAGGTGTCCTGCCAGGGTTGGGATGTCATTTGTAAGCCGCGTACAGGACTGGAGACAGACAGCTGCCCTGTGGCACGCCGGCTCTGATGGGTCTTGCTGCGACACGTCCTCCACACAGACGTAGAACCTCCTATCTGCGAGAAACGACGCTACTAGCCGCAACATAGCAGGAGGGATACTGGTTTGTGCTTCTAACTTGTAGAGTAGTCCAGAGTACACCCTGTCGAACGCCTTCTATGTCGAGAAAGACGCCCAACGATGTGCGGCCGCGGTTGTGCTCGGCCGCAAGGTAGTGCAGCACTCTGGTCAGCTGCGTTGCTGTCGAGTGATCCTCCTGAATTCGTGCTGCTCCGCCCGAAGTTGGATGCACGGGCGGAGGCGTCTTAGCAATATTCTTTCAAGCAGTTTAGCTATGTGCGGTAGTAGCGTAATCGGCCTGTAGCTGGCAGCTCCACGCCTGTCCTTCCCGGGTTTTGGCAGCACTATAACCTTGCCAATCTTCCATTCCTCCGGAAGTGGGATGTCCGCAGTACACCATTGTAGAGACGACCCATCTCTACAAGTGTTCTACTGGCAGCTGTCGGAGTGCAGCGTTGGTAATCCTGTCGTGCCCTGGCGCCTTCCTCGGTTGCAGGCGGGCTACTGTCCTCCGCAGTTCGGCGGGGAGATAAACCACTCCTGCAAGCGGTGCGGGCGACGACAGAAACCCTGTACGCGGCTCTCCTTTGGGCATGAAGGTCCATGAACTCGCACTTGCTGGGTTCGGCATAAACCCTCGAAGTGCTCTACTAGGATATCCGCTCTACCCTTGGCATCATAATAACGTTCGCCCGCGTTGTTGGACAGCGGGCAAACGGCGGGTCTTGTTTTCGTTAACTGTCGGTTCAATTTGTAGAGCGACACATCTTGCTCTTCCGCTTTCCAGATGCGCCGCTCCCAGGCCTCTCTGTGGGCCTGGATTAAACCGACAGTTCGTCCGTAAGATGGTTGAGTTTTCGTTTCAAGTTTGGGCAGCGAGTACGCGCCCAGAGCTTCCTGCGCCCTCTGCGCTTAATTTGTTCGTATATGGTACGCGGCAGTACCTCCTTTTGCTGTGGTCGGGACGATCGTAGATGCCGCGTTGAGGGCTTCGATCTTGATGGATAATTAGTCGCAGCGGCCTCTACGTCGTCCGCTGTGCTTATTTGCGTAACTGCTGGAGGTCTCTCCTGCAGGTGTTGGTGGTAGAGCCCAGTCTATTTTTTGTTTTAAAGGCTCTGGGCGTAGTCACTGCTTTGAGGCCAAGGGTAATCAATATCGGAGGTGCTGTATTCAGGTCGTACAGCACTCTACCACTATCGGTAGTTGACGTTCTAGAGAGCACGATGTCCAGCACATCCGGACTTTTACGTATCGGTAGGAACGTGTTGGTCTCCGGGACCCTAAAACGTCGTGTTGTTGTTCTCCGCGTCTTCGTACAGTGCACGACCCGGCGGGTTAATCAATCTAGATCCCCACGCCGGGTGTTTGGCGTTTAGGTCCCCGGCGACGATGGTGTCGCCTTCCATTACCGTCCGGACGTCTGAGGAGTAAATGGAGTCCCTGGCGGGCGGTATGCTGCAAAGATCCTTAGTTCCTCGCCCGCCGCCTCCATTTTTTATGCCGATAGAGCGCATCGATTGGTAGTCTGGCAGGTCTAGCTTTGATGGACGATGTCCTCCTCACTAGAACCGCCGTGCCTCTATAGGCGGTCCCATGAGGATTGACCTCGTCCCGCCTGTAGATATGGTAATTTGGCAGCTTCAGATGCGTCGAAGGTCTTAGTTTCGTCTCTCCCAGCAAGATCACCTGGATGTCCTGTTGTTGGGCGACTGTGCGGAGTTCATGGATCCTCTGTTGTATCCCGTCCGGTTCCAATAGAGGAGGCGCAGGTTACTCCTCCGTAATGCCGAGCCAGTAGTGATGCCAGCGCCTTCATTACGGCGGTAATGGGATTCGTCCCCCTTATATCGGCCAGGATTTGACTGCCGACCTCGATAGCTATGCCTACCAATTTTGGATGGCATCCGCTGTCTCGTGGCCGGCTGGTGGTGGTTGTCTTCTCGTTGTGTGCGCTGGTACTGGTCTCGGATGTTGGTTTTATCTCCTTCCTGGAGGTAGAGCGCTCTATGTGTAGAGGGCTCTATTTTCCGATAGAGCCCTTTCCGGCGCTCTACCTGTATTGCTTTCCGTCTGCGTAACCTGCGCCCGCGGCTATTTTTGCTGACGGTGTCGGGTAGAGGTAACAGCCTGCGGAGGAGGAGGCTGTTGTTTACTTTTCTTCCGCCTCACCCGCTCTTCTTAGAGGGTTGACGCTCCGTTGCGTCGTTAGCGGGGCTGAAGAGTCGCCCCGGTGGTTGCCCTTGTTTCTATGGGTTCCACCGTTTCCATAGGTATTGCTGGTGGGTGGGGCTGATTGCCTACCCTTGCCTCTTACGGTTGCCCACCCGTCTTCCTGGATAGTGACCGCCTCGGGCGACTCTGGGGATTTTCTTTGGGTCCTCTGGCAGTAGTCCCGGCAGCGTAATCCCCGCCTCCCAGCCACCCTCCTTAGGACTGGGCAGCGGCGGTCATTCGCTGTGTGATTTTTTGCGCAGTTGGCACATTTAGGCTCCTCTTCTCTACCCCTGGGGCAAAGGCTGGCGATGTGCTCCCCGGCGCAGCGAACACACTTAGGAGGCCTGAAGCAGTTTGCCGAGGCATGTCCAAAAGCCTGGCAACGGTGGTTGTGCCGGTCCGGTTTTCCTTTGCCAGGCTTCTATGACTCCTCTCATAAAGAGGAGTTCGTCGATGGCATATAATCTGTTTAACTGCTCCAGCCCCAGGTGCTCGAGCTGCGCGAAGTATAGGCATCCAAATCTTCCTCTCCTGGGCGGAATAGGTTTCACAAACTGTATAGGAAGCCCTTTGCCTTAATAGCCTCCTCTATTGTTTTGCTTCTGTGCCCACTGGCAGTTTCGGATGCCCACCTCGTGCCTCCTCCGTATAGCAATACCAGGACAGCTGTGATTTTTCCGTGAGTTCCACCAAGTACTTTTGGATCGTACGGAACTCATCGGGACCTGCGGGCGAATCTAACGCCCTTCCGAATGGGCGGGCATTGGGGCGTGGCCTAACATGGCATTCAATATTTTGAAATGCCCCGTCCAATCCGGGAGGCATTCAACTATTATGGGCGGGTATCTCGCCTTTTCAACCTCTCTCAGGTTGAGGTGCTTCCGCCGCCTTTGTCCTGGGTATTGCAGGTGCAGCTGCCAGCTGGGCGTAGCTTGTAGTGGGCCTTTGTCCGTCCCTGCGGCAGGCCCGATGGGTTGTTGTTCGACGGCGATGTCCGTCCAATGGATGCGGCTAGGGTCGCGTAGGTGGTGGATCCCCAGCTGTGTTGTTTCTTCACCACCTTGCTCCTCTTGGGCCGAATCCATGAGGCTATGCCGGTCCGGAGATGCATGTGGTGGTTGAGGTGGTGATGGCGATTTCGGTGGGGTCTGTGGACCTCTCTTCCGCCCGCAGTTCTGGGTGGTTCATCCTCTTCAGACGACGATGAGGACGAAGATGATGATGATGTTGAAGATGGCGCTTGTTGAGTTGGTGAACCGATGCATTGCTCTTCTCATAAAGGGATGCCTCGGTCTCCGGTGGCGTATGCCTTCGCCGTTTCTTTGCCCGCTGCGGCATGGGCGTCGTTTCTGTCCAGCTGTTCGTTCATGAACAGTGCGAGAGCACGACGCTCGGTGCGGCCTTAACTGGCGATTGGGCCTTCGCGCGGGATTTGGCTGAACGTTGTTATTACAGACCGCCCGGGTTCGATAAGTCGCGGGCGAGAGAGCGCTCCAGTACGCCCGGGCGATCCGGGGCTTCTAACGCGAGGGGTGGGGGCCTCTTCCCCTTACCCGTCATTGTTGTTCTCTCATCAGTCCCTACTGTAATGATACAGGCGATGCAATGTGTCCAATCTGATGTTAATCTACCTGCCGACGATGAAGCGCGGCGCGAATGGTAGGTTGTGGATATATGGTTGGCTGCAACACTAGGCGCACTGCCTACCCTTTCAAAAAGAAAGGGTTAAAGTGCTAAGATGGCACTCTGCGCGACTACACACCTAGAAGCACGAGAACGTTTAGTGCCTAAGAACCTAACGGGGCCGGTGACCTTGACGCCTCACGGAGTATGCGGACTCAACGATCGGCGGAGTATGTCGTACCGGCGGCTGTTTGGGACCATCTAATCCGCAAACAACACACTTAGGAGATTCTTAGGTGGCGGTGATGTTCCTCTTCTTGACCTTTCTTGGGATAGAAGGTCAGGTGTCGAGGCTGCCCTCATTACCAGGCGTCTTCGGGGGGCAATACCCCCGGGTATTGTGTGCTGTGTTGGGCACAGCTTATATGTTGGTGTTTCGTACTTACGCCATCTGTTCCGGTGTCGGGACTCACCGTCCTCCCCGGCGTCCTTCGCCGGGCGGTGAGCGCAGAAGTTCACGTGGAGTGGTCGCCCGTCAGGTGGGCGCGCGTGCAGTGGTGCTAACTTGCGTAGATATTCGTGTGGTCCGTTATCTGCGCGGTCGTATAACCGTCTCGCAGTACGGACCACAAATTCTTGGACGGATTCTATTTTGATGTCACGCGCTATGACGTCATTTCTGACGTAACGGCCGGCTCCCACGATCACCCGTAGTGCAAGATTCTGCTGGGCCTGCATCTTCTTGCGCTGAGTGGCTGAGGTCAACGCATACCAGGCTGGTGCTGCGTATGTCAGCCGCGAGCGGACGTAGGTCTTGTAGATACCTATCTTGGTGTTAAGTGGTAGTTTGGATGCCATTATTGGGTATAGTTTCGCTCGCGCGGCTCTGGCCTGTCTTACGACATAATCGACCTGAGGGGTCATGCGCAGCAAGCGATCTATATGGCATCCGAGGTAGGTGATAGTCCTCTTCCAACCTACGTCCTGCCCACGGAGTTGCAAGGTTGGTGGAGTTCTTGTCAGCCTGGTCATGAAGGCGGTGGTCTTCCCGATGTTGACCGCCATCCTCCACTTGTCCAGCCACTCTGGTAACAGGTCCAGCAGACGCTGCAACTTCTTTACAGCTAATTCTACCCGACGAGATGACGTGAAGTACGCACTGTCGTCTGCATATAGCGCAAGAACGACGTCCTCTTCCCACTCCTCCAGCTGGTCTTGGAGTGTGGGGATATCGTTGGTGTAGACCGCGTACAGATGAGGTGATAAGCAGCTGCCTTGTGGTACTCCCGCTGCGATCGGTCGTGCTACCGAAGCTGCTCTTCAGGCTGACGAAGAAACCCGCCCTTCTAGGTATGACGCTATTAACCGCACAAGCATCGGCGGTAGGGTGGTGTTCTATTAGCTTGTAAACCAGCCCTGCGTGCCACACCTGTCGAA
This sequence comes from Parnassius orleans, assembly GCA_029286625.1. Classification (NCBI taxonomy): domain Eukaryota; kingdom Metazoa; phylum Arthropoda; class Insecta; order Lepidoptera; family Papilionidae; genus Parnassius; species Parnassius orleans. The sequence continues at coordinate 9,867 of JAGSMP010002438.1, read as the reverse complement.
GGCCTTTCCATATCTAGGAGGACCCCACACAGATGCGGCCGAGGTTATATTCGGCCGCAAGATAGTGTAACACGCGGACCAGTTGTGATGTTAGAGTGCTCTACGAAAGCTTTGAATTGTTCTTTCGTAGAGCAGCGTGCGTGGCCGGAATCTTTCAATATTAGTTTTTCAAATAGTTTCGCTATGCGGTAATAGCGTTATAGGGCGGTAGCTAGCCGGGTGCCTCCTGTCCTTCCCCGGCTTTGGTAGCACGATGATTTTTCCTTTCTTCCAGATGTTCGGGAAGTGGCCAGTTCTTAAAATGCCGTTAAAAAGTCTGGAGAGTTCCACAATCCCTCTTCTGGGCAGCTGCTTAATTGCCATGGTTGTAATTCCATCGAAACCCGGCGCTTTGCGGGCGGGAAGGCGCATGACAGCGCGCCCTACTTCCGCCGGTGATATAAAATAATCGCCCCGTAGGGGCGGTGCCGGGTTCGATAGATATTCCTGTACGCGGTCTGTTATGCCTTCTGCATACTCAGCGTACCCCTCCGCTATGCTGTTTGGGGTGAATTGTGTTTCCAGGTGCTGTGCCATCATCTCTGCCCTCTTGTGGGCATCGTAGATGCGTTTTCCCGTGTTGTCCACTAGTGGGCAGACAGGTGTTGGTGTCTTCGAGAGCTGTCGGTTAAGGAGATGCAGGGAGGCGGGTGTCTCCGATGCTTCGTCGACCCGCCTCCCATGCTTCCTCTGTATGCTCTCACTGCTTCCGACGAAGCCTTCCGTTAGGTGTTTAACTTCCTTGATAAGTGGGCATCGTGTTCGTGCCCAGAGCTTGCAGTTTCCGCTTCTCGGTTAGTTGGTTTGATTTTATGTGGGAGTTCCTCTTCGACGCCTGTAGAGACAGGGTGTGAAGATAGCTAGTTGCTCTTGGATGGTGTTGTTTAGGTGTAGAGCCGCTGTCTCTACGTCTTCATTGGTGTTGATGTTGGCGCCGAGTTTGAGGTCCTCCAGTGCTTTTCGGAAGCGGATCCAGTTTGTCTTCATCCCAAAGCTCTGGGCATTACAGCGTCCGCACTTGTATCAATGGTGAATAACACGGGGAGGTGCTGTGCGTCCAGGTCATACAGGCATCTCTAGCCGTATCGGATACGGCATTTGATGGCACAGCACTATGTCGAGGACATCGGGCTGGTTTTAGTGGGGATGGGTGGTTTTCATCTGCCCAGCACCTCGTACCCCAATCTTCTGCGTCATCGTACAGTTTCTTTCCAGGTGAAGATATCGCGAGCCCCAAGCAGGATGTTTTGCATTGAGGTCTCCGGCGATAATGGCTGGTGTTCTTGCATTAAAAATGTTCCTTGTGTCCTGGGGGGAGCGAGGTGCTGGGAGGTCTGTAGGCGGCGAAAATCCTAATTTCTCTGAATCCACCTTCATCTGTATCCTTTGGTCCTCGTGGATGTGAAGTTACGTTCTGTCTCTACTTCTTCGTGTCTCTTCTAACTAGTGCCGCAGTACTCTGTACGCGACACCTTCGGGACACTTCGTCAGCGTCGATACACGAAGAAGTTAGGGAGTTTTAGTTGAGCGGAGGGCGGTTTTGTTTCTCCCAGTACAATCTGATGTTGTACCGCTGGACCAGCGTTCGGAGTTCGGCGGTCTTCCAGTGATGCCGGGGTTCCAATATATTATTTTGCTGTCGGTCCTGTTTATGGCCGACAGTTGGGCTAGGGCGCTTAATATCGCCGTTAGTGGATTGGACCCTGTAGTCATAGCTTTAAGGACATCACCTAATATCCTTATCACCACCCCACCACTTGTGAGGGCTTCTTCGATGGTGGTCGGTACGTGACTGCTTTGTGTTATGGGAGTGGTGACTGCTTCAGTCCTTTGTCTGGGGTAATTTTGTTGGTTTTTGTAACGCAGCTGTTGCTGCGGTTGTTGCTGTGTGGTGGAGATGAGGGAGGAAGCGAGAGGTCGGCATTTCTCTCGCTTTCTGTGCTTGAGCGGCCGTCTTCTTCTTCTTCTTCTTTCCTTTCTAGGAGGTAGCGTGGCCCAGCCATTCGCTGGAGGGGCTAGAGTAGCTCTGTTGCGACGGACGTTGTTGGTGCCGGTGCAGGTGTTCTGATGTGCATTTGTTGTGGTTGTGGTGTCCCTTGGTATTGCTGTTGTAGTTGTAGTTGTTGATGTTGTTGCGGTTGTTGTCGCTGTTGTTGTGATGGTTGTTGTTGTGGCCTGCTGCTGCTGCGGTGCTCTTATTGGCTGGTGAGGCATGGTTGGCTGTGTTGATGCCTCTTTTTCTAGCAATCCTTTGCAGTACCGGGCACTGTTTCAGTGCTGGCCGCGTGAGCCTTAGTGCAATTGGCGCACTTGGGCTGTGCATCACGCGGTGTCTGGCATTCTGATGTGGGTGGTTACCGCGCAGCGAACACATTTGAATGGGCGGTGGCAGTTGACTGATGTGTCCAAACCTTGGCACTTATGGCATTGTGCAGGGCCGGTTCTACTCCTGCCAGCCCTCTATGGTGATTCCTGGCATGTATAATAGTTCTTCTATTCCATACAGTCGGTTGAGCCTCCGGGAGGATAGGTGGTCCATCTGATATGGAATAGACACCCCTGGCCTCTCCCTTTGGGGTGGGATGGCTCACGAATGACCGGAAAGCCCAATTCGATGAGTGCTCTTGAATGTCGTGGGGTCTGTGTCGGCCGGGAGCCTTTTAGCCACCTTCGGGCTGTTCCTCACGTGGTGCGTAGCAGCAACCACACGAAGGCGGAGTCCTCCTGGCTTTTGTCCACTAGGTATCTTTGGATTTTTCTATATTCCTGCTCTGTTTGGGGTCGGAATCGAACTCCTTTTCAAACGGTCGGGCATTTGGGGCGTGTCTAGTATTTGTTGTAGTATTTTGAAGTGCTTCGTCCAGTTTGGGAAGCACTCCACTATAATCAGTGGGTATTTTGCCATTGTTGGCGCTTCTGTTGGTGGTGGTGGTCTTGTTGTGGTGGTGGTGGTCGCGTCGGTCTTGGTGCAGCCCTTTATGCGCATACAGTCCGGCGCTGTTGATGGTCCTGGTATTGGTTCAGTGTCCATTTCTTGTATGGAGGTGAGGGTGTCAGGACCGTCCCGTCTAATCCTTCTTCCGTGTCTCGTTCCTCGTCAGGCCGGTCGAGGAACGTATTGAAGATCGCACTGGTGGCTCTTCTCCTTCTTTTGGAGGTTTGCAGGTCTCGAGGTGTCCCTCCCTACCTGGGTGTCATCGCGGGGGCGGCTCCCCAGTTTTGGGTGCTGCGATTGTGCGCAGCTTGTACGTTGGTGTTGCGTATTACGCCATCCGATCGGGCGTCGGGACTCTCACTCGTCCCCGCGTCCCGTCGCCAGGCGGTGAGCTTAGAAGTTCACGTGGGAGTGGTCGCCCGTCAGGTGGGCGGGCATGGAGAGGTGCTAGATTGTGAAGGTGTTGGTGTGGCCGTTATCCGCGCGGTCGAACAACCGTCTCGCAGTACGGGCCACAAATTCTTGGATTGATTCGACCTTAAGGTCGCGTGAAATAACGTCATTTCTGACGTAACGACCAGCTCCGATCACTCGGAGCGCAAGATTTTACTGGGCCTGCAACCTCTTGCGCTGAGTGGCTGAGTCAACGCGTACCAGGCTGGTGCGCGTGGGTCAGCCGCGAGCGGACGTGGGTTTGTAGATGGTGATTTTAGTTTTTGGTTGGGTTTGGATGCCAGTATTGGGTATAATTTCGCTCGCGCAGCTCTGGCCTGTCTCACTGCGTGATCGACCATCGGGTCATGCGCGGCAGCGATCAATCTGGCATCCTGGGTATATGTGATAGTTCTACACCAACCCAGCCTGCCCGCGGGTTGCAGGGTTGGTGGTGTACGCATCAGCCTGGTCATGAAGGCGGTGGTCTTCCCGACGTTGACCGCCATCCTCCATCTGTCCAGCCACTGAGGTAACAAGTCCAGCAGTCTCTGCAGCTTCTTGGCCGATTCTGCCCGACGAGATGACGTGAAATACGCACTGTCGTCTGCATACAGGACAACGACATCTTCTTCCCACTCCTCCAGATGGCCTTGGGTGTGGGGATGTCGTTAAGTGTAAACCGCGTACAGGTGCGGTGATAGGCAGCTGCCCTGTGGCACTCCCGCTGAAATCGGTCGTGCTGCCGGACAGCCTCTCGATGTTGACAGAGCTCCGCCCCTCTAGGAACGACGCTATTAGCCGCACAAGCATTGGCGGCAAGGTGGTGTGTTCTATTAATTTGTACAGTAGCCCTGCGTGCCACACTCTGTCGAAGGCCTTCTCCATATCGAGAAGGACCCCACACAATGCAGCCGCGGTTATGTTCGGCCGCAAGATAGTGGCACGCGGGCCAGGTTGGGCTGTGGTGGAGTGTGCTCTGCGGAAGCCAAATGCTCCTCGCGCAGAGCAACATGCGGCAGTATTCTGTGAAGGTGAGTTTTTCAAAGAGTTTTGCTATGTGCGGTAATAGCGTTATGGGGCGGTAGCCGGGTGCCTCCTGTCCTTCCCCGGCTTTGGTAGCACGATGATCTTGCCCTGCTTCCAGATGGTCAGGAGTGGCCAGTTCTCAATATGCCGTTGTAGAGCCTGGAGTTCCACTATCCCCTTCTGGGCAGCTGCAATGGCCATGGTGGTGACACCGTCGCATCCCGGCGCTTTGCGGTTTGGCAGGCGCATGATGGCGCGCCCACTCCGCTGGCGAGATAAATTCATCGCCCCGTAGTGGCGGTGCCGGGTTCAAAGGTATTCCTGTACGCGGTTTTCTATGCCTTCTGCATGCTCTGCGTACCCTCTGCTATGCTGTTGGGTTGAAATTGTTGCTCCAGGTGTTGTGCCATCATTTCCGCCCTTTTTGGGCGTCATAGACCCTTATTCCCGTGTTGTCCACGGTGGGCAAACGGTGCTGGTGTTTTGGTGAGCTGCCGGTTGAGGAGATGCAGTGGGCGGGTGTCTCCGGGCTTGTCGACTCGCCTCTCCCCATGTCCCCTGTGCGCTCTTTGCTTCCGACAGCTCTTCCGTCATGGAGTTCAATTTCCTTTTATTATTGGGCACCGTGTTCGTGCACAGAGTTTCCTCAGCTTCCGCTTCTCGGACAGCTGTAGTTTTAGTTTTCGAGGGTTCCTCCCCAGCGCCCCGTGGAGACAGGGTGTGAGGAGAGTTGTAATTGGTTTGTAATTGTTGTGTGAAGTTGCAGGGCCGCTGTCTCCACATCTTCTCAGGTGGTAATGGAAGCGCGTCGGTCAGGTCCTCCAGCGCTCTTCGGAAGCGAGTCCAGTTAGTCCTCATTTTGGGCTTCTGGGCACTACAGCGTCCGCACTAGTGTCTATGGTGAACAACACGGGAGATGCTGCGTGTCGAGATCGTACAGCACCTCTAGTCGTATTGGGTACGGCATATGATGACACAACACAATGTCGAGGACATCGGGCTGCTGTGAGTGGGTGTGAAGGAAATGGGTGGGCTCGTCTGGGCCCAATACCTCGTATCCCCATTCTTCGGCATCGTCATACAATCTTTTCCCAGGAGGAGTTATTTTCGTGGAGCCCCAAGCGGGATGTTTCGCGTTGAGGTCTCCAGCGATTATTACAGGTGTTGTTGCGTCAAATATGGTTCTTAAGTCCTGGGGGTTAACGAGGTACTGGGGTCGGTATGCGGCGAAGACCCTCGTATCAGTGGTCCCACCCTCATCCTTATGCCCTTTGTCCTCGTAGATGTAAAGTCGGTGATTGTCTAACAACTTCGTGCATGACATCCCTCCTCACAGGGCCGCAGTACCTCTGTGCGACACCTTCCGGAGATCTCATCATGTCGATACACGAAGAAGTTGGGGAGTTTCAATTTTGCAGAGGGTGCAGTTTGTTTCAACCTTACAACCTGAATTTGTGCTGCTGGACCAACGTTCGTAAGTCGGCGACCTTCCTGTGATGCCGCCGGGGTTCCAATAACAGATTTTAATTTGGTGGCCTGTTTACAGTGGAGAGTTGGGCTAGGGCGCTGGTATCGCCGAAGGGGTTGGTGCCAGTTGTCATAGCTGTTAGGACTTCTCCCAGTATTTTAATAACCACTCCCACCAATTGGGCGAGGCTTCTTCAATTGTGGTTGGGGCCTGGGTCTGGGCCTGAGGTTGGTGTGTGACTATTGTGGTCCTTCGTTGGGGTGGTTGGTCTCAGGGTTGGTATGTATTGTTTGTGTGCTAGTTGGTTGGCACCAGGGAAGGTCGTGTAGCGCAGTTGTTGTTGCCGCTGCTGTGTGGTAGCGACGGGTGGGGAAGAGGTGGACGTACCTCGGACCTGTTCCTGTATGGCCGCCTTCTTCTTCTCCCTCTCCTTTTTTCTTTGGGCGCTCAGTGCGCTCAGTGGGATCGTTCGCTGGTGTGGCCAAGGTCGCCCCAGTCGATGCGAACGTGGTTGGCGCCGGAGCAGGTATTGTAACCTGCCGCTGTTGTTGGCACCTGGGGTTGTATTTGCGTCTGCTGTGGACGCTGCAGTTGGGGTTGTTGTTGCGGTTGCTGTGTGGGTGGTGGGTGGCTGCCTTTGTGGTGCCTGTGTTGTTTGCAGGGGCATGGGAGGCTGGATATTTATACCCCTCTTCCGTGCAATCCGCTGTAGCACTGGGCACCGTCTGTCGTTTGCCGCATGAGCCTTTGTGCAATTTGCGCACAGGCTGGGCATCACGTGGCTGTGGGCATTCTGATGCGACGTGGTCGCCCGCGCAGCGAACGCATTTACAGGTCTGTGACAATTATAGAGGCATGTCCGAACCCTGGCATCTGTGGCACTGTGATGGGCCGGCTCTTCCTTGCCAGCCCTCGATGGAGACGCCGGGCATGAACAGCAGCTCGTCGATTTTATAGAGCCTGCAGTTCTTCAGGTGAAAGGTGGTTCATTTTAACAGAAAAAGGCAACCAGGTCTGTCTCTCTTGGGAGGGATTGCCCGTACGAACGTGACCGGGAAGCCTTTCTCAATAAGGGCCTCCTGGATGTCTTTTGGATCCGTGTCGGCGGGGAGCCCTCTTAGCCCCCCTCGTGGGTTGTTCGTCTTGTGGAGCGTAGCAATACCACGCGAAGGTGGCATCCTCTTTACTATGCTCTATCAGGTATTTTGAATTTTCTGTACTCTATATCGGATTGGGGCCGGAATCTAACACCCTTTCCAAATGGGCGAGCGTTAGGAGCATGGCCTAGGAGTTGGTGAAGTGTTTGAAGTGCTTCCCCAATTGGAAGCACTCAACAATTATAGGAGGGTATTTGGCTATTTGACTCTCTGTGGGTTCTTGCGGCCTCGGTGTAGGCGGTGGGGGAGGTGATAGTGGGGCCGTTCTAGGTGCTGCTGCTATGCGCGCATAAGAATCTGGCGCCGAGGATGGACCAGGTGTTGGCTCAATGCTAGCGAGTTGGTCTTCTTGCATGGGTGCAAGGGTGGCGTAGGAGGTACTATTGAATTCCCTCTCGCCTTCAGGATCCTGCTCCCCGAACTCCTGCATGTCTGTTGTTTTACAGGTTGGGGAGGTTGTTGGGGATGGTGAGTCCGGCGGCAAGTTATGTCTCGTCACTGGTTGTTTGGGCGGAGATGGAGTTGTTGTGGAGGTGGAGGTAGTTGGCGATGCCGAATCGGAAGAAATCGAGCCGGCCCTCAGCCTTTCTCTTCTTGCAGTTGGTCCTCGTCTATATCTGGTGGTGTTCTTCTCCTCGAGGCAAGGTTCCGGCGAGGTAGTGGAGCCAGTTCGACGCTGGGTGGAGGCAGCTTCACCAACGCCGAGCGCGCAGCGCCGGTGGTGCTCCCCTTTTCGCCTCGGGATCTGGCTGTACGGCGGAGTTCTCGACCTCTCAGGAACAGAGGGTCTCTTTCCATAAGGGTCTGTCAGAACTCCTGACGCCTATCAGGTGGTTTTGGCGTGGTGGGGACCCCTTATCCGACATCTTTACGTGTGTGTGCTCAGCCCTTTGGCTTTCACACCTCCCCTCGGCGCGTGCAGCCGCACTGGGTGAGACCCGTGGGGAGGCCCAGCGAGGCGCCCGCGAGCGGGAGGGTGTGAGGCTCTTATGGGTTCTGGCGTAAACTCACACTAAAAGTGCAACACTGCAATGTCCTTTTAATTATAAAAGGAGGGTACAGTGGAAAATAAGGCAAAATGCAAAGTAGGGCACAGCAATGGTGGTGTCCTTTGCACTTACCTTTGTAGTCCGTCCAGGAGGCGCCAGCGACGCCTCGACGCCTCACGGAGTGATCTCGACGTTCGGCGGGTCGTCAACTGGCACATACATACAAAACTGGGGCGATGGACACGTCCGTCTCGTAGCACGGCCCGGAGCGAACTGATGATCGCACCTATCTTCCTTACCCCCAAAAGCTTAACCGTAAGAGGAGAACCGCGGTGCTGCGAGACGTTTTCTCGTACGAACACTTCAAACTTTTCACTAGAACGTCTCGAATAAAATTTAATTTTACCGTGACTTATAAATATTATCGCATTCAAAAGTTAATACGGTATATATTTGAGATTGTGCATGTAACACCAATCCACATGTTAATAAGCGATCGAGACACGAGCGACGGATGTTTATTTTGTTCACTATATTCTGAGCGTACCATGCCGCCTTTAAAATGATTTTTCTATTTGCTCACTAGTTGAGTTAAATTTAAATCGGTCTATTGTTAATATCCTGAGGTTAGACAGAAGGCAGAGGTCACGCCGGTAATGCATTATTCGTAAAGCAACGACCGATTATACGTCGAAGGTCAAACACGAAGAGGTCTCGAGGCTCACAGACCGAAGTCCCTATACAAAGCGTACGACCTTTGAAAATAGTCTATAATATTTTAAAATATCTCCACTGAAACTTAAATCATTATTATAAATCATCATTATCTCTAGAATGTTGCAACACGTTCCCATACTCCTTCAAAATACGTACAAAAGCTGGGCATTCAAAGTAATGTATGTTTATAAAGCATCAAGTATGCAATTACATTTTAAAAGAAAAGAAAATACAAGCAATAATATCGTTAAGTATTTAATAAAAACAAAAAAAAATGAAGTGTGATATTATTAAAATGTAGTATATTATATTATTATGTATATATGTATAATATAATAAGGAGATAAAGAAAAAAAAAATTTTGTCGGAATCATGATATATATTTCTACGAACATATTTCAATATGGCGATATCTTGTACTTGTTCAGTAGGTATCGCCAAACATAGGAAGAGTATAGCCATTTAAACGTGTGTGCTCACATGAATTGTAGTTTCTTTTATTATTCAGATTACCTTTTAGCTAATACCTAATCAAATAATCGAATATTGTTCCGCGTTTAATTGGTATACGTACATCTTATGTGATGCCTTTATATCTTTTAAATAACATAACTTTGTAGACACATCTAATTCTAATGTAAACTAACATACATACATACATACATACATACATACATGACTATAAACACACACATACATTCGCACTTATGTACATAATCATACCATTTATACACATCCATACAACATACATGTGTGCATACATCATTTCTTTTGTGACGATACTTACGAAACAAATACAAGTTATATCGATATTTTTGGCCCTGAAAGGGCCTTTTTATTAAATTTCTATACGAGATTCATTGTCCTGTTCTCATATTCGCATAACCAAGTTGTAAATACACACATACACTGCGCGCATGTATCGACAATCTAGGAGCGGACAGAGAACCGTAGTACACTGCGGCGGACAATGTCCCTCTCGTATAAGAAGAAATTAGCCGCCGAATCCGTATAGGGTACGTCCTTGACGTTTCAGGGCGTAGACGACATCCATGGCGGTGACGGTTTTCCTCTTCGCATGCTCGGTGTATGTAACAGCGT
>JAGSMP010002437.1:0-86311 GCA_029286625.1 Parnassius orleans | reverse complement strand
AAACAAATACAAGTTATATCGATATTTTTGGCCCTGAAAAGGGCCTTTTTATTAAATTTCTATACGAGATTCATTGTCCTGTTCTCATATTCGCATAACCAAGTTGTAAATACACACATACACTGCGCGCATGTATCGACAATCTAGGAGCGGACAGAGAACCGTAGTACACTGCGGCGGACAATGTCCCTCTCGTATAAGAAGAAATTAGCCGCCGAATCCGTATAGGGTACGTCCTTGACGTTTCAGGGCGTAGACGACATCCATGGCGGTGACGGTTTTCCTCTTCGCATGCTCGGTGTATGTAACAGCGTCACGAATCACGCCTTGAAGGATTGGTTTGATTGGATGAAGTACCGGTTTTCCACCCGCTTTCAGAAGCTCCGCTGTAATTCCATCCTCGCCTGGGGCCTTGCCGTTTTTAAGGTGCTGGAGAGCCATTCTAATCTCGCTCAGACTGACGTCCGGGATATCATCGGAATAGTGTCGGATAAGACTCGCTCTTGGATCGTTACTCACACTTGCGTGTGGCTCCAACGATGATGTGTACATCTGCCCATAGAACCTCTCAATCTCACTCAAAATCATTGTCAATCAGGTGTCCCGGAAACGACGCTGCCACACTCGGTCTTCAGCTTCGACAGTTGGCTCTTTCTGGCAGACAGATCTCTAGCAAAGACTTTGGAGCCCTGGTTCCGCTCGATCGCTTCTTCAATAGGAGCTGTATTAAAGTTGCGCAAGTCCCGCCGCATGCATTTGGAGATATGTCTGTTCAGTTGCCTGTATTCTGTCATATCTACTGAAGACTGCAGCTTCATATCCCGTTTAACAGCCATGAGATTAAGAGTGTGATCGGAGAGTTTTTGTGTTTTTCTGCGGCGGGTCTTGCAAAACTTAGCTCCGACCGCATGGACAGTTTCCACGAGCTTGTCATTCATATCGTCCACTGCATTGCAATCTTCTAGGCACTGAAAACGGTTTCGTAGTTCGAGCTGAAAGGTTTCGGGACTTTGGATTAGAGCACGAGGGGACGGGCGTTGACTTCATTAGACGTGACCTCTCCAACTTTACGTTTAGGTTCAGTGTGCCCTCACCATTCGGTGATCGCTGCCGGTTTTCACCTCGCGATCACTGAGACATCACTGAACAATTGTCGCCTGGTCGTCATAATGAAGTCAATCTCATTTTGTCGAACCGTCGGGGCTCGACCAGGACCACTTCTTGTGGGGCCGCTTCTGGAAGAAAGAGTTCATCATAAAAGTCCTCTCTCTCCATGAAGTCGGCCAGCTGCTGGCCCTTGGGTTCCGTTGCCCTACTCCGAATTTCCCTACTTTCAGCTCACCGTACTCTCTTGTGCCTAGTTTTGCGTTGAAGTCTCCATTAACACCGTATAGTGGGTTTTGGAGGAATGCATGGCTCTAGAGATATCCTCATACATTTCCTCCACCTCCTCATCAGGGTGTGCCGAGGTTGGTGCGTAAACCTGTATGACCTTCAGCGAATACCGTTTGGTGATTCTGAGAATAAGGTACGCAACCTCGTCGACACACTCCCAATCTTTAACGTTGTTAACGAGAGACTTGTGGACGATAAATCCGACACCTGCTTGGGACAGATGGTCGCCTTCCGGTGATAGAACAAGTTGCCGGATTCGAGGATTACCGTGTCCTCCTCTCTTCGGACCTCGGATAATCCTATAATATTCCAGCGTAACTTGTCTATCTCTTCTTCAACTCAGGATCTTCTCGTCAGTCCTCAGGGTACGTGCGTTATAAGTTGCCAGGTCGAGTCGTCGTAGGTGGCAACCGAACCTCCACCGGAGATTCTTAGCACCCCCTGCCCCGCCGTTACCATGGTCGCCACCGTAGCCAGGAATAGCGGGGCTGCCGGGGACTGGGGGCCGTTTTTTTGTGTCGTCGCTCATGGGGGGTATATTGCCATAGTTGCCACGCTTGGCGAGCGGGTTGGCAACCGCAGTTTTTTATTGTTTTTTGCTGTTATCAGAAAGATGCTGCTGCCCATTCTCTGCCTCAGTTTCCCTCTGTCGCCTCTTACGACACCCACGGGAAGATATGGGGTAGTGAGTATTCTTACCCGCCACTACACGGGGATGTTATATATGTGATAGTTTTATATTTAAAAGTAAAGGAATTCGCAATTGTATAACCAGACCGGTGTGCACAGCCATGTGATCTTAAATGTTGAAACCTGATAGATTAATCTGGCTTTTCATAAGACGGCTAGACCATAAATGGATTAATCACGTTCAACTACATGCCTAGGCTTTTAGTAAAGCGAAAACAAATAATGAAGACCGGCAAATTTGGTTAAGTCTCTTCTTTGACATTACGGCAATAACGGTCATTTCACAAGATGGCATCACCAGCCTATGTAATTTTAACGACTTAAATGGTCGTTTATTATAGTTTAAAACAAAAATATGGATTTGCCTACAATATGTTTGAAATTTAATTCATAAGAATTAAATTTCAAACATATTTATTTTGAACTGTAAATAAGATCAAAGTTGTTATTACCCTCGGGGATCGTAATAAGTTCATAAATCAAGATGGCTGAATACTGCCCAACCTTTGTTCGACGTAACTTTAAGAAATTTAACAAAGCTCTTTTCTTATACATCAGCCCGCAAAAGGCCACTGCTGTTCATGTGCCTCTCCCCTTATAAGGAGGTATTGCCATACACTACTTGGTAGCAAATTGACGATTGGAAAACCAGACGGATCGCCCTTTCGATGCTACTCCCCATCACCAATCTTGATATTTTACGTTTTTTATAGAATAAGAGTGACAAAGGAGCACACAGTCCACCTAATAGTATAGATAGTGGTCCATATTAAACACCTACCTTCTCGATTAAAAATCAAGATTTGAATTCGTTGTCACCTCTGGGGACGAAGATAGAATGCCTCGTTACCAGTCAAAAAGTGTCTTCGGTTCTCTATGTTCACCTTACGAAACACAGCAGCATTAAGCTCCTATTTTACGCTGGTATGCATTGGTATTGCTGTTAGCGCAAGAATGCACGATTGAACCGATCCATTCGTGCTGCAATCATAATATAGCTGCAGCGTGGCTCTACCACGTATATTTTTTTTTGTAAATTAATCAACTTTACTTAATTTTATATAACACAATATCTTGTTACAGTGCGGAGTAATAATTATTATAATTATTGGAAATATTATTCAAATAAAATCTCCTCGGTTACAAACTTAAGCCATTAAAGTCCTGACCCTCGGCAATAGCCGTGTCAGGTGGCGGAACTTTCAAAGTCGCTCCGAACTATTGAAGATATTTATGGACGCTAAATGTTCCCAATAATTGGGCTCCCAGAAATGTTTAGTTCAAAAGCTTACGTAATTTTGATATAATTCTATCCATTTAAAGGCAAAAATATCATTCAATAATGGAAAAGTGGATATAATTATATGATTATCGTAAATAGACATTACCCATTAATAGTAAAGAGGTTACAAATGCTCGGAGTGTTTTGGCATGTATATATAAACAGATTTTAATACGTAAATGTGATGCGATTTTGTGTACCTATTACATTTCTACGCATGAGAACTAAAAGTAAAAAGGATGATACGAGTGCTATAATGTCCTCCAGAACGAATTTCGGTCACGGCGGCTGTCTCAAAGAAGATTAGCCATCTGCGCAGGACAGGATTATAGTGCCCGAGCGTGTGCGCAAAAGGATGGAGGGATTTTTTTATATATGGCATACCCACAAAAAGCTGCATGATAGGCTCAATAAAGAAATGGAAAATATTTTTTATCTAGGTTTAAATTTACAGGTGACCCGGATAAAACAAAGTTTTGAAAAAATCTGAAACGTTCCTGTTTCAGCCAACTAGCTTAATTAGACTTTCAGTTAACAGCCTAGGATTTTTACTAAACGGCCTGAATTATATTCAGCTCAGGCGTTTCGGCTGATGCGTCAAATACAACATTTCATGCCTAATAACGCACTCTATCTATTTATCACTAATGACGCATCGACTGAATATCATTCAGGCCGCTAGTTGAACGGCGCACCTTAATAAAAATGCTGGGCTGTTAACTGAAAGGCTTATAAAGCTATTTGGCTGCGACATATATACATATATATCATCCATAACATCCCGTGGGTGTGTGTCGTAAGAGGCAACAGAGGGAAACATATCAGGAGACGGGCAGCAGCGTCTTCCTAATAACGACTAAAATTAAAAAACTGCGGTTGCATTAGAGGCAGCTGAATAAAGGAAGTGGCGCAAATATGAGTCTCTGAGACATAACTACATTTTTGTGTGTCATTTGTTCTAGTGACTATCGATTTGTGGGGTAAACGTGCGGTGAAGTTCCTAAAAGAACTGTATCCGCAACTAGTCGCCGCTGCTGATAATAAGAGCGCTGGTTCTTTTCTCGCTCAAAGGCTAAGATAGCCTTTCGGCCAGTAAACGCAATCAGCGTTCTTAGTACTATACCACGGGGAGTAGGTAGTTGTATGTAGGGTTGTATGATATTTAAGTTTATAGTATTATTTTTTATTATGGTAATAAATATTGTATATATTTGAATGTTATGTAAATAAATGATTTGTTTATTTAGTGTGGACTAAGAAATTTAGTAAAGTGCTATTTTTTGCAGCATAACATTTGGTTTATTCAGTGTGATCAACAGAAAAGACATATTGAATATTACATACATATTTAAGCGTCACGCCTGTGATCCCTGAGGGGGTAGGCAAAGTCCAAATAACAGCGAGCTACTCGGACCGTAGCGAAAAAAATAGGTATAGAGGGAAAATTGTGAAAGAAGGTGGATAGCCCATCGCCTATACAATCACAAAGTCAATATCGCATTAGTCGCGTTTAACGACATGCTAGGCAAGTAACACAGTAGGCACATTCTTTTTAGCTATATGTCCCACATAACTACGCGACTCCCAATATGGGACTAGATAACATTATTTCATGCTGCAGTAAATGCATCCATTACCCCATTACCCCTTACAGCCTACAAAAGTCCAATGCTGAACATAGGCCTCCCCCAACTAGGGCAAAATCCCCCCCATGGAGCAATCTATGGAAGAGGCCTATATTCATCAATGGACTTTGGTAAGCTGTAATAGAAAAATTATTAAACATTAGAGGAAAATCAATAATGAGACAAAATTATTTATATTTTTATAAATGTTTAACAGTTCATGTTTTCTTTTTAGATATTACATATATTAAGCTGTCTATAAATATTTTTAAAACGATTTATTTACCGTGTCGTAAGCACAATGCATTGCCAAGAAATGAATTGAGCATGCGTTAAACATTTATAAATTTGATTTAAATATCCCTTTAATTTTTAGGTCACCTTAAAGCTTCTTCTCGGTATTGCTTGCTGACAATTTGCAGATTTGACACACTTGAGAAAAAATGTAAGTAAAAATGCACCAAGATTTATAGCAATTGTCTTATGATCACGCTTAATGGAAATAAAGAAACACACTTGCAATTTTTTACGATTTTTTCGCAGAAGTTCTAATTACATTTTTGAATTTGCAGAACTAATAAATTTATGCTTTAGTAGAGAGAGATAGAGCTTAAGAAAATTTAACAACACGAATTATACATGTTGTTCTTCTCTAAGAAGGTGTCATTCTTGCGAACCAGTGTAGACGAAAATTTTTAAGAAAGACTTTTCGACATATTTATCCTCGATTAAGAATCAAAATGCAGATGCGTTATCACCCCCGAGGACTAAGATGGAATGTCTCGTTTCCAGTAAACAGGGTCTCCGGTTCTCTATACTCACTATACTAAACACAGCAGCATTAAGCTGCTATTTTACGCTGGTATTCTGTGAGAGCGTGGTCCTACCCCAGTCGAGACGACCCATTCGTGCGAAAACCATAATATAGCTGCAGCGTGACTCTACCACGTAAAAAAATATGCTAGATATCTATTTGATCACGTAGACCCACGCTGCTGTGCCACGCATTAGATATAATCTCGAAATTTTCTTTTTTTATAGAATAAGGCTAAGAAACGATCATTAAATATATCTGATGGTTAGTGGATGCTGTGGTCCATAGATACCCCTGAAGTCTAAGATGGGATGCCTCTTTACCAGTAAAAAGGGGTCTTCGGTTCTCTACATTCACCATACGCAACACATAAGCATTGAGGTGCTATTTTACACTGGTACTCTGTGAAAGCGCAATCCTTCCCCGGTCAACCCATTCCTGCTGCAGCCATAATATAGCCGCAGCATGGCCATATCACGTTAAAAATTAATGAGAACTAAAAATATTGAGTACAATTGACAAACACGGGGTAGAATATAAAAGCTCATTCATTTGTACATGCGTACGTTCATTTGCAGCAATTTTATTACACACACAATAGAAAGGACTGACGCTGTAGAACTCATTTTGTCATTTCTATTGTGTTACATATTCTTTTATACATAACTGGCACGCGCTATTCACGGGTGCTATTAATATAAATGAATTAAATGACTCCTATATAAAGCGGCATAATTTATATTAAATTCTAGAAAGAAAACAAAGAGAACGATGGAACAATAAGTTTTTGAATTTGCTTGTTTTTCGTAATTAATTAGTGCCCTACCACTGTGACTACGAAACTAAAAGGTCGTGAATTCAAATCTTCATCAGTCCATAAATTCTATAGCTGGAAATAGACTTGTCCTGTTGTTTTAACCCTTCACCCTTCCCACCAGTGTTATAGGGAAGATTTGCCTTAAGCATCACGCTTAGGATGTTGTGTGAGTTACTTTACGTTGGTGGTCTGCGGTTCTTTACGCCTGAAGCAAACGAGATGGTCATACCACCATAGATTTAGTATAAACTGATGTTGAACATGCTACCGTTTATTGAAAACCGCAAAAGCTTTTAAGCGTATCCACCTCTACCAACACCCATGAAAAGTAATAGAGTGGTTAAAGCGATTAATTACCTTACACAATTATTACATTTAAATACAGCATGATAAATCAGTAAATATACGAGAGCATATAATATTTTTAAATATACGTGTTTAACATAATATGTTGCATTCTACCGTAAATCGACACGCAACTGTTATAAACATCCCAGAACGATAAAACCAACATTTAATTTTTTAAATTCAATTGAATCAATTAAGTCATCACCCAAAAGCTCCTGGCTCATCCAGGATCAGAATCTTGGGCAAACAACATAAGAAATTAAAATTTCATTTATCAAACTTCTTTTTCCATTTTATTGTAACCGGAGAATAATTGTCGTAAGACTACGTGGAAGAACCAAGCTGCAGCTACAATATTATGGTTGCAGCACGAATGAGTCGCTTGACCGAGGAAGGACCAAGCTCGCATAGAATACCAGCGTAAAATAGCAACATAAAGCTGACTTACTTCGTATCGTGAATGTAGATAACTGTAAACCTTACCTTCTGGTAACGAGGCATTTTATCTTAGACCTTAAAGATGATAACCCTTCTGTCTGAAACATTTAGTTGTCTATCGGCCACAGTATCTACGTACCAAGAGGTGAGCTGGACTAATTAAATTTATTTACTATAAAAATTATAAGTAAATTAAAGAAAATTGAGTAAAGTGTAAGTTCGTTTGTTACTTACGTTTTATTAAGACTCCACGAATTTGCTATTTTTTTAAGATTTTTGTCTAATCAATAAATTTGATTAGAAAATTGAATAGAACCACGGTTCTGTGGATGAAAATAAAAATGATTTATACAATATAACACTAATATTATGCCTACATAGCACAACACCCGAAGTAGGTCAGTGAAGGATCGCTATCAAGTCGTTCTGCGGACATCGATCTCGCGGCTTTAACAACTTTGAGGGCAACCCAGCTTTTTGATTTGAAATTTTTTTCTGCCACAGAGCCCTCCACTCTAGGAGTTGATAATGAGTCGGCAGGAATTGTTTTGTGCTATGCATAAAACAGCTTTTCCTTTTTTTCTTTTTTTAAAGAATACGTGGGTAACGTTTACTTTTAAAACATTTGGATTTTCTCCTGTATCGTGGAGGCATTTTATATACATAAATTGTACAAGGTCAAATATCCAGACCCGACACAATTACTTGTAAGCCATATAAATACTTGTTTCTTGCGGGATTCAAATCCGCGACACTCAGCGCCGTAACTCGTTGCTAAGCCACTACCAACTGCCATACAACTTAGGGGGAAAATGTTGTAAATTGTCTTTATAAGACTATTGTGATCTACTGTTCTTAAAAATACGTTTATATCTTGAAAAACATATAATTTAATGATTTCTTATATTTACGCGAACACTACATATTGAATAAAACTACTTTTACGGATTATATCGCGTTTAATTAACTTATTTTAATTCCCGACGTTTCGGGTGCTTTACAGCACCCATGGTCACGGGGGACTGAGGTGATTGACGTCCCGATGTCAGAGTTAATCCGGAGTACCTTCAGCTTTTTTAATTATTAATTTTGGTCCGATCTACGCAGAATGAACTAACTGTGTCTTGAAGTCTTGCAGTGGTGTGCTTGGGTTTAGTTTTAATTTTATTAATTACAGGATCCCAAGCAGGTGGTAGTACCCAGCGTCTCTCTCTATTGAAATTAGGATGTTTTATTTTCATGGAGGACTTTGAGGAGAAAGCCCTGCTTACTGCACCAGTAACTCCAAGGTTCTACAAGCGGTATGTAGACGATACTTTCACAATTTTACCATCAGACAAAGTAACTGCATTTTTAGAACATCTTAATTCCATAAACTCTAAAATTCAATTTACTATGGAGTTAGAGGCAAATAATTCTTTAGCTTTCCTAGATGTGTTAGTCATTCGAAATCCTAACAACACCATAGGTCATACTGTGTAAAGAAAAAAGACCCATACAAACCGATACTTAAATGGTGAATCCCACCATCATCCTTCACAGTTAGCTACCGTGGGCAAATCTTTGTTACAGAGAGCACGAGGGATCTGTGACCGAGGCCGCCCTGGCCGCCGAGCTTCAGCACGTCAAGCAGGTTCTGCACGACAACAAGCTTCGGGTCCCGTGCCTACGTCACAGTGACCGAGTGAAGCCGGCCACAGTCGAGCATGTGCCTGCTGTACTACCATATGTCAGAGGTGTCACAGACAAGATTGGCTACATCTTGAAGCGAGCTTTTATTAGAACATTCTTCAAGCCGCCGAAGAAGATTAGTAAATTTTTACCATCCGTCAAGTGTAATATCCCTCTACAAGATGCAGGAGTGTACAAGCTTGATTGTGAATGTGGTCTCTCATATATATAGGGCAAACAAAAAGATCTATCAAAACCCGCGTAAAAGAACACATAGCTGACGTGAAGCATCAACGTTCCGGGGAAATCTGCAGTTTGTGATCATATCCTAGACGGCCCCCGCCATTACATTAGATTTGATAAACCACAGACTCTCGCGAAAGAACATCGATTCCTGCCAAGGATGATACGCGAGACTATTGAAATTAAAAAACATCCTAATTTCAAAAGAGAGGGAGGCTGGATACTACCGCCTGCTTGGGATCCTGTAATTAATAAAATTAAAACTAAACCCAATCACACCACTGCAAGACTTCAAGACACAGTTAGTTCATTCTGCGTAGATCGGACCAAAATTAATAATTAAAAATGCTGAAGGTACTCCGGATTAACTCTGACATCGGAACGTCAATCACCTCAGTCCCCCGTGACTATGGGTGCTGTAAAGCACCCGAAACGTCGGATATTATTAAAAATAAGTTAATTAAACGCGATATAATCCATAAAAGTAGTTTAGACTAATAATAAAAAGCTGGGTCGCCAACCCGCAGGTAAACCGTGGCAATAATATAAATAATAATAAATATAAATAAATAAAATAATAAAAAATCCCCATATGAGGCAATCTATGGGGGCAGGCCTATGTTCAGCTGTGGACTTTAATACGCTGTAAGGCTAACGGTAACGATAAGATTATAATATTCCTTATTTCAATCAAAAAGGTTAAATTAGACCTTTTTAACTTTAATAAATAGTAAAATAAAATAATTTCACATTCTGAAGTCGGGGCTTTAATTCTTCTGTGCACTATGTCTTAACACCGACTTCATATCTTTTTAGTTCTTTAAAGTCGGCTTTGACTTTTTGTAAAAAGTTAATTCCTTTATTCCATTTAATTAAATTTATAAAAGTAAAATATAAAGCGACCAGTTGTGTACCTAACAGAGTAACGTACTCAATATTTATCTTTTGTTGCTACTCGAATTCAGTGGCTTTGGGTAATTTTTGGAAGGAGAATGCCGTAGCCCGTTCGGACAAATGGCTTCATGTTGGGGACTCGAGGGAACCATGTTGTTGAAAGGGTTCAACAAGCAAACATTATAGAGGCTTATTATCCAACCAAATAATTTTCTAACTTTACTGACCACTAACTTTTTAATTAACAGTAGCACACAATTAATAAATTTCATTCATTTTGCTTGTATAACTGATGTAATTAATATGTGTTGAAAAATATATTAGAAATTCTACGCACTTAAATTAATTGTTATGACAGTTCTTATAACTTAAACGTTTTATAAAGCGCGGTAAAGCCGTGGTAAAGCTAAAGGTATGGTGATTGTAGAGAACCGGAGACTTTTTTAACTTTATGTTATTGTCAACACTATACCATTTCACGAATGAGAAAAGACCTGTGACCAGCGGTGGGAAATATGAACGTTTTAAGGCTTAATTTTATAATCATAAACAAATAATAAAAGTTTTTTTTTAGAATAAAGAAAACAAACGAGTACACAATCCTTCTGGTGGTAAGTGGATGCTGTAGCCCATAAAAATCACGTCTATTCTCGATTAAGAATCAAAATGCAGATACGTTATCACCCCTGAGGACTGAGATGGAATGCCTCATTTCCAGTTAAAAAGGTCTCTGGTTCTCCACAATCACCATACGAAACACAGCAGTATAAAGCTGCTATTTTATGCTGGTATTCTGTGAGAGCGTGGTCCTACCACGGTCGAGCCGACTCATTCGTACTACAACCATAACATAGCTACAGCGTGGCTGAGGTGGGATTGTAATCAAACACTGGCTTGTAATAGGTAAAAAAACTGCACGGTATACATTTAGTTTCTAGGGGCTTAGAAACTATAGATATTATGAGTCGAGGTAGTTTCTTCGGCTTATTCTACTTCCCTGAACTACTACGTATCGTATTGCATTATCTTTATTAAATAATTCTTCTGTACGCGTGTTTCACTGAACCCTCCTGAACGGCTGGTTCACCAATGGACATTAATAGGCTGTTAACGGTAAACAATCTGGGTAGGTACCACTCTCTTACGTATTTCTAACAGTACTAAGCATTACATACAATTAATCATGTAAATGATTCCTTCTTAAGAAAATATTTATAAAATAATGGATGACGGAATATTTCGATAAGACTTCAAAATGTTCAATAGGTTAACTACACCCAACGAAAGGAATAACTTAGAATAAATAAACAGTCGCTCCGTTTAGGGTAACGTTACGAAAAGTAATATAGGAAATTCTATCGTCTATAGAGACGTAAGCTATCGTATAAACAACGGGCAGAATCAGAGCACTGCATTCGGCACATAGCGACAAAATAGTCGTTTTGAATAAAACAACGAATCTTTAGAGTTTTGAGTCGAAGTCGGTGCAGGAGCTTACAGCTATTACGTTACCGTCCATTTTATTACGTAACAACGTTCTAAAATATTTTCAAATAACAATAGTCAGAATAATCTGATTGATTAATAACATGGTGGGAATTTACGGTCTAATTCAGAGAGTCGATCAACTCAGATGTTCTAGTTTAATTTCATAGATGGGCGGAGGCAGTAGAGTTCAAAGGAACTTGGCCGTTTTAAACATAGAATGCCTTCAATCGGGTTTGTCATAAAGCACTTCATATGGGCTTCCCGAGAAATTGTGCAAGTGGATCAGCTATTTTCTTGCAGATCGGAGCATCGAGGTCATATTAGACGATTTCAAGTTGCAAAAAATATTATATTTAGTCATCATCACTCCGTAAAAATTCACAGCTAGACATAGGCCTCTACGGCTGTGGGCCACTGCTAACCGTTCCGGTTTGGGTTGAATAATGTGTTTACATCCTTACGGTATACATAAGCGAGCCACTTATGTATACTCTAAGGGTTACACCTCATAATCGTCTTTCGAAAGCTAAGAGATCTTTTTGGCATATGCTCACTAGTCACCCTTATTTTAGTCTCCTGTTTGGACACCCATAGGTCAAAATGGGGTGATGAATTCTCTAACGCCTTCATCAAACGGTGAAGGTCATAAGTAATTTAAAAAAAACGTCAAATAACATATCATAAATATGTAAAATGTGACCATCTCAGATTCCTTCAGTCTCAAATCGTCATCTAAAAATACGTCATTCGTACTACTAAGCGTAAGATTTAAAACTAAGTTTGGGAGTGTAAGAATATCCACTAACCCATATCGTCCCGTGGGTGTCGTAAGAGATGACAGGGAGAAACTGAAACGGGAGATGGGCAGCAGCATATTCCTGATAACAACTCGAAATAATGAAAAACTAACTCTTCCAAATTGAAGACCACATTTTCACAATAAATTCTTCTGTGGCAACTCAGATGTTCTAGTTTAAGTCGCGCCGAGTACCAGCTAGTTTCTAATAAAAAATACTTCCTGAAAATATTTCTTAACAACCCAAAAATAATGTTTACAAGATTTACAAGCTAAAGTTTTCCTTGCGGTCTTACGACTGACGGTTTTAATAGTATTTTCTTCTGTATGTTGCAGGCAGTTTACATACATAATTACACAGATAAACATCAGACTCAGAACAATCATTTCTAAGCTATAATAAATTTTTTCGTGTGAGTTCAACCGCGACTATCAGCGCGAAACTCATTGCTAAGGCAATAGATTTTAATGATACCTTGATCCGCCTGGCTTCGCAGGATGATTTCTAAATCTCGAACCACCTACCGGGTCAATTGCCAGATCTTTAACCATTCAAGGAGCCTCACTCCAGGACACACACATACATTGCAAAACATTTCATCAGAATCGGATCAAATATTTAGATATTTTTTTTAATTAAGCTTCTAAAACCGAGTAAGTTTAATAAAATTAATTTTGGATTTCGTCGTGTTAAAGTTTAAATTACTAGATAGCCGAAGTTTTGTGTGATTTGCAGATCATGTGTTGGCGGAGACTTAGATATCCTATAATCATATAAGTTAATGTATCAGATATTCTGTGTGTATCTAATTCATCGATTACCTTCAGCTAGTCAATTCCTGTTGGAATTTCCAACAACTGAATTGGTGTATTCAGTGATACATTTCGGAAGAAAGAGCCAAGATGATTTTGTTCTTTTTTGCAGTGAAGAGACACGCTTGTGTTTTGTAGGCGTTGAATTTCACAAGATTGGCATCGCCCCATTCAGAGCTGCCTGTAGTGTAGATTCGCACGTTCAACCATAGATAGCTTCTCTTTTCGGTCTGGGTTTGATCCCGACAGGCTGAGCACTCGATTGGTTGTTTAGAGATTGCAGACTTTCTTCTTTTTCTATTTCATGCATCAGCTAGCAATATGGTTTTTGTTATATCCGGGTATTTTACGAAATATTGACTGAGCTTGTTTTTATATATTACTAATTTTATACAGATCCATACATATTTTAGGACAAAATTTTTCTAGTCTAAAACGATCTATCAGTTTACCTTGGAAACAGTTGGCCCTAGTAAAAATAGTAATCTAATCAGCTCTTTAAACTCAAAACGCATCGATCGGTTGACGCGTTGAAGAGGAATCGTTAACAAAATTTCGAAAAAAAGTATTTTCTTCAAATAACTTTGAAATTTCTTCTCGGATCAATATAATTAATTAGGTTTACGTCCTAAAACCTTGAAGTCTTTGTCATGGAATATGGAGCGCTGCATTTTAAATTGCGGGAAGTTCCAGTGATGATCTGTAGGGTCAACCGTATTTTTCCTAGATTGGATTGGACATGACAGTGTTGCTGTTATCAAAAATAGACAGGATGTAAACTGACTTCTAAGATATGTAATAGAATGTATGTGGTATGATCGCTGAAGCGAAAACAATACGTCGTAATAGATGTGACCCAGTCACTTAAGTGTCTTTTTATGGTCGTACAATAAATGAAACGCTTGAGTTCCACACATAAATTATTCCATTGGCCTATTTAAACATTGTTAACAAGTGCACGCAAGCGTAGCGCTCGTAAAAGCACACGTGTGGGGATCAATGTCAACGGTCCCACTTTTTATGTATGAAATTCATTACCACGATTAAAGTTATTTATGCTCGAGTAACAAACGTAAATAGAAGACACCTACGTTGCCTAATAGACAGAGGACCCAGCTACTAAATTTATACCTAAGTTCGAATTCTTTTCGGAGCCCAGAGTCAGAGTAATTGCTAAAAATAAATTAGCTAAGATCTGTGTAATAAAATAAGATGATGTGTCTTACCTAGTTTGAAGAGCACCTCCTGACCTCCCTTAATTGCGCGCACTTCCCAACACTATCAATATCAATGTCGACGGTGGTGTGTGGTGACGGGGTTAGTGCACATAATTGGGAGATAGCAGAGGTACTCTTTAAACTAAGTAAGTCACAACATTTTATTCTATTACGTGGGTCTTCCCAATCCGTAAGGAGATTAATTTTAACATTTATAATATTATAATGGATTTCCGCAAGGTAACGCCTGTTTCTGTTAATTACCTAGAGAATAATGTGTTATTACTTTAATAGAACTAGAATATATGTAGATTTTTTTAATACCGATTAAAAATAATACTTATTGAAAGTAATTTACCACTGGTTTAGAAAATATCTCCATACTGGGAAGAATCAGCAAGAATCCTAGAAGGATATTTTTAAAAGAACATATTGATCATGAATTATGTTAAACAATTAACTATACAAGTCGTATAGAAATAGATTGGTAAAAGCACCTTATTCCCAAGGGTTATTAATCCATAAATTCCTTGACATATTAAAATAACTCTTTATTCAATCCTGTGACTCTAATATTGCATTCTAGACTTTCTTTTCTTTCATTCTTCATATCAGTCAGTGAGTCTTCTGCTGGACATAAAATGCCCCTCCCATTGTAGAAAATTAACCTTAATCGCCCTTTATGTGGACAATCGCAGTACACGTGACCACTTTGACGCTGCTGCTTGTCGCTGGTGTGGGGGAATTTCACGCTTAGCGTAATGTATGGTTCATGATAAGGTTTACTCAGAAGTTCTCACTATCAGCCCGGAGTCAGGAAGTTGGCGCCTAGGGCCTCGTGCCTAGGGAAGCATGTATAAGCCGTTAGTGCTGCACCTGATCTCTCTCCGGTCGTGTGAGAGAAATAGAGAGTGCGTTTGTGCTTAGAGTATATTTGGCTTTGGAAGGAAAAGGAGGATCTCCCGCGGGTCAAGGTGCTCAGTCCGGGAAGCAGCCGACACTCCATGTGGTAGTAAGAGCTATTCAATATATACCAGTACTTCGAACTTTGATAGCGTGAATTAGGCTTCAGTGGGTTTTGCTTGTGGCGCGACGACAGCGCAGCCATGCATACACTCGGGCACTATAACCGCTCCTGCGCAGAGGTGCTGGTCCTCGTTTAGACAACCACCGTGAAAACTCGGTCTGAGGACATAAGTATCATAAGGTTTTACTTAGGGTAAACTACCCGTTTATCAATTTTGACAAAATAGTTTTCGAATGTTGAAAGTTCTGTTTGCTGAAACAGTTATATCAACAACACCACATTTTTTGCAATTACGCAACTAATTATACAGCAATAACTGAAGCATCACTTTATCAGTGTTCTTGGAACTGCTCGTAAATTTAAAATCATGCAGAAATCTCAACAGAAGCTGTTCGCAGAGAATATACATTCAAAAAAAAATTACAATGTACGTTGTAGGTCACGAGGTCGCGCATTCTTTTCAAGGTTACTTACAATTGTGGTACACGGAAATATGGCAGTTATGATTTTGTGATATGGATGATTTTTGTATGATGCTATTATTGGTACTTATTTATAAAGACACATTTAAAAACGGAGATTTATTTCAACTGAAAATCCGGACTTTATTTTCTTGTGAATATGTCAAAGCAATAGGCATTTCATGTGAATATAGTGTTCTCTATACACCCTATATATTGTGCCGACTGCCTCGTTGGTTCAGTGGTGCGTCTACTGATCATGTGGTTCCAGTTCGATCTCCAGGTCGGGCAAAACATAGTTACTGAGGTTTCTGTCAAAATTCTCAGTACCAGCTCACCATTGAAGTGTAATATGTAGTTACGTACTTCATAATATCTTAATGATTGTGCCTCGAAAGCATTTGTAAAGCTGTTGTGGCTGCGCCTAATCTCTTTGCAGGTGGTGATCCCATCGAACTATCTGGATATGAAATAGAGTGCACTTGTGCTGCGCACTCATGCTACAAGCCTGTCCAGTGCAAATAACTAATCTCCATTGAGACCGGACGCTGTGACCAAAATTCGGTGTCGAAGACATCATCTATATTATTGATCTTTTGCCTTTGTGATTTATAAAAGTGCTCAGTGGTTCGGATCAATAAATTATAAATCATAAATCTTTATTTGCAAGAATCAAGGTACCTATAAAAAGATGTTATAATTTATCTAGTGCAGTCGTGTTTTGCCAACAATAGAAGATAGCATTAAAATTATAATTTTAATATTTGCCTATATTAATAATACTCCATTGTCATGTTAAATTCTAAATTCTATTATAGAGTTAGCAACGTGTGAATGCGATTGATCTTCCTAAACAACTTCAAGAGCACTCAAATCATTTGTTGATGTTGAGTGCAGGTGTCCATGGGCTGCAGTAGCCACTTGCCATCAAGTGGACGGTAAGCCTTGAGTAAAGAAAGCCGTACAGACCAAACCTTCATACAACCGCGTTATGATGGTTACACTACTACAAACTAGACGCGCTGGTGTGCGTGGCACCTGCCATCGTCACGTACAGAAGAAACTGCTCTAAACCGGCTCGGCCAGTGCTCAAATTCAGGGTTATGTAAAGAATAATAAGTTATCAAATTTTATTTTTCAAGAATTATTATTCATATCAAATGAAATATAAAAAAAGTTAATATGGTTTACTGTACTTTTGTATGAAGAATAATAGAAAAATAAAAATATATAATTTTTAACTATCAAAGACTGCATTAGGTAAGTAGTAACTAAACTGTAATTACTATACCTCACACATATACTCAACATTGAAAGAAATGTAAAAGTACCTAATTACCTATAAGTGATTGAATAGTTATTTTTATAATGTTTATAATTGACTAATTACGTTTATAAATTAAAACATAGGTTCATGTTTTTAATTATAATTTCAGACGACAAGAGTGGTAAAAGCTGTCGGACGAGAATATCTCCTTTTAAAACTTTTGATCATAAAAGGCAACAACACATAATCTGAGAGGATCACTTTGGAAAATCCTGTATTAAATTTTCTAAAAGGAACACTAAAATATTTATTTGGAAATGCTTTCCAACACTCAACTGTAACAAACGACGGTGCTTATTCGAGTTCAGCCAATGTGAGAATGTATCTGAAATGATATGTATGATTCTTGCTTGAACAAAAATTTCATGAATATTTTAATTTCGAAAAAATATTGTAAATATTGGTATTGAAATATGTATTATAAAACGCGTGCAAGCTTACATATTTGTTATGTCATGTGATTGTTTTCTAATAAATTATTTTTAAAAAAAAACTTTATAGATTATAATTTACCATTTAATTAATAGGCGCAACAAATTGTTGAAGAACAAAAATTATAAAATAAAATTAAAAATAAATATTTAGAAAAAGTAGTTAAAAAAAAATTGTATCTTAAGTATATAATAAAAGCTGATAAACGTTTTGTTTTTTAATTTTATCCTCCTGTGCCAAACCTACCAAAATAGGTAAAATTTTTGACAGCTCGTTAGAAGCTTTGCCTCTGTACGGTTTCTTTACTCATGTGCTGTAAGTACGTTTGTCACTTCAGTTTTTTATTAAAAATATATATTTAAAAAATATATTATATAAAATATTCACTCCTGACGACAACATAATGTGACTCGACGCGTTCCAATTCATCTTCATTATTTCAGGCGAGCATTCATTGCCAGTGTCTAAAGTTCATACATAATATTCACGAGCTTTCTTCTTTCGGGGTGACATTAATGTTCTTTGAATAAAATGTTGCTCAGGGATAAATAAAAGTAAGTGGAATAGTTCCGTGAAAATGTAACAAAAATAAAATAATAATGAGTTATTGTTGTTCAAAAGTGTTTGTATAGTAGAAGATCAGAGTGATGATATATGAAATGAAATGAAAATAAATCTATTTATTTCTAACGGATGAAATAAAATTCCCTCAATCAATCAATCAATACATTCTTTATTGTTCATAATACATATTAAAACAACGTTTTATAGAATGTACATTGTACACAATGTAGCGGTCTTATCCTTTGGAAGCGATTTATTTCAGACAACTTTTTAAAAGACCAGTATCACTGCGACTTGTAAGATCAATTGCAGTCGCTTTCATGGCTATAGTTCACTGCTTATTAAGTTTTAGGTGTTTAAGCCTGTATCAGACCAGATTTTAAGTGATTTATTGTGATAAAGTTTCGGGTCATTCGCAATCAAAAGTAAATCGGCAAGTTCATTGCACCTACCTTCCATATGATCCGGAACCCATCTCAAAACGACCCTGTTATTTACACCAGGGCGTTCAAACGGTTCATACAGATCTCAACTGGCTTTAAGGTGATTAAATTTGATCTCAGCGCTAGCAGTTCTGCTCGATTATCAGAGTTTATATAATTAATATGGTTGACATAACGCTTTTGCAGGTTGATTTCGCACAAACAAGTGGTGAAAATGTCTGCCTGGAAGGTTGAGGTAAAACTTCCCCAAATTCATCTAAGTTTGGCTGCTCTATAGATTCCAAAGCCTACTTTGAGGCCCATTTTTGACCTATCGGTAAACCATACCGTGTGATAGCGGAGAGAATCTATCACCTCATTTTGTCCGTGGGTGTCTTAACACACAGTCCGGTTTTCAGACTAGTAAACAATAGCAATGACCTAAATGTATTGCACGGGACAGTGTTAAGAGGGGTAAGAGTCAGTGCGCTTTACCATCTTCGGTTGCATCATCACTTACCATCTTGGATAGCAGTCAAGTGCTGGCTTAGAATAATAAACTAAATCCCTACGACAGAAGTGGCCCATTTTTGTCAAGAAACTTTTCTGGGCTAATGAAGAAGAACAATATATCTATTGGACGGATCGGTGACGCAGTGGTAAATCGTTTAGCTGTAGTTGGAGTCTGCAGATTCGAATCCTGCACGAACAACAATTTTTATTGCCTATATATAGTTGTTCCGGATATAAATTGCCTACGAGGGACAATAAAATCCTAGGGTAGTGGTATATAAAACAATTAAACATAAATAATGAAATATAATAATGTAATTCGATTAAAAAATCATATTACAGTTGAAAACGTAACTTTTGTTTTATGCTTTAAATTTTTTTTTTAGTTTTATTCACAGTTTTTAAATTTTTTCATCATACAAAATAAATAACTCAGTCATTCCGCTTTTTTCGTTTTGGTGTTTTTTTCTATTAAACAAAAATATTACCTATACTGCAACTCGTCTAAATTATTACAAAAGGAAGTCTTAAGGTGAGATTGTATCGATATTTCAGTAATGAGAGCAAGCGTATAACAGGCAGAGCACGATGAACGAGTATAAATGCTAAAGGGCAAACTACTTTCAGTTTTATCGGGCGCTACTTTTACTTTCATTTTAAATGTAATATTTTTTGCGGACAGGCGCCAACCTTTATATTATATACAATTGAGAGATATTGTTTTAAATCAATCTGGGAGAAAATAAATAAAATATACTGGCCAGTTTTATATTTTCATGCGTAAAATTTTCTTGCAGCTCGTTTTAAATCGCATACATCATAAATTTTAATTTTAAAGTATTGAATACTTTAAAACATATTTTTGACATATTTTCAGTTAAGTTTCATCTCAGCCCATAAAAGTTCACGGCTGAAAAATTATTATTTTTGTTGTAATCAGGAAGATGCTGCACATCTCCTGTTTCAGATTCCTTTGTCGTCTCTTACGATACTCCACGGGACGACATGCATTAGTGGATATTCTCATACCGTGTCCACACGGCAACAGTTAAGCTTATGTATTAAAAATTGCTGATAAAACCCTTAATACATAGGTTAAGCTAATGTATATAATTGCGTGGTGAAAGTAATCCATAATATTTTTAAATATATTTGAAAAGCAAATATTGTCAGAAGTGGCAACGGGTCGGCCATTAGGATCTAAGAACCGTTAACCGACGGGGAAGAAAGATTCTCGAGTGGCAGCCTCGTAATAGCAAGTGCAGTGTTGGGCAAACATGCAGGTCGATGGATGCAGATGGCTCAGGACAGTATTTTGTGGAAATCCCATAGATCATAGGGCATGTTCAGCAGCCGATATTTTTCTATTTTTGTGACAGGCTATAATTATGCTGTTTTTGAATATCAATTTTACTACGTGGAAGAGAAAAAAGAGAAAAAATTTAAAGTAATTGTTCATTTATGTGTGATGATTATAATAGGTCGGGGAAAAAGTTTCTTCGTATTTATATACAAATTCAAGACATTTTTCAAATTTTATTCATTATATTTTTTTTCATTTTGTTCGATAACTTCTTACCATCATGTACGTAGTGACATAATCCCGTTGCTATAGAAATCTTATAATTTATGATCCAAAAATGCGACAAATAATTTTGACAGTCCTCTCTTGATGTCAACCTACACTACTGATTTCTGAAGAGACCGAAACAGGTGAAAATCTGAGGTCCAAAGTCAAATTATTAAAAAGTAGAATAAGTTGTCGGCATCTATCTTCCCATCCGATTACAACGTGGGTGTCTTCAAGGTAAAAGATAGGCTTTGATAACTTTATCATCTTCAGTTGCATCATCAGTTACCATCAGGTGGGATAGTAGTCAAACGCTAGATATAGTTATATATAGTTAAAAATATTATAACAGACTCGAATTATGTCACGTGACAGGATGAAAAAAATTTTCAGATATCACTTAATTAGGCAAATAGTATCAGAACCATATGCCAATTTCCTGTTATAACAGAACTTTTAGCTTTACCAGAGACCAGATAAGATAAGATTCAGTTTTATGATTCGCTAATCAGCGGTGATATTGAAAGCAAATTATATTAGGTCCTTACATATGAAATTAGCGTTTTGTACGGGAGGAATATAAAGTCATTTTTTTTTGTAAAATATATTTAATTAATCATAGTATGCACCGTTGTTATCTATGCACTTTTGCCATCTCATAGGTAGTTCATTGATCCCTTTACTAAAAACCATGCAAGGGCGAATCAATAAACTCTTTGAAGGCGGTTTGGACGTTGGAAGTGTCCAAATTCCGGAAAAATGGTAATCTTTGGAGCAAGTTCCGGATGGATGTCGCAGACATTCCAATTGTAGCTCATCTAACTTAGTGGTTGTTTGTTGTGCAGTGTGGTCTTGCGTTGTCGTGAAGCAGCAGTGGCCTAGAGCGATTGACCAATCTCGGTTGTTTAGCAGCTGTTCTTCCTTCATGGTTTGCAGTTGCTGACAATAGATATCTGCTGCGTAATCGTTTGGAGATTTTAGAAAGCTGTGTGAACGACACCGGCGCTGGTCTACCAAACACTCTAAGTAACTTTTTCAATTTTCGTTTAGAGCGGATTTGGCTGGATCTCAGGGTTCAGCCAGTGTCGCCTTTCGATTATCGTACAGTATCCACTTTTCATCACAAGTGATAATTCCATTTAAAATCCCTCATTATTGTGTCGGTTGAGCAAAGTAACACAGCAGTCGACGCGTGTTTGCAAGTTCGATTCACTCAATTCATGGGTACCCATCGTTCAAGTTTTTTACTTTCGGATTTGCTTCAAATGGTTAGTACAGTTATATCTTACCCGAAGCCTGCAGCTATCTCTGAAGTGCTTTTGTGATGGATCCTTCCACAATAACAATGCACTACTCGGCCGTCCAGGGTTGGTCCTGAAGGTCGAAATTTCCAGAACGAAATCGTTGAAACCAAAAATGTACTGTGCTTTATTTTGCGACACCAGCGTACACATCATTAATCCTTCGAGCTGTTTCCTTGGTTGCCATAGAACTCGTTTCTATGTATACAAATATTTTTCC
Source organism: Parnassius orleans (assembly GCA_029286625.1). Lineage (NCBI taxonomy): Eukaryota > Metazoa > Arthropoda > Insecta > Lepidoptera > Papilionidae > Parnassius > Parnassius orleans. Next base: position 63,943 of record JAGSMP010002437.1, on the reverse strand, counting down.
ATTGTGAAGTAATAAGAGATGCCAAAAAAAAATAATGAGAAAAAAACAAAAATGACTGTTTTCAAAACTCAAATGTACCGGCTAGATTTATAAATTTTATGAGAATTCTAAATCAAAGAGGAGATATTTCAGATCAAAGTGGTCAGTGGACAAAACGCTAATTTCATATGTAAGGACCTAATATTAATTATACTCTTTATGGTTATAAGTTAGGTTATACAACTCGTTTAACTACATATTTTCGGTGATAAAACACGCCAAGTTCAACGCGTATAAATTAAACGGCCAATAACTTTAAACTGTCAGTCAGAAGCGCTCCATAGTTTAGTTCATTACATGAGAGTTAGTACATGCAGTTACAAGTTTCTATATCTATCGATCCTTACCGTTATCGTTATAGATGATTAAGTCCACTGCTTAAGGTAATTCCTCCCATGATTGTCTAATAGGTTATTTATTATTTATTTACAATAGTTGCCTTGTCACGCGGTTGGCAACCACAGATTTTTATTTTAGTCGTTATTCCGAAGACGCTGCCCATCTCCTGATTTGTTCCTTCTGTCGCCTCTTACGACACCCACGAGATGATATGGGGTAGTGGCTATTCTCACATCATGTTTGTATAATTTATTTTGTAATATAATAGTATATCATATTTATCCACTTTTAGCTTGTTGTGTCTTTAAAAACGACATAAAAAATATCAGGAGTTACGCTTTTCATTTTCGGCATGAGATCTCATTTTGAGACTTTCATTTTCTTTTTTTTTACGTGGTAGAGCCATGCTGCAACTATATTATAGTTTAGGCATGGGTCTTTGACCTGGGAAGGACCACACTCTCAGAGAATACCATCGTAAAATAGCAACTTAATGCTGCTGTGTTTCGTATAGTGAGTGTGGAACCAGGACCCTTTTGCCAAAACAAATTCCATCCTAGTCCTCAGCGAGTACTTGGATCAACATTTTGATGTCTAATCGTAGATAGATGTAGATGTCTATGAACTACATCATCCACTTACCATCAGGTTGGACAGTGCTTGTTTTTTATAATATAATTACTATAATATGTATGTATATAGCAACCTAAAAGTTTTATGTATCAGTATGTATATAGCTACCTAAAAGTATGTTATGTATGTATATACCTAAAATTATTTATGTATGTATGTATAGCTACCTAAAAAGTATTTATGTATGTATACTACTACCTAAAAGTATTTAATATATATTTAGCTACCTAAAAGTATTTATGTATGTATGTATATAGCTACCTAAAAGTATTTATGTATGTATGTATATGTAGCTACCTAAAATGTATTTATGTATGTATGTATATAGCTACCTAAAAGTATTTATATGTATATATATATGGCTACCTAAAAGTATTTATGTATGTATGTATATAGCTACCTAAAAGTATTTATATATATGTATATAGCTATCTAAATCAGGCTTGCTACATGGAAAATGATGCTAACACGTATTAGCCGATTTCATGAATTATTTAGCCTTTTCTACTATCTCTGTTTTCCGAAAAACGACATTAAAATAAATTTACAAATAAAAACAAAATTGGATAAGCAAGGCCTCAAAGTAAGTTGTAAAGCAAACAGATATTAAGATTTAAATATTATAAAATAAAAGTAATGCAACAGAATACGTTACCTATCATATTCTAAGCTTAAAAAAATGTTGGTAGCAAAAAAGAATGCTAATATTAAGTTTATAAATAAAAATGATAACAAATGTAAAGCAACATGGACCATTATCAAAAAAGAATATCTAACCCATATGACAAGAAAATATAGAAAAATCATAGCTATTAATAAAGTTCTTACGAATCCTGTAGATATAGCTGCTTTTTTGTAATCATTTATTGATTTGACCGTGAATCAACAACACACACTACAGCGAAAAATGTAACTAACGGCGCGAATGTCAACTCTATGTTTCTTAGACCTATGTGTCTGAAAATGAAACAAGGAAATAATGCTATTAAAAAATACTAGCTCTGAAGGTTACAATGACATAAATACAAAATAATAAAAAATGTATAATTGAATTAATTGGAATCTACATATTAATTAATTTTCATTTCTTGTGGAATCTTTCAGATGCATTGAAAATATCAATAGTTGCCACTGTTTAAAAAAATGTGATATTAATAATTATCGGACCTATAACCCTAATATCCGTTATATCAAAAATATGAAAATATGTATATAAGACTTATTGAATTTTGTAATAAATATCACATTATATCAAACTTTCAAAAGATAAATCTACTTTGGCAATTTTTCACTCATGAAAATAGTACTGTCAAATATCAATAATATAATTTTACCACGGGACTATTTTTTGACCTATCTAAAGCCTTTGACCTATTTCACATGACCTATTTTGAAATTGGGAAAGATTGGAATGAGACCACCACAATGGATTACATCATATCTTTATAATAGAACAATGTGTGTTGTTACTAAAGCAGATGTAAATGGGACATAATAACCTCGTCCGAATACCGAAACAATAAATATGGCGTTCCACAGGAAGTGTTCTGGTCCAATTCTGTTTTATTGTGTTAAATGACATTATCAATATGACGAAGCATAAATGTATTCTATTTGCTGATGACATTTACATAATCGTGACTTCCAATAAAAAATTAATAATATGGTGATCACGAAGCTGACATAAATAATACAATAGATACTTTAATTAATGGGTTGTGCATAATTTAAAATTAATTTAGACAAATCTTTTATATAATTTAATAAATGCACTAATAATAAACATAATCTTATTAACATTCCAAAATAAAAGCAGCTAGTCATACGAAATTTTTAGGTTTAATTATAGACAGCGATATAAATGGAAACCACATGTAAACGATGTCTCTATCAATAAATAAATTCGTTATGCACTTAAACAAATAAAAACATAACAAACATAAAAACCGCTGTCATGTCCTACATGCATACGTAGAATCTTTACTGCGGTATGGTCTTATATAATGGGGCCAGCACTGATCAAAATAAAGCATTTGTCGCGCAAAAAATGCATTAGAGCTATATGTGGGCTAAACCGAATGAATCGTGTCAACCAGTGTTTAAAAACGGCTTATTACCACTACCATCACTTATATCTATGAAGTATGTATGTTTGTACAAACACAAACGTTGTTTAACAGTAGATGATTTAAATCCGCAGTCGTCGAGATCCATATAGACTTGTACTAAACGATAATCTAAAATAAGAAAATATAATAAAGTTGTTTATTTATGTGTGTTCAGTTATATAATAAGATACTAATTACTTAAAATATTATAAATACAAGATCATTTAAATTAAAACTATATCAGTGGCTAAATAATTGTAATTTCTATAGTGTTAAGGATTTTTAGCAAAAATATTAATGTAAAAAATTTGCATGCTGCTGAATAACCAACGTAGCAAAACATGCTGATCTAAAACGTTTTATAAAATCTATCATATACCATGTTTTATGCAAAAAATATTATTATTATTATTATAAAAGTATTTATGTATGTATGTATGCTACCTAGTATTTATATTATATCATATATAGCTACCTAAAAAGTATTTATGTATGTATGTATATAGCTACCTAAAAAGTATTTATATATGTATGTATATGGCTACCTAAAAGTATTTATGTATGTATGTATATAGCTACCTAAAAAGTATTTATGTATGTATGTATATAGCTACCTAAAAAGTATTTATATATGTATGTATGCTACGTAAAAGTATTTATGTATGTATGTATACGAGGGGTGATCCAAAAGTAATGATAATGAAAATAAAACACGGTAATTAAAGTTAAAATAATAATTTATTTTTTCTACATAGTCTCCTAACAAATCAATACATTTAGTCCATCTTTTCTAAACCAGTTCCTTTGAAAAAATTCTTTGTCTTGACCCTCCAAAAACTTCAACAGCGGCCACTTCGCTATCGTCTTCGAATTTCTTGCCCTCAGGCGTTCCTTGAAATGAAAGGTGAAATCACTAGGAGCTAGATCTGGCGAATAGGAGGTGTTCGAGCAGTTCGAATCCTGTTTCTTGAATGGCAGCTATCGCAACTGCGGCTTTTGTGGCAGTGCGTTGTCTTGGTGAAACAGCACTCCAGCTCGCAGTTTGCCGCGTCTTTTTCCTAATGGCCTCCCGTAATCTTCTTATTTGGTCTGCGTAGTAAGAGCCGTAATAGTGGCTCCCTTTTCCAAATATTCCACAATAATTATACCTTGAGCGTCCCAAAAACAGATCCATAACCTTTCCCGCCGAACTTGAAACTTGAATCGGCGTCAGTGAAGGCTCGCTTCCAAGTCATCGATTGTTGTTTCGTTTCAGGATCAAAATGGTGGATCCAGGTCTCGTCCATAGTCACAAACGGAACAAAATTTTCTTGATCTGCTTGAACTTTTCGAGATTGACCTCGAAATGTCAACTCGATTTTTCTTTGCTCGTCGGTTAACATTCTGGGTACCCAACGCGCAGTGACCTTTTCCATAACTCGTTCGCAAGGATTCTTTGAACGCTGCCATATGAGATCCCTGTGACCTCAGCTACATGCCTGATGGTTACTCTTCGATCTGCCAACACAACATCTTCGACTTTGTCTTCAGTGAGGACGTGGATGGGCGTCCTTCGCGATGTTCATCTTCAATGGATGTTCTGCCCAGTTTAAACTCCTGGCCCAGCGTGCAACTGTAGAATATGGAGGAGGAGTCCCCAATGTTTCCACTAAGTCACTGTGTATGTCTTTTGAAGACATTTTTTCAAACAGAGGTACTTGATGACAGCTCTAATTTCGTTTTCTCCATGTTGATGTTATTTCTTTGACAGTTCGTATTCAAATGAATGTATCTCCGGAAATCGTGATCTATATATGATTTTTTTTTTCGTAGTGAGTATATAAGCAAGAAAAAAATTTTTTGGATTTTTGCGGACCTGAAGTAACCGATTATCATTACTTTTGGATCACCCTCGTATAGCTACCTAAAAGGTATTTATATATGTATGTATGTGGCTAGTAATTGTATGTATGTATGTATATAGCTACCTAAAATGTATGTTATGTATGTGTGTATAGCTACCTAAAAGTATTTATATTATGTATATAGCTACCTAAAAGTATTTAATATGTATGTATGGCTACCTAAAAGTATTTATGTGTATGTATATAGCTACCTAAAAGTATTTATGTATGTGTGTATAAAGTATTTATGTATGTATGTATATAGCTACTACCTAAAGAGTATTTATATATTATAATATGTGGCTATAAGTATTTATGTATGTATGTTTATAGCTACCTAAAAGTATTTATGTATGTATGTATATAGCTACTAAAAAGTATTTATATATGTATGTATGGCTACCTGTTTTATGTATGTGCGCCTAAAAGTATATATATATGTATATAGCTACCTAAAAGTGTATTTATGTATATGTATGTATTTATGCTAAGTGTATGTATGTAGCTAAAAAGTATTTATCATGTGTATGTATATAGCTACCTAAAGTATTTATATATGTATGTATATAGCTACCTAAAAAGTAATTATTATGTATAAATAATAGTAATATAAATTTAAAAATTGCTAAAAATATTTATATAACATGTATATGGCTACCTAAAAGTATTTATGTATTTTGTATATAGCTACCTAAAAAGTATTTATGTATGTGTATATAGCTACCTAAAAGTATTTATGTATGTATATAGCTACTAAAAATATTTATGTATGTATGTATTTAGCTACCTAAAAGGTATTTATATGTATGTATGTATGGCTACCTAAAAGTATTTATGTATGTATATAGCTCCTAAAACATATTTATGTATGTATGTATATAGCTACCTAAAAATATTATATATGTATGTATAACCTACCTAAAAGTATTTATGTATGTATGTATAGCTACCTAAAAAGTATTTATGTATGTATGTATATAGCTACCTAAAAGTATTAATGTATGTATGTATATAACTACTAAAGTATTTATATATGTATGTATATAGCTACCTAAAAAGTATTTATGTATGTATGTATATAGCTACCTAAAAAGTATTTATGTATGTATGTATATAGCTACCTAAAAGTATTTGTACGTGATAAAGCTGGGTTCATATTATCATTATGCTGTTCACAAGTGCTGTTACGTTTCGGGTTGTGGTACGTAAGTACTATTATTATTCTGCGGTTGCGACGCTATTCCGTCAAGTAGGTCAGTATTCATATTTGTGTTACTGTTTGTTTGGTCTTGTGACAAACTTTGGCATTTTTTAATGAATTGTGTACACTATCACTAAGACTACACTAGGAAAAACACACCACTGTTCATAATATGACACGAATTTCGCGAGAGGAATAAGAGGAGAAATAGACTGCGATGGTTGACCACTATGTGTGTGTGTATACATTCACATATTATATCTGCAAAGCATTTTGCTTGTATATTATAGGAACCGCTATAATCTATTATAGGAACCACTATAAAAATATAAATTTTACGATTTTAAATCAGCGGTTTAGTAGTAATTAAAAAAGAAAAAAAATTAACGAAGCATGGATTGGACCACACACAATAAACGGATGTCCTTTCAAGTTTCAAGACGATATAATTTGATAATAACTTTCAAAATTTATTGTATTACAATAACATAAGATCCATTTTTGTTTGATTTCAGTTAATACTTATTTTATGCTACTTTTTGTCGCCTAATATAATTTGATAGTGATCTCGGGACGTTCTTTGATCCTGTGCCACACACGTGCACTTTTATCTAAATAAATGCAGAAACACGTCATGGGACAACTCACGGGCCTGGCATGACGCGACATACAAACGAAATAAGTAATCTTGTAAAATGAATACTTAGAAATGTAGAAAATGTTTCTTACGATTTTGACAATCGTTTATATTGTTTAAGTTCAATCTTAATTATAACAAGACTTTAACACATTTCACATGTTCTCTAACCCTACCACATTTATTATATCAATTTTATTACAGTCCATAAAATCAAATATATAAAATATATTTTTAATAACTTCTACAGTTGCTGTAGAAGTTATTAAAAATATATGGTATGCTAGGGCTGAATCTGAATGACAGGGTGAGAAATAGTGTGATAAGAGAAAAGTGTGGTTTGCAAGATGACGTTTTGACCAGGATTAAGAAAGGAATGCTTCGGTGGTTTGGTCATGTAGAAAGAATGAACGAGGAAAGAGTGACAAAGCAAATTTATATTTGCAGAAGTGAACGAAAGAGTCGGAAGGGACGCCCTAGACGAAGGTTTATCGACCAAATTGGCGATATATTGAAAATGGGCCAGATTAGGAGTACCCTTAACCGACGAGCGTGTATGTGTAGATATATGGATGTAAAGGAGGCGAGAGAAGTGTGTCAGGATCGTGCCAAATGGAAGTCCGTAGTCTCTGCCTACCCCTCTGGGTGACAGGCGTGAGTGTTTATGTTATGTTATGTTAACTTCTACAGCCGTAACTTGCATTAAAATAGGCTGATCGGAGACGTAGATTCGAACAACAAAACGATGACTCACGTAAGAGGTAAAAAAGAACGCTGGTATTCTATGAGAGTGTGGTCCTTTCCCTGTCGGGACGATCCATTCGTGCTAAAACCATAATATGACTGCACCAAGTAAAATTAAATCTTAATAATTATTTTACATACACATTTCACGGGTTTTCTTACCTATATTAACTACTAGCTGATACCGCGACTTCGTCACGTTTGCTGCGATATACTTACAACTTTAATAACTTTATATTAAATGAAGAAATCGCAATATTTTTTTTAGATAATGACGTGTCTAAGAAATAAAACTTAGAAAACCTAATTGAAATTCTATCCAGTAGTTTTTTCGTGATGCGCGCACAACTGCAAATCTCTATCATTTTATTACATAGATATCAAATTAATTACAGACCCTAAAATCTTGTCCAAAACCCCAGTAATAGTAAAATATTCCCAACTACCATCCAATAACTTGGGTAAATAAAGGCAGATCAGTGACGTAGATTAGCAAAGATCTCAAAGATTCTTAAACTCCGATCACTAATCTGACTGTCATTTAAGGTGATAACGGCAAATCCGTCCTATCTTGTGAAATAGTCCTATACAGGCTGATGAGGACTAGAATTTCGCAAAAGAGTAGCTTCAGCGTAAAAAAAATACGTAAGGCTCAAAAGTGATATAAGCGTTATTATTACTTTGTCCATATGATGTTACCCACATAACAATCGCCGCGTTTGTGTCCCGACCAAACCTGCCTGTTTGTTTAATGCGCCACTGACCGCACAAAGCTTAGTATGTCGCATCGCACTATATACATTACACATGCCCATTAACCATAATGTGGTGTGCTCCAATATCCTCGTCTTCAGTACTCAATAACGGAACTCAATAATGGAGTCCGCCTCTATGTATGTCACCGCCAAGTAACTACAAGTCTACTAACGTTTCGAAATGAGGTTCTTCTGTTGTAATTATTTGTTTAACAACCAATAATACGGAACACTTCTTTTATAGAATAGGGATGACAAACAAGCACACAGTTAACCTGATTATAAGTGGATGCTGTGGCCCATAGATATCTACATTTATCTTCAATTAAGTATCAAAATATAGATGCATTGTCACCTCTGAGATCTAAGATGGAATGCCTCGTTATCAGTAAAAAGGGTCTCCAGTTATCTGCACTCACCATACGAAATAATATAGCCCACTGCTGAACATAGGCCTCCCACATAGATTGTCTCATAGGGGAGATATTTGCCACACAATCGACAAACGAAGTTGTTTTTATGATTTTATAATTGTTATTAGGAAGACGCTGCTGCCCAACATCTGGTTTGTTTCCCTCTGTCACCACTTTCATGTGAAAATATCCATCCTCATATAGTCCCGTGGGTTTCGTAAGAGGCGATAAGAAACAAATCAGGAGATGATAGCTTCTTCCTATAACAACTAAAAAATAAATAATGTTACGAGCTTGGGATTCGAGACAATTAAAACTGCCGAGTGAATTACCAAATTGACACTTTAATTACAGAACACTAATTACAACTTAACACCACACTAATCATAAAACACAATTGTGCTTTGATTGATCACTTTTAGTTCGCAGTTGTATCGCTTTGAAGTATTAACCCGCCTTAACACTGACAGGTCGCGGTCTATACCGGCCTTATATAGGGCCTCAGATAGTTCCAGAACCTTTTACTGTAGAAACATCTAGAATATTATAGTACATACCGGTCTCGACTGACTATGTGTTGACTTTTTGTAGTGTAATCTATACGCCCGAGTTTGAAGTGCGAGGTCTCGTCAGATTTGTCTTCATCTTCAAAGCGTCACAGGCTACATTTTATCGAGAAGAAATACTAACTTTCTTTATAAATAACTTCCTAATTGTACACCACTGGTACGAGCTTGTATCGTATGTATCAAAAGAAGTTCACGTAAATGAAAGAAAGGTAAACAAAAAAAATCTCATTCGAAAAAAAAATTAAATTTCTCAACGGATTATGAAGTGTGATGTCTGGTCAGATTTGTCTTCATCTTTAACGAGTCACAGGCTTCATTTAATTGTTATTATAGTAATACGACACTCGTAAAACGTAATAACAGATCACTGTGAAGTTATTAATTGTTCTTAATATTTCACTCGTTGACAATAGTGCTAAAACATGAGCAATGTATCGAAGATGTAGTGTTAACGTGAAAAGCATTCAGTCGGAATTGAAAACAATCGCATCAAATTCAACTGTAAATCCTCGCCGGATTGCCGGCTACGCCTCTAAAGTGCTGCCAGTTGTTTATGCGTTCACTTACGCGTACGAATTGAATTGTTTTCTACGCTACTCGCTGAAAGCGTAAAATATTTGTTATTTTATTTTAAAATTGCAGTTCTCCATGTTTACATTTTAGACAATGCAGCGTATGCCTTAACCTACTTATTATTTGCATATGCATATTTATGACTGTGTGTAGGGTAATTGCTTCATTGTTTCTTTGAACAATTGTACATATAAAATATAATTTAATATAATTTTAAAATGAATTCAAGACTTTAATATACTTTATACTGATACCCCACGTCATTTTAATTTTATTTGAAGCAATTTTAATTTTATTGCTAATATATAAATCTATAGCTGTGGAAGACACTTTTATAAATACTTGAGAATATTATTTTACATTATATTCTCTGAATGTATCACTATGATGAAGTTCATATAACCTCAATTTAAAGGCACTTGCCTCGTTGCCTCAGACAGCATCGGAATCCTCGGTGTTGACATATCGAATGGCGTTCCTTCCGCGGAGTTTCGTGGTCACTTGGAAGTAAAGACCAAATTGGCCTATAAAAAGCATGCTTTGTAGATCGGGACAGTATTTCATGCCGGCACACCGCTTGCAACTTTATGAGGCGCAAGTTTGACCTTACATGGAATAATGTTCTCATCTCTCCGGGGCACCCCAGTGCCAGCTCCAGCATCCAACGCAGAGTGACTCGATTCGTCAACGACCGAGTTCTTTCTGATAGGCTTGATTCACTAACGCTGCGAAGAGATGTTGCATTCCCTTGCATATTTTATTGCAGCTATTACGTGGTGCTCAGAGGAATTTTTTGGATTAAATTTCACCATCGCACATCGCGACAAAACTCGCGATATCATCCATACTATCTGAATGATTGGCAGTCCACTTTTCAACTTTCTTGTGGAATCGACTACCACCAGCGATTTTTCCGGACTGATACGACTTAAGGACCTTTAACAAAAAAGCCTACTCTTTTATAAAACGCCGGCAACGCACCTGCAATTCCCCAGCTGTTGCAGTTGTTCGCGGACGACGGTGATTACTTACCGTCAGGTGTACTTTTTGGTTTCTACTGTCATTAAATGATTTGCGACTATCGAAGGAAAGTTTTGAAAGTAAATGTTCTAATTCACAACTTACAATTTCAAATAAAGTCTCATAAAATAATTAGCAATATTTTTATATAAAGGTAATGGAAGTCTTTTCACTAGTATTTTACCTAAACCTATCAACAATGTTCATTTATTGCGACAAGTACAAGTTTCAAAGAAATCCGCAACTAAATATTACTAAAGACTTATTGCTTATTCGATCACCACGTTGCCAATTTGTCTGCCCGTCATTCAGCATTTTTAAAGCACGGGATCGCTCAAACGTACTAAATTTTTTATAAGTAAATAAATATAAGTATAATTCACTAATTCAATTATCAACATTTAATTATTTATATCGGATATTTCGTTGTTTTCTCTGCCCATTTATTAGTTTATACTCTCAAGAGATTCTACATATCAGTCCCTCGACACCTATCCGTTAAACGATCTGGTAACGCTATACGATCGTTGGGTTTTACGTATCGCAAATTGTTAACATTCACTAAGCTTGCTCTCAATATTCATGTGGATTATTGAATATACGAGTGGAACAATTTAGGATATGGCCTAGCTTTGTTCGTGATTAAGAATACTTTTTTATAGAATAAGGATGACAAACGAGCACGTAGTCCACCTGATGGTAACTGGATGCTGCGAACCATGGACATCTACATTTATCCTCAATTAACTATCAAAATGCAGATGCGCTATCCAGTAAATAGGATCTCCGGTTCTCTACACTCACCATACGAAACACAGCAGCATTAAACTGCTGTTTTACGCTAATAGTATGTGAGAGCGTTGTCCTTCCCCATTATATATTCCATTAGAGCTGACCCATTCGTTTTACAACCATAGCTGCAACATGGCTCTACTACGTATAAACGTGGTAAATGGTCACTCGACTCCATTTCATAGGTTGGGTGAATTGTGATCGGTAAAAAGTGACACCGCAAGAGAAATATCACAAAAATCTCAACACTTCCATAAAAAAACTAAATTAAAATAAATAACATAATATATCAATTTTGATTTACGACAGACGATAGAGACACGTCTGGTATTTTATACTAGTTACATAAAGCACACTGAAAGTTCTGAGCTCATAAATGTTTTAATTTCAAAGTTATATTTTTAAAACGTTATTAACTCATATTATATAAAATATTATTCACTCATATATAATAATTACTGAATAAAAAAAATCATGGCGGAAAGTCTCTTGAAGTTAAACCTGAGCTAAAATCAATGCTCCATATGTTTTCAAAAATGGTTTAAACGAATGAAAATGTGTATGAAATATAATATAGAACACTATGCAAAGCAGTAAGTATTTTATTTTACATGTAAATTGTTTTATTTATGAACTAGCAGTGCCCGCGACTTCGTTCGCGTGGAACTAGTACTTTTCATATGATAACTGATGATTATTTATTTGTACTTTTAAATGCCGCGAAAATCTAGAAAGACACTAATCTAAATAGAAACATTCAGTTAGTCAGTCAATCAGACAAACTCACAAACGAACAAATAGACGGCCCCACAAACGAACTAATGGACGGACCCACGTTCGAATCAAGTAACGAATTGTATTTCATAATATTGACAATAAACAACAAATTGACCGCAATAACGTAATCCATAATTTGCTACCGAATTTCTCTAGACAGTACTTGGTTTCTATACAACATAATGTAAGAGATTGCCCGAAATAAGCAAGCTCCAACTTCTTATTAGTTTGTGGCAAGCTCTATCACCAATTATCTGTACTGTAGTATGAGACACCATATTTTAATTAATATTAAAAATATTTGAAATGAAAACTACAATTCTATGCCTATCTAAAGTTCTATATTATGTCTAATCCTGCAAACAAATGAAAAATAAAACTAATTTCAACCGAAAAAAGTTTTTTAACCTTTAAATATATAATAGGTGTGATCAGGTCCAAAATCAGTTGGTTTTTCTATCGAGAAATTCTCAGTAGCAACTCGGAGCGGTGATTTGTGCGGTGTTTCATCCATATGCCTCAGAAAACACTTAAAGCTGTTGGTTTTGCGTCTGATCTCTTTATATTTGTGTCGCATTTCCGTCACTTCGGACTATGAGTGAGGGAATAGAACCTCACCTGCACCTACGCTTGCGCAAACGCTCGTGATTCAAAATCCTGTCCTGCGTCATTAAGTAAAATGTACTCCCTTGGTACTTACGTACCTATTATAGAACACTATTAGGTACTCTTTACTGAAAAGTTCGTACATAATATCTCAATGTCTGTAATTTAGCCTAAAGGGATTGATGGGTATGTTGGAAACAGTAAGAACAAAAATAAATTAAAAGTATTCAGCGCTCAAAACGCTTATCACTTTAATACTCAAAATGAAAAATACTTAAAATATAAATATAACGCATTCAAAAACTTACTAAATTTATATTTTTAAACCTTTTAATATAACCTATGGTGGTAGCAAAACCTTCTTTTAATTCAGCGCTAACGTCATCTAGTTGCAAATTGCAATAATACTAACCTATCCACAATGATAAATAGACAACTTTACTGTTTTGTATAACATTTTTCCACCTTATAAGGGGTAAATAGGCGCAGATTTTTGTAAAGTTCTAAAATACGAGTGTGTATTATTCATAAATATCATAATTTCGTTTTACGAATTTCTCCACCACCATGCAAATAAAAACCGTTTTTTTTTCACGCAAACTGCACTCTCGTCTTATCACTTTAAGTTAAGATTTCGGAAAATAAATATAAAAGTATTTAATTCATTAATCCAAAAGTATGAGTACTTATTTTTAAGTTACAAAAAACATTTCAAATTTGAATGGAGAAACATTCAAATTTGAAATCGCATCGTAACATTTTTTCTAAAAAGCTGTAACACCATATTTTATCCCCTAATCCAAAATCCTTTCTTAGTGGATGCCTACGTAATAAAAGGCTGTCCTATTTTCATGCTTCTACGTCCAGTGGATTGAACTGTGCGTCTAAATACAATACTTTTATAGAAAATTTGCACCCTTGTTTTAAGCCCGTGAGGGTAAGTTATATTATTTTAAAGCATAAAATATGTTTTCTCCGTACAAAAGTGAACAACCTCTGAAGTCGCCGTCAATCGCTCCGTAAAATAAAAACTTTCATACAAACTGTAACACAATATTTCACCCTCTTAGGGTCGAATTATCCTAAATCCTTTCTCAATGGATGTCCAAATTTCAGATTTCTTCGCCAAGCGGTTTGGACTTTGTTAAATTAAAAAGAGGATATATCATAAAAGAGGATCATATAGTATATAACCAGTTAACGGTGACATGTTGGTAAATGGCAAAACTAAATCTACGCTAATTAATTTCTATTCTATTCGATTTAAGTTGGCATCGTGTCCATTAAAAAAATATTTTCATAAACGCTATTTCTTAACTAAATAAAAAGATATATGTTATAAAGTAATGATTTTGTGCAATTTTAATAATTTCCTTGGGAAATAATAATAGAAATTATTAGCGTGCACTTTATTACTAAATCAATTTTTATAAATTAAAATTAAATTAATAAAAAAAATTAAGTAAAGAGAACATATGCGCCAGGACAGCACGTCAAAGGCACGTGATGGACTCTTCCCCGCCCCAAAAAAACCCTCTCAACAATCTGAGAATGCATATACTCAGCCTTATTTTGGCTGTTACTTTACTTTTAATTGAACTCTTTACTCTGTTTGCAGTTTTAACAGATAGGCGCTATTAAATAAACTCTATATCAAAACGCATTTACAGTAAATATATCCCAATAAAGTTAACATTGGTATATGAGCTATTTAACCTAAGAGTAATATAAATACGAGGAGCAAGAAACAACCCGCTCTTTTGTTTCGCCTTTGTCTGATAAAATTAAGAAAATTACATTTACTAGTCTACTGATGACATTGCGTTGAAAGCACCATCTATTACAGATGTGTCTTATATCATAACTCGCGTATAATAAAACCAAACTTTGCTTTAAAATACCTAAAGCACCATCTAGGTAAAACTAAAGTAATTAGTTGATTATTGAACTAATATAAAAACTACAATATTTAGACAATAATATAAAAACAAATCAAAATCGGATAATGTAATTTTTCAATCTCACAACAATGTAAATTTAAAACTTTTTTGTATCTACAAAAGGGAGATATACTACGCCTACTACCCAGCTCCTATGATTGATAGCGTGATGAATTATAGTTATTCCAACGGTTCAATCTCTATGTAATACGATAGTGAAAGTCCCATGCAAATCGGTTCACAGGTTTTTGCGTGATGCGTGTTCAGACAGACAGACATACAACGTTTCCAAAAAAAATTATTTTGGTATCTGTATCGATATAGTAAACCCCAATTCAAATTTAAAAAAAATCTATGTACAGAACTCGTTGTGTTAGAGTTTTATTATAGTAATAGATTACGCAAAACGTACTACGATATAGGCGTATTAATCTATCGGAGGTCAAATGATCTTTCTGGCTTATAATAATAATGTTATGTATATAATATAATGTTATGTAAATATTATTGTCTACACATAATGAGCGTACATAATATGACTTATTAGCTTATCAGAATAAACTACGTAATATAAGGAGGTTAATACCTAACGATATAGTGATGGATTCTTTAGAACGTAATTACATGGTTAATTTACATTCATTAATTCAATCCAGCATATCAAAAGTCCACTGCTATACACAGGCCTTCCCTTTAGATGGATATTTGCCATATGGATAATAGGAGGGATATTTGCCATAGTTACCACTTGGCGGGTGTGTTGGCAACCGCAGTTTTTTACTGTTTTGGGTTATTATCAGGTAAATGCTTAATTGAAAAGAACGGCTTTTTCCTGTTTCATTTCCTTGTGTCACTTCTAACTACACCTACGTGATGATATGTTATACGTTATATGAGATGTTTATAATGCCATCTATCGGAAGCCTTGAGAATGTGCGTTTTACCAGGAGTTTTATTCCTCGCAAGAAATCTTTGCGGAATCTTATCCCATCGACGATTTTTCCGGACCGATATGACTTAGGAACCTTCAAGAAACAAGCTTACTACTTTTAAAAGGCCGACAGTGCACTTGCAATTTCCCTGGTGTGGCATTTGTTCATGGGTGGCGGTGGACAGTTACCATCAGGTGAGCCGCGTGCTCATTTGCCCCCTAAAAAAAAACTGGCAGGACTAAAGGTGGATTCACTTACACTGTCACCATACGGCAAGAGAACAATATTTTATTAGATAACTAGCTTTGTCATGACTAAGCATACCTTTAAATCATTCCAATTTGGCGAATCGACTATATTTCATGTTTAAGGTTTGAGCATTGTGATCGATGAAAAATGGGACTTTGTCGGATCGTACAAGTTAAGATAGAAACAGACAAAAGACATCTCAACACTTCCATTAAAACGAAAATAACTGAAGAATTTAAAATACATCAAACAAAGAAGAATAAAAAGACATTTTACGCAAGTTTTATAAAAGGATAGCTGAATTGGCTCGCCTCTGATGTAACCCCCTCACCTGTATCACAAAAGCCTAAAATGATAAAACAAATTAGGTTAGATCCGATTCCAATCCGCTAGGCGGTTAGGGATCATAGTCTATTTCTCCTGATGATGCCTCTATTAGAGGTGAAACCCGACCTGCTACCTTTAAGCTTAGAGGGTGAACTTAAATCCCGCGTCGTGGATCATCATCATCATCATCATTACAGCCCTTCACAAGTCCACTGCTGAACATAGGCCTCCCCCAAGGAATGCCACAAAGCACGATCCTTAGCTACCTGCATCCACCGACTTCCTGCATGTCTTACCAGGTCGTCACTCCATCTAGTGGGAGGGTTGCCCTACACTTTACCCACCGTTATGAGGCTGCCACTCGAGATCCTTTCTTCCCCATCAAAGTATTACATAGTATTGATCACATTTTGGATTTAGTTATGTTATAAGTTAAATAGCTTAGTATTTTTAAAACGTGTTAGAATTTGATTTAATAAATGAGTTTTGTTTCTTTCTTTCTGTCTAACAGAAGTGGGCATCCTAAGCTCTATAATAAGTCTTCGCCTTCATTGTTTAAAGTTGGCTGCAGACATCCATGCAATGAATTAGTCACTAACCATCAGATGAATTGTAAGTAAGTTTGTCACTTGTTAATAATTTTGTAAATTTTGTGTCTAAATTGTTTAAAATGAGAATATAAATTAACGCATATCGAAACAAAGTACCAAATCTGAAAGGTAGGGATTAAATGAGCAATAAATTGCCCGCTTTCGCGTCATATAACTATGATTCATTTCTCTGCCGCGCCTCAGATTACGCTCTTACAGGTGATTGATCACATCAGTGATTGCGGTGGAGTTTATCTGGATTCTGTTTATGATATAAAATAACCTCTGCGCGCTTTCTCACGCGTAATGAAGGTTCTATATATATTATACATTATATGATGTAATTGTTTTATTATATTGTGTTGAGTTTATTATTTATATTGTGTTGAGTTTCTTCTTCCAGTGCCATTACATTGTAAATGTTATTACATTTGACGGCTCCTGGCGCCGTGGCTTTGCGATGAGGTGCGGCGCTGGGGTACGCGGGTACGAATCTCGAACGGAACATGTATTTATATGGCCTACAAAAATTGTCTCGGATCCTGGATGTTTGTCCTTGTGAATTATTTATTTATTTAATCTTTATTGTTTTAATCTAAGGTTTACAATGGGCAGACTTAATGCCTTATGGCATTCTCTGCCAGTCAACCCTGAGAGAATTAAACAAGTAAAAGTTAGTAGGTGTCAAAAAAAGTTAAAATTACTAAACATATAATGTATATAAACATAAAATATATTCGCATACGTTCTAATAATACATATAGAAAAATAATATAAATTATGAAAATATTAAATAATAATAATATATATAATAAATAAGATAATAAATATTGCATATAAAGTATATAAAATAACTAAAAATAAAAATAGAAATCGACGGTCAAATGCAGTTTTCCTTAAGATAATGTTGTCGGACAAGTCTCTTAAACGCATGCTTATTCGGTGCTTTTCTTATATCAACGGGCAGGGCGTTCCAGAGAAATATTGCCTATACTGTAAATGAAGAATTAAAGAAACCAGTATTATGCTGAGGTATATGAATCTTGCGAACGTTAGAGGAACGAGGTTCACGGTCAAGAGTTGAATACCGAAAGTGGAAGTTATCTTTAAGATAAGAAGGAGACGTCGGATCATTTAATATAGAAAAAAGGATTAGTAAGATTCTGGAGCAACGCCTCTGATGAATAGAATGCCATTTAAGCGTGGAACGAAAAGCAGTGATGTGGTCGTGTTTTCGTAAGTTGAAGATAAATCTTATACAGTTGTTGAGAAGGTTCTCCAACTTGTTAAGAAGATTTTGCGATAGGTCTGGATAGCACACATCTGCATAGTCTATAATAGGAAGTATAAGGGAATTAACCAGCAAAAGCTTGGTTTTAAAGGTTAAGAAATTTTTAAAACGATAAAGGGAACGTAGAGTGGCAAGAACTTTAAGACTAACTTCCGAGATCTGTACTCGCCAGTACATAGAGTGATCTATGTGCAAACCCAAATTAACTATGGAGTGAGAAAATGGAATTGAAATTCCATTGTACAAAACTGGTTCAAGGTTTCCATAGTTAATCATATTCAGCATTCTGGAGCTACCAACGACCATTGTTTTACATTTTGACGGATTTACTGAAATACTAAATTTATGTGACCAGACACGGATGGCCTCTAAGTTCGTGTTTAGTTTCCTGATTCCATTATTTATATCATCGATACTGCATTGTACATATAGCTGAAGCTTATCAGCATACAGATGGTATGAGCAACTGAAAGCATTAGATATTGAGTTTAAAAATAGCGAAAACAATATTGGAAAAAATATACCGCCTTGCGGAACGCCAGTTTGAACGTCAGCCCAAGTAGAAAACTGCTCCCCTGACCTAACCAGCTGCTGACGACCGCGAATATAGGATGAGAACCACTCCAAGGCTGGACATGAGAATCTGAGATAAGTAAAAATGGATAGGAGGATATCGTCGTCGACTGTGTTAAAACCATTTGAGTATGTAAACTGTCCAACCATTTATGTATGTAAATTGCCGCCAGGGTACAGGGGAAAAGCCTAGTAAGAGGGTTACATTTTATAAAGAAATAAACAAGTAAAATGTATGATTGTAATGAAGCCCTAGCTGGTAAATCGCACTGTCTTAGCGCAACAAAATTCTATTCACTCTTACTTCCAAGAAATAAACATTGAAATCCACATGGCTCTTCCTTTTTGTATGCATTACGAAAGACGCAACAAAACTTTAAGTTAAATTGCGTGTAATATCGATCACAAAGTGACGAAGAGCCGCATAACTCATGTAAAAGCATTCGAAGCGAAGGAGTTGAAGTAGAGTGAAGGAGTTGACATGGATGAGTATCTTCTTATAACCACCATGTACAATAATATAAACTTAACTAAAACAACTAACTAAATTATTAGAGTATTCGTGATTTGTGCTACTCCCTGTTTGTCTTAGTCCTAAGGCCTGACAAGACATCTGCATTTTGATTCTTAATCGATAATAGATGTGGGTCAATCAACCAATCAATCAATTTCTTTATTCATTAACAATAAATTGTGTGCGAATATTACACGCCGTGTAGTGGCGGTTAAGAATATCCACTACCCCATATGGGCAGCAGCAACTTCCTGATAACAGCAATATCACAATAAAAAAAAACTTCGGTTGCCAACCCGCTCGCCAAGCGTGGCAACTATGGCTATATACACCCCAATGAATAAAGTTACGAAGAGACGGCCCCCAGTCCCCGGTGGCCCCGCTATTCCTGGCTACGGTGGCGACCATGGTAACGGCGGATCAGGGGGTGCTAAGAATCTCCGGTGGAGGTTCAGTTGCCACCTACGCCGACTCAACCTGGCAACTTATAACGCACGCGCCCTGAGGACTGACGAGAAGATACTGGAGCTGAAAGAAGAGATAGAGAAGTTGCGCTGGAATATTATAGGATTATCCAAGGCCCGAAGAGAGGGGGAGAACACGGTAATCCTCGAATCCGGAAACTTGTTCTATCACCGGGAGAGCGACCATCTGTCTCAAGGAGGTGTCGGATTTATGAATCTGCTCACTAATAACTTTTTCAACTATTTTATCAATATTAGAAATCAGATTGATTGGTCGATAGTTGGAGTAATCGTCGTGTTTGCCCTTTTTGAAAACAGTTGTCTTGACGACTCGCCACCTATACGACGAGTACAAGGTGTTACTCAAAAAACTACTTTGGTTCATACCATTTTTAGTAATGAGGTGAGCGTTACAGATTGGGGACAGACAAATAACATGAGTTGTCAAATGGTATACTTTCATTTATAAAATCGTTCCTATGCTATAAAGACTGCGACTATTAGTGGAGTCTGTTAGGTATTCTAGAAATCGTAGGAATCTGCTGCTATATGGATCAATGGTAATGTTACTCGATTATGTGAAAAAAGGGATTACTTGTTTAAGCTTTGGAAAAATAGCTCTTTTGATCCTAAAATTAGACTAGAATATAATAAAACTAGAAATAAACTCCATAAACTAATAGAATCAAAACGAAATACATACTATCTTAATGAAATACATAATAACTCTAAAGATACAAAAAAAGTTTATAAAATCATTAACCAGATGTTAGGGCGAGTAACATTATCCATTGACAAAGCGATACTGAAGGCTTTTGACGGACAGGGCCTTACCACCAAAGCGATAGCTAACAACTTCGCAAATAGCTTTGAAAAGGCAGTAAAAGACATTGTTTTTCGATGTAGCTTAAAATTACCCAATTCACTAACTTATCGGAGACCGGTGGATTCTAGTATTCTGTTCCAAAAAGTTTCTCAGGACAATGTAAACAAAGTCATTAAGAGAGTCCTGGACCTGACGGTATTAGAGTGGCTGATCTAAAAGTGGTTGATAAACACATATCCTTACCCATTGCCAATTTAATTAACAGCAGTATTGCATCTGAAGAATACCCCGACAGCCTCAAAATAGGCTGTATGAGGCCTGTTTTCAAAAAGGGCAAACACGACGATTACTCCAACTATCGACCAATCAATCTGATTTCTAATATTGATAAAATAGTTGAAAAAGTTATTGGTGAGCAGATTCATAATTTTTAGCGGGTAAAAGTACTACGGACCTTTTATGTAAGTTTACAAATGAGGTAAACGAGCATTTGAACCATAAAAAATGTGTACTGGCCTTGTTTATTGATTTTTCTCATGCCTTCGACACGCTACTACATCAAATCTTAATCAATAAACTGGATGATTGTGGTATCTGGGGTTCTTTGCTAAATTGGTGTTTGAAATTACCTCCAAAATCGTACATTTACAGTTAAATTAAATAACTCGTTCGGTGATCCTAAGATTGTGACAGAAGGCACGGAGGATCAGTCCTTGGCCCGTTGCACTTTTTATCTTATGTCAACGAGATGGGTAACTGTCTGAAACACAGTTCCTGTTACCAATTCGCAGATGATACGTGTCTTCTCGTCTCGGGTAAGGATATCTCAAATGCGTGTAATGCTCTTCAGGCCGATTTGGATATGTTGATACGATGGTGCCATGACGTTGGTCTAGTGTTAAATGCCGATAAAACCAAAGTCGTGATTATCAAATCCCCATACATGAGGTATCCTACTCCAAAACCATTAATTGTTCATAATCACGACTGCCTCTATCAACTAGGAACTTGCCAATGTCCTACAATCGAAGTTGTGGCCACACAAAAATACATTGAACATGTGTGTAATAAGTTGCGTCAGTTTCTAGCCAATATAAAAATATTAAAAAATCGCATACCCTTCAAAGTAAGACTTATGCTTTACAACTCTCTGGCTGAATCTTATATTTAGTATGGCTTGTCAAGCTATAATGGTTCAAATCATATTTAAAACAGATCTATGATCTTCAATTTAGAATCCTTAAAAATTTTGTATCCCCAAATATACGTGTCCTAATTGATGATGGTAAAATGCGATTTTTAAACATTGTAAAATCTTACCAGTTTATGACCAAATAAAATTTATGTTATTAAAACAATATTTCTTTGGCGATAATATAAAGTTATACATAGAACAACCTGTACGTACGCGCGCTATGACACAAAACCGGCTCCGGCACATCACTGCTAATAATGTGTATGGGCAGCGGACGGCCACAGATACCGCATTTAATAAATAACTTACCTTTCGATGTACGCGAAAAATATCACAACAAAACATTAAAACTAAACTCAAAGCTTTCTATCTAAATTATAATTACCTACTATATCCTTACTTAACAATAACGTACCTACTACTGCCTAGTTACTTTTACCTTTGCTACTACTGATTTAACTAAGTTGTTAACACCTTCTTAGTCTTTATATTCTTACTATACCTACACTACCTGCATATCTTCTTTACTTAGACTGTGTTTTGTACATAATATGCTGACTTAAACTTGATTATTTAGCATCAAGTCAAACCGCCGTGGTTTTTAGATGTTAATTATCTGTATCTGTATTTTTTTTTGATCTGATAAATAAATAAATAAAATATAATAAAATATTTTTATGCAATTTTAATTGCTGATTTACCACGCGCTCGACAATGATGAAAAACATCTCGAGGAGAAGACGTGAAGTGAGCCAACACCCCTGGATCAGCCCTCTCAGAAATCAGAGGAGGCCCGTGCCTAGCTGTGGGACGTAGATAGCCACCGTGACCAAAATTGTAATGACATTGTGTAACAAATAACTTCACCTCTGTCCCAACTAGCGACACCTGGTGAGCGTAACACCTCGTTACCACTTGTCGGGTGTCGGGCGCCATATTTTAATCGGGTGTCGGTGCCTCTGTTCACACTTGTCGGTTGTCGGACCCGATCGAAGCTTATTTTTTAGCAGTCTATGCGAGGCGACTGTACACGATAGACAACGACGAAACTTTTGTTGTGATGTATTATTTTAGAATAAAACAAAGAAAATTGCCAGGAATCGAAAATTGTTTGTCCCAAAGAAAATTGTCTTTCCTAAACTAGTGTGATCAAATCTTCAGAACTTATATTATCATTTTCCATTATTACGAAACATCAAACATGCGTATAATATGTTGTGTACATTGATATATCACAGTATATCAATGGTTGGGTACAATAAAAACTCAAGCTCTGCGTGCTCGCCGCGATATAGAGGGTTGCCGGACCCGACATACTACATAATGTGAACAGCGCCATACTTACTCATAAGCGAACGATATCCGACACGATTTTATTACGAACGTAGATGGCTGGCAAAACACCCGACATTTCTTGACGGCGCCGACAAAAATACTGTGAGTGTGACGGATAAGTGTGAACAGCTTCATATAAAATGTTCTGCCACTAGAGCAGATTATTCATATAACAGCCGATTTCTGTCGGGCCCGACACCCGACAAGTGGAAACGAGCTCTTAGATATACTATTAGTCTTCAATTTACTAATTAAATCACACTCAGCTTGCCCTTACTTTGCTTACACTCGCGTGAATATGGCTTCGTCCATTGTCCCGCAGGGCTTATCTACTGGCATAACATATTATATTCCTACACAATGATTATTTACGTAGATTATTTAACAACATTATTTTTATTTAAAGTACTAAACTTTACCAGGAGAAACGACTTGATTTTATATTTTTTAAATTAGGCTTTTCTGTGAATTTTTTCGCGTTTATTAAAAAAATATGAATGAAATAAATTAATTTCTATGCATACTAAAAGGTACTAAAAACTAAAAGGTAGAGACCTTCGGTCTTACTGTTAAATTATTATACTTAATGTGGTATTATTTTAATGTAGTGGCGGTGTTAGAATATCCACTATCCCATATCGTCCCGTGGGTGTCATAAGAGGCGACAGAGAGATATAAACCAGAACATGGGCAGCAGCGTCTTCTTATTAACATCAAGAAAAAAAAACTGCGGTTGCCAACTAACTTGTTCCTTTATGATGCAATATAGGAGGCCTATGTTCAGCAGTGGACTTTTGACAGTTAATGATGATGAAAACAAGAGAAACAGAAACTTTTTATTCAATATAGATTATAAATAATACTTGTTGAAAGTCACTCTTTTGTCTAATTACCGAGATAATCATGACCTTGTATTTTTCTTGACTTCTTAGTTTCCATTTTCTACATTTACAGTGAATTAGACTTTTTTGTTATCGCGTTTATTTAAAAGAAATAAGTACAAGTGGTAAAATTAAAAATTTTGTACAACCGATAAATAGAATGAGAACATCATCAATGTAGTCGAAGTCAATTAAATATGCATTATTAAAGATAACTCAAAAACGACTGATCAGATTTTGACCACATGAGAAGCACCAGCTTTCAAATAAAAAAAGAATCATGAACATTGGTTCACATAGAAAAACGTTCTAAGGTAACACACATAAAAAAACAGTCGAATTGAGAACTTCCTCCTTTTTTGAAGTCGGTTAAAAAGTATAAGCATCCAAACTGAAAGGTAATTATGGTACATTATGTAGTATTGTCATTCATGTTATATACGTTTACTAGTTATTAATGTAACTATTTGGTAGACTGTAAATATTGGTGCCCATTATATTATTAAATACGTCCCTCAAAAATATTTTTTTTTCAAAATAAAACGTTCAAATAATTGATAAGGAATTATCTAACGGGGAAAGGCAATTACACGAGAAATGTCCGTTTTTAAGACAAAATTCCTGCGATGTCCGGGATTATATCCTCATCAGGACAAGGGTATTTTTAATAAAAGCTTAGCCTTTTTTTATTATTTTCTAAAACATCACCAACTTTTGTAGAAAAAATAGATTATTTATTTAATATTGAGGCTTTACTAGGGATGTGAGTTAGGTTTATAGTACAAGAACGCTCCACTACTGGGCTTGATCACTTTCCTCACTTTACTCCGTCTTTAACCGATTGCGGCGGAGCCAAAAATAAGCTTAATGTTTTTAACTAGAATATATTGTAGTAATTATGCCCTGTTTCTAAATCCACGTAATACCTACAATAATTGTGGTTTGATATAACTCAATTTTTATCATAATTGTATGTGTTACATGGAAGAAGTATTTTAAATCCATGCATCTGTGTAACATAGTAAAAATGACATCAGCTACAATGAATATGAATATATTTAGCACATTTATTGTGTATACATATATATACCCATAGAGTATACATAAGCATAGCAGCTGTGCGGGCACTCTTCTTTGCGGCAGAAATAGGTGGGAGGGTAGTACCCTATCCAGACGGACTCTCAGCCAGAAAAAGTGTTAGATATTATTTAATATTTATTTAATAATTTATTTAAAATATTATTATACAATATTTATCACATAATTTACACTTTTCAAGTGACTTTTGTCCCCTCTTATATTAAAAAAAAACTTGAGGTTCTCAATTTGACGGCTCCGTGGCGCAGTGTGTCATGCCAGCGATATTAACACACGTATATAGGATCGTAAGTTATGTAACCATTTAGTGAATATAATCTAAAGAAACCAGTGTACTACAGAAGTCTGCGTTATAATAAGCGGGAGCTTAGAAACGGTGACATAATTTTCTATAATTGCTTACGTAAGAGCGGTGGTAGCTCAGGGGCTGAGCGCACGCTGTAAATTTCATAGTACGCGAGCAACAAGGGATTAATCCCCACCGACAATATAGTAAGTTGCAATTGACAATTTCATTGTTGAAATCGTGATGTTGAAGGTAAACATCAAGAGGAAGACTACATGATTGAGGAATAAAAATATCTAGGATATGTGAGGTCTGACAACACTCACTGGAGCAGCGCAGCGGATTTTGCTCTATAGCCTTCCAAGAAACAAGATAAGTTGAGAGAGACTCCTGTGTCCAGCAGTGAGAAGAATATACTATTCTTTTGTTACTAGTCTTACATTAGTCTTCACCCTACGACATACAGGGCACAAATCCAGGCTCCCCGATTTGACGACCTAATTCCGAAAGGTTGAAACGCATGATCATATTTTTTCATTTGATAACATCAACTTGAAAAACATAATTTTGTTTTTTCTATATTTGAAATAAATTTACTGTATTATTACTGTATATTTGTTTTTTGTTTATTACAAAAAATATAAAGGAGATGTATGAAATTGGGCCCTTGACATCGTTCGTAACAGTTATACAAAAATATGTAAGTTATAAAACAATAAATCATCATCATCATCATCATCATCATTACAGCCCTTCACAAGTCCACTGCTGAACATAGGCCTCCCCCACGGAATGCCACAAAGCACGGTCCCGAGCCACCTGCATCCATTGACTTCCTGCATGTCTTACCAGGTCGTCACTCCATCTAGTGGGGGGATGCCCTACACTTCGCCTGCCGGTACGAGGCTGCCACTCGAGAACCTTTCTTCCCCATCGGTTGTCGGTTCTTCGAGCTAAATGGCCGGCTCATTGCCACTTCAGCTTACTAATCCTTTGGCTATGTCGGTTACTCTGGTTCTACTGCGGATATCCTCATTTCTAAGTTTATCACGCAGAGAAACCCTGAGCATAGCTCTCCATAGCTCGCTGAGCGATCTTGAGCTTCCTCATACGGCCAGCAGTGAGGGACCACGTCTCAGTTCCGTATGTCATCACTGGCAACACGCACTGGTTGTACAATTTCGTTTTGAGGTTTTGAGTATGCCTGACGAGAAGATGGGTCGTAATCTCCCGAATGCTGCCCAGCCGAGTTGAATCCGTCGATTGACCTCTCGGTCGAAGTTGGACTTACCTAGTCGGACTATTTGTCCCAGGTAAACATATTCGTCAACAACTTCGAGCTTAGTGCTCCCAACAACTACCGGCATAGGTGTGACATGGACATTAAACATGATTTTTGTTTTGTCCATGTTCATCTTGAGACCTATCCGTTGGGAGACACTATTGAGGTCATTGAGCATAGTGCTTAGATCCTCCAGCGATTTTGCCATAAGGACTATATCGTCGGCAAATCGAAGGTGAGTGATGTACTCGCCATTGATGTTAATACCGTATCCTTTCCAGTCCAGTAGCTTGAAAACGTCTTCCAATGCAGCGGTGAAGAGTTTCGGGATATTACGTCACCTGTCTTACACCTCTCTGCAGTTGGATAGGTTTCGTACTCTTGTTCTGTACTCGGATAGCCATCGTAGCCCTACTGTACAAGCACTTCAGCACCTCGATATACCGACAGTCCACTTGGCACCGCTGACCGCCCAAATTTCGACGGAATCAAAGGCTTTCATAGTCCACATACGCAAGGCAAGTGGCAGATTGTACTCGTCGGTCTTCTGTACAATTTGCCGAAGAGTATGTATGTGGTCTATGGTGCTAAAGCCTTTTCGGAAACCGGCTTGTTTGGGAGGCTGGAAGTCTTGAGTCTGCGTGCGGGACGATTCGTAATGACTCGGAAACAGCACGTAGACACGGCTCAGAAGGAAATCGGTCTGTAGTTCTTCAAGAGAGCGTTGTCGCCTTTCTTGAAGAACAAGACCACCGCACTTCTGCTCCACGCCTCCGGTGTAATGCCACCATGGAGGACGGAATTAAAGAGCTTCTGAAGGACTTCAAGTACCGGTTTTCCACCCTTTTCAGAAGCTCCGCTGTAATTCCATCCTCGCCTGGGGCCTTGCCGTTTTAAGGTGCTGAGAGCCATTCTAATCTCGCTCTGACTGACGTCCGGGATATCATCGGAATAGTGTCGGATAAGACTTGCTCTTGGATCGTTACTCACACTTGCGCGT
Source organism: Parnassius orleans (assembly GCA_029286625.1). Classification (NCBI taxonomy): domain Eukaryota; kingdom Metazoa; phylum Arthropoda; class Insecta; order Lepidoptera; family Papilionidae; genus Parnassius; species Parnassius orleans. The sequence continues at coordinate 36,071 of JAGSMP010002437.1, read as the reverse complement.
GGCTCCAACGATGACGTGTACAGCTGCCCATAGAACCTCTCAATCTCACTCAAAATCTCAGGTGTCCGGAAACGATGCTGCCACAATCGGTCTTCAGCTTCGACAGTTGGCTCTTTCTGGCAAAGACTTTGGAGCCCTGGTTCCGCTCGATCGCTTCTTCAATACGAGCTGTATTGAAGTTGCGCAAGTCCCGCCGCATGCATTTGAGATCTGTCTGTTCAGTTGCCTGTATGCTGTCAAATCTGCTGAAGACTGCAGATTTATCTTCCGTCTAACAACCATGAGATTAAGAGTGTGATCGGAGAGTTTTGTGTTCTTCTGCGACGGGTCTTACAGAACTTAGCTCCGACCGCATGGACAGTTTCCACAAGCTTGTCATTCATATCGTCCACTTCATTGCAAAATTCTAGGCACTGAAAACGATTTTGTAACTCGAGCTGAAAGTTTCGGACTTTGGATTAGAGCACGAGGGGACGGAGCGTTGACTTCATTAGACGTGACCTCTCAACTTAACGTTTAGGTTCAGTGTGCCTCTCACCATTCGGTGATCGCTGCCAGTTTTCACCCTCGCGATCACTGAGACATCACTGAACAGTTGTCGTCTGGTCGTCATAATGAAGTCAATCTCATTTTTGTCGAACCGTCGGGGCTCGACCAGGTCCACTTTCTGTGGGGCCGCTTTTGGAAGAAAGAGTTCATCATAAAGTCCTCTTTCTCCATAAAGTCGGCCAGCTGCTGGCCCTTGGGTTCCGTTGCCCTATTCCGAATTTCCCTACTTTCAGCTCACCGCTCTCTCTTGTGCCTAGTTTTGCGTTGAGTCTCCATTAACACCGTATAGTGGGTTTTGGAGGAATGCATGGCTCTAGAGATATCCTCATACATTTCCTCCACCTCCTCATCGGGTGTGCCGAGGTTGGTGCGTAAACCTGTATGACCTTCAGCGAATACCGTTTGGTGATTCTGAGTATAAGGTACGCAACCTCGTCGACACACTCCCGATCTTTACAACGTTGTTAACGAGAGACTTGTGGACGATAAATCCGACACCTCCTTGGGACAGATGGTCGCCCTCCCGGTGATAGAATAAGTTGCCGGATTCGAGGATTACCGTGTCCTCCCTCTCTTCGGACCTCGGATAGTCCTATTATATTCCAGCGTAACTTATCTATCTCTTCTTCCAGCTCAGGATCTTCTCGTCAGTCCTCAGGGTGCGTGCGTTATATATTGCCAGGTCGAGTCGTCGTAGGTGGCAACCGAACCTCCACCGGAGATTCTGCACCCCCTGCCCTTAGTTACCATGGTCGCCACCGTAGCCAGGAATAGCGGGGCCGCCGAGGACTGGGGCCGTTTCTTTGTGTCGTCGCTCATGGGGTATATTGCCATAGTTGCCACGCTTGGCGAGCGGGTTGGCAACCGCAGTTTTTATTGTTTTTGGCTTTTATCAGAAGATGCTGCTGCCCATCTTCTGTATCAGTTTCCTTTGTCGCCTCTTACGACACCCACGGGAAGATATGGGGTAGTGGGTATTCTTACCCGCCACTACACGGGAAAAATAATAAGCATAAATAAGTGGTTTTATTTCTGTAGTACTTGGGACAATCATAAAAACATTTTTTAAACTGAAAATGAAAGCTAATGCTTTTACTATAAAAACAAACATTTTTATATATTTTTCTGTATTTTTCTATAGCTATGATAATGAAGGCTATTTTTTATAATAAAATAGCCTTCATTATTCAAAATCATAATATTGAAACATTACACGCGATCTGTGATTAATATTGAATAAAATAATACATTTAGAAAGCGATTGAATAGGCTATGTTATTAAACATAAAAACATTTGAATATTATCCTACACGACTGAATAGGCTGTATGGTTATAAATCATTGCATATTCGAAGGAAAACTTGGTGACATTTTATTAATAATTGCAGGAAATAGTTAAACAATTAAAAAATTTAGTTTTTACTATATTTAATAATAACTACAAGACTGCATTCTTTTGTGTTCTTTTCAATTTATTCAAACAACTTATCACAAGAACAAGTGATTTTACTACATACCTACAAATCATAAAACATAATATAAAAACAAAACCCCAGGTCCTACAAAATATGATTTTTGACATAAATAGTAAATGTTTATATCTTCAAACTAAGACATATTTTAAGTTTGTTCCAAGCTAGCCAACATGGAATCAAGTTCATCTCCTTTACAGTCTTTATACAATCACTATTACTTTTATAGAAGAGGTGACAAACGAGCATGCGGCTCACCTGATGGTAGTGTTGACCGCCGCCCATGAACAACTGCAACACCAGGGAATTGCTGGTGCGTTGCTGGATTTAAAAAAAATAGCTCGTTTCTTGAAGGTTCCTAAAGTCGTATTGGTCCGGAAAAATCGCCAGTGGTAAAGATTCCACAAAGAAATCGTGCGGAAAACTTCTAGTAAAATGCACAGTAGTGGACCAAAGCATCAGATGGTGTGGATGGTATCGTGAGTTTTGTCGCGATGTACGTTGGTGAGATGACGGCTGAAATTAATCCGAACATCATGAACATCAGGTAAATAAGATAGAAAATGCAAGGGCTGCAAAACTAGGCACATGCTACTCATTTCTAGAAGTTAATATGAAGCAATAAGTGCTTCCGGCCATTTTATTTTTTGGATTTTGTTGTAGAAGTGTATACATTACCACATGAATGATTGAATGAATCGCTCAGTGGAGTTGAACTATTGGATTATTTCAAAATATTGTAATTTTTAATAATATTAGCAACACAATTTATATCAGGCCGGATGATGAGTGCTTACCACAGCCATAAGACATCTGCAACCAAACTAAAATAAAGATGGTTGCAATATTTTATCACTCTAATTTTCATTTTCATTGCACAAAACGGAAGTGCATTGGTAATAAAGTCGCTTTAAAATTTGTCGGTATCTTTGATTCCAACCTGTATAATGAAGTTGTTAGGGTTCATGGGTGTAATATGAGGTATCATCCAGTAGTGATCAAGAGATGTGAGAGGAAATAAAACAGGATATCAGGAGCAGCATTTCCACAACTCATAATAAAAAAAGTGCGATTGCGTTTCTAGAAAATACTACATGGTATAATCTTTATAAAGTAAAATAGTGTTCTATGGACATTAGTAAATTTTCTAGCACTAAATTTTAAACCATCTTTAACATACAAATGTTAAAGACGTGGAATTTGTGAGACAAGCTTTAACCTATGTAGAGTATTTATGTTAAAACCAGGAGCCTTATCTAACGACAACAATCACACTGTGTTCAAATTAAGCTATTCTGCAAAATATATTTCAAAACTTAGAAGAAAACATTGAGTTATGTGTATTATGACTTAAACCTATGAAGTTGAAAAAGCAATTGGCCCAGTCTGATCCGACATATCGCACGATTTTTACTACATTATACATTATACAGTCATAAAAAATGTGGACCACTAATCTTTTTTATGTTTCTTCATTCACTTGTTGATCTTAAGCGTAGTACGCAACTGCAGTTAGGAGTTTCGTAGATTGTTGCCATAATGAAAACAGTGGAGATAACAACATAATATTCATAAATTAATTTTGTATGAAGTAGAATAGTTCATCCATCCTGGGAATAATAGGTAAAGGTAAGCACCAAACATTGCTGTAACTAAACACTAAAGTGGAAAAAATGTCTTCCTGTACATCGGACTACATCGAGTTCAATGCTCCAACAGCACATGTAAACTTTAAATCGCAAAAAATATTTCTTATGTGATATAAATAACTATTTTCGTATTTTTTCCTATACTTTATGCTGTATGACCTTGCTACAGAAGGTGGCATTGAAAGTTCTTAGAAAATCAAAAATGAACAAACTAGAAAGTTACTAGTTTTATTATATCTTTTCAAAATAGTGTCCATTTACATCAATACATCGCTGCATCTTTTGCACTTTGCACTCGTCCTTATGGGTCTCTTCGACAGCATTTTGAAGCACCCACTGCTTCACGGCGTCCATGAAACGTTTTCCTCAAAGTTTTCTTTTATTTTCGGAAACGAATAAAAATCGCAAGTTGCGAGGTCGGGCTATAGGGCGGGTCACCCAGTAATTCCACGTCTGACGTCGCCAAGTAGTCGATTGTTTGCAGCCAACCGCACCTTAACCTACTGTCTGATATTACATGATACGTATATCCGTGTTTTTACAAATTTAGCAGTACATCTAAATTCAGAACTAGTTTTTTAAATGTTTTGTTATGTATATGTTACACAAAAAATACAGTCGGTTATTTCTTATACTACTTTCCTAACTGCATGGCAGTTTGTTGGCATCATCCTTACTTACATTCTATATATACCTACTGTTATTAATAACTTAATCTTGGATTTTAAACTTAAAATAGAAAAAAAAATAAAACAAAATTAAATTTAAACTTGTAGTGTTAACCGCACTTCTGCTTTTAGCCATGTTTATATAAAACGGATCTCAGGTATCTGTTATAACCCACAGCGTTCTAATGTGTACTATCATTCAGTGTCATAACTCTGGGGCATTAAGTAGTAAACATAAGCAATAAGCTCACATCTCCTGCAAGGCAGCTATTCCTTTGTCTTAACAACAAACTACTACTGCAGCATAACCATAATAACGATTGCCTCATACCTACTTTACAACACTATACTTTAGTTATTACTACGATATGAACGTTTGTTTTGAACAGAACTATTTGGCTAGGAAAATAATTAGACGGATGGAAGTTTTGTGCTTATTTAGGCGGTTCAATTTTGATTGAATTTGATCAATTTGGTTGTTGTTTTTTTGACTTAAGTCCAAATTTTCCATCCTCTCTTGTTCGTAACAATATGGCAATGAGGTGAATGCTGTCAAGGTATTCTTATTTGTTTTATGTTGTCAATTTTGTCTAACATATTGAATGATTGTAAACTGATTTATTTTTTTAAATGTCCCGCTGTCATCGCACCACTAAAACCGAAACACAGCAGTGCAAGCACTGCTATTTGGCGGTAGAAATATGTAAGAGGGTGGTACCGACCCTGACGTAATAATAGATGATCATATTACTACTTAATTTTAATTATAAAAACATACTCAGACCGATGAGTAGCAATTACGAGTCTAGTTTTGATGAAATTGATAATCCGCCTGTCTACCACGAGAATATGATCTTATTTCCGAATTTCGCAAAAATCTCAAGTGGCTTCCCACCCGTCTTCACAGAAATACTCACATTTCTCTTTTATACTGTATTGTATTCAATTCCACTTCCCTTGCTTACCTTAAAGAGTGGTTTGAGTTTCTTGGTGACACTCACAAACCTCACCTTAAATATTCCGTCCCATAATAATTCCTTCTATTCTAAATCTTTTTCTATTGGAGCCGTTCGGCTCTGGAACTCCTTACTGCTGCACATTAGAAGTGCACTATCTACTCAAAAGTTTAAAAAACTTGTCAAAGAGCACTTCTTTCATCCTCAAATAGTCATTCCTCTATGTCTTCTTGACATCATTCTTTTAAAATTACTACTTATTTTTCCTTACATTAAGGCTTTTATTTCACTTACTTGTTTACTTCTTTTTGATCTTGTGTATACCAAACTATATATATATATATATATATATATATATATATATATATTCTACTAGCGCCTAAAATCAAGATTCAACACGTCGCATGATGTATTATCCTAACAATCATATTAAACATATATATATATAAAAGTACATTGTCAGAAAGATAAATGATTGTTGAACTTATTATTTTTTTTAAATCGATCAATTGCTATTATTACATAAAAAAGCGATTTTAAAGCGCGTAGGTATGCTCTACTAGCGCCTAAAAATCAAGATTCCAACGTTTTGTCGCATGAAATCGTATCTAACAATCATATTAAACATATGTATGATATAAAAAGTACATTGTCAGAAAGATAAATGATTGTTAAACTTATTTTTTATTAAATCGGTCAATTGCTATTATTACATAAAAAGCGGTTTTAGTGGCATAAGGTGTCAAGTCCGCATGGAGGCGTAAACACGATAAAATTTGAAAATATCAATTTTTCAACTCAATCTATTTTTTTAAACTCTTCATCTATCATGTGGGAAGCCATAGAATGTAAATGGCAGTTTAATTTTGTTTTGTTAAGTTATAATTAATTTTTTCGGCTGATGAAATTTTCGGTGTTTTGAGTAGCCTTGTATTAATTTATTTTACAAAATACACTTTGCCTCAGTCCGGGCCACAGAGTACTTTTTTACTCCGGGCTCAGCTGCCGTTGTTAGTGTTCGTTTGTTTACATCGGTTCCTGGTGAAAAATATCGATCGCTGTAGAAATACAAAATATTTCAAAAACCAAATTTGATACATACTTGACCAAGGTAAGATATTATTTTTATAATCACAGATTTTTATAACAATATTTTGTTTTGCTAAAAGTACGCAGGATTTAAATATAAATATACTTATACGTCTTGGATTTTATGGAGACGTGAAGGTGTACTTCGATATCTGCTACTGAAACTCCTCGAAGAGTAGTAATAGTAATAGGTGTGCTGAGTTTGGGCTCGTTTTGTTAGTTTTGATGAGACCTTACCTCCGGACTTGATAGAGTGGCTTAAAGGTGGACTTTGATGACTTCTACTGGAACTCCTCGACGAGGAGAACTAGATGTGCAGAGTTTGGGCTCGTTTTGTTAGTTATGAATAGACCTTACCTCCGGACTTGACGGAGTGACTTGAGAGTGTACTTCGGTGACTGTTACTGGAACTCTTTGACGAATAGAACTACAATTTACATTTTTTAATTATTTCATTATCTAATGAGCATTATGAGTCGTGCACTTTTTGATTTTCCAAACATTTTTTTAATTGAAATTTGACATAAAATTATCGGAAAATTGGAAGTATAGTAATAAGGTTATTAGTGAAAACGTGTGTTTATTTAAACTACTTTAAAAAATTAGGTATAATCATGTTATACGTAATTTTTAATGCGCTTAAGGCACGCACAATTGGATTTACCAATAGTTTTTTTTTCTCTTACGTTTTTCTGGTGTACAATAAAATATATTTCATTTATTCATTCATAATGATATAGGAGAGCCATTTCCAGGTGCAGACTATTTGCGGGCTACTGAGTAACACGATGAGAAATATTTTCTTAACATCTTAAATATAAACAGTACCAGTAACCCTTAAAACAAATAAGGTATCAAGTTAAGAGCTATTTCAAGCCTCCGTAAAATTCTTGGAGCCCGGATAGATCTGATGTCTAAGCCTGTAAGGCTTTATATATGATGTCTGTGGGCTTTACCATCTGAGATATTACACTAACACTGAATAGACAGAAATCCAACGTGACGTGACACATGTGTCACTGTGTCATTCGAGACTGATTAATACGAGTATATTCGTCTGTTTTATCATCATCACCATATATAAAATTGAAGTGTATCTGTAATATCGAAATAACTGTCTTATATTTTTTTTATAGAAGACGGGGTAAGCGAGCATGTGGCTCACATGATGGTCGACCGCCGTCCACGAACAAATTCAACACCAGGGGAATTAATTGCAAGTGCGTTGCTGGCCTTTTAAAAAGAGTAAGCTCGTTTCTTGAAGGTCGGTTCGGAAAAATCGCCGGTGGTAAACAATTTTACAAAAAAGTTGTGCGTGAAAAAAAACTCCTTGTAAATCGCAAGGCGGTAATGTGAGCCAAGAGGGTTCCATATTGAGCTAAGGGGGTTATTTGCATGTCATAAAAACATGTCAGTCTGTGTCATTAAAACATGTCTGTTCGGGCTAATCTTCGGAATTGCTCAACAGACTGTAATGGAACTTTACAAATAGATAAAGAGTATAATACCAGGAGTGATCTAGGCTATATTTTGTCCAAAAATCTTGGGAGATGTTTTAAAAACGAAAAATTGTTAAAACATATGAACTTCGATTATCTAATATGTAAATATCGCCACATTAATAGACCCTACCCAGGAAAAGCCGTAGCGGATCGCGAACTTTTTTTGTTCAAAAGCCTTGTTAATAATGGCGACTGATGACGATAAAATATATAGAGAACTAGCGATCTGCCCCGGCTTCGCACGGGTGATATCTGGATTCTACAACAGCGTCACCTACCGGGTCCTACGAACTATGCCTATAACCTTCGCGCAAGTGCAAGCAATGTGTTGACAAAGTTTTACCGCAATCTGATGAACGGTATGGCAGCGCATATAATAAGAACAAACAAGAAATATTTTTATATATAAAATAAATAATTAAAATAATCAAAAACCCGTCTGCATAAAAGAAAATTTATGTTATTTATGTAATTATTTATAAAATATCTACATAAAAGAAAGTTTTAACTTAGGCTTTCAGGTCATAATATAGTCTGTAAAACCGAAGCAGAGTTTATTTTGTTTATAGTTTATTTTAATTTTGTTTTCTATTCTCAATCTTGTTTCGATCTTTTAGTAAATTACATTTAAATTGTCTTTTTTGCAGTCGGGTTTATGATTTTTTTAATAATTTATTTTATTTTAGACTTTTTAGAAACCCGACACACTCTTATGAACTAAACTAAATATAATAACACGAAGTCCGACACAAACATGGCCCATTTTTACGCTACGAAAAACTTTTTAAACCAATTTATTATTCTAATTAAATTTAAACATATAACTTATAAATAAAACTTATAAATATTAAACATATATATATATATATATATATATATATATATATATATATATATATATATTATAATCCCTAATTTCCTTTATTTTGATACCTAATCGATAGGTTTGGTTAATTTTTATTAACGTTCTTTTGTTAACAGCTATCTAAAAACACTTGGGTTTTTAAGAAGAATAAAGCGATACCTTAATTGTCGAAATCCATCCAGCCGTCTGGAAGATACGACGTAATAAATAAATTTACAAACATACATACAAGATACGCGCGAAAAACATAACCCTTCCTTGGCAGGCGGGTAATTAGATTAAATTATATTAAATTTATTTTAATAAGACCTTTGGACCTTTGAAAGTTAGCAGGGTAGTAAAGTACATTTTCCCCCTTTTCTTTATTAGTCTCTAGCAGTTCACAAATGGATGTGAGCTACTTCACTAGGTGATAGGATTCCCTCATACCTATTTGTGCTGCTAAATAGCAGTTCGAGCACTACTGTGTTACGGTCTGAAGGGTAAAGAAAGCCAGTATAATCACAGACTGTAAGGCCCATCTAAGTCCTCAGATGTGACAACGCATCAGCGTTCTTTATTAGAAGTTGGTTGCCGGTGGAAGTTCGGTTGCCACCTACGACGACTCGACCTGGCAACTTATAACGCACGCACCCTGAGGACTGACGAGAAGATCCTGGAACTGGAAGAAGAGATAGACAAGTTACGCTGGAATATTATAGGATTATCCGAGGTCCGAAGAGAGGGGAGGACACGGTAATCCTCGAATCCGGCAACTTGTTCTATCACCAGGAGAATCATCTGTCAGGTGTCGTATTTATCGTCCACAAGTCTCTCGTTAACAACGTTATAAAGATTGGGAGTGTGTGACGAGGGTTGCGTACCTTATACTCAGAATCACCAAACGGTATTCGCTGAAGGTCATACAGGTTTACGCATCAACCTCAGCACCCGATGAGGTGGAGGAAATATGAGAATATCTCTAGAGCCATGCTCCAAAACCCACTATACGGTGTTAAGGGAGACTTCAACGCAAAACTAGGCACAAACAGAACGGTGAGCTGAAAGTAGGGAAATTCGGAATAGGCAACGGAACCCAAGGAGCCAGCAGCTGGCCGACTTTATGGAGAAAGAGGGACTCTATGATGAACTCTTACTTCCAAAGCGGCACAGAAAGTGGACCTGGTCGAGCCCCGACGGTTCGACAAAAATGAGATTGACTTCATTATGACGACCAGACGACAACTGTTCAGTGATGTCTCAGTGATCGCGAGTGAAAACCGGTAGCGATCACCGAATGGTTAGAGGCACACTGAAATGTTGGTTGGAGGTCTCATCTAATGAAGTCAACGCTCTACCCTCGTGCTCTAGTCCAAAGTCCCGAAACCTTTCAGCTCGAGTTACAAAACTGTTTTCAGTGCCTGAAGACTGCAATGAAGTGGACGATATAAATGATAAGCTCGTGGAAACTGTTTATGCTATTGGAGCTAAGTTCTGCAAAACACGCCGCAGAAGAACACAAAACTCTCCGATCACACTCTTAATCTCATGGCTGTTAGAGGAAATAGGCTGCAGTCTTCAACAGATTTGACAGCATACAGGCAACTGAACAGACAGATCTCCAAATGCATGCGGGGACTTACGCAACTTCAATAGCTTGTATTGAAGAAATCGACAGAACAAGGCTCCAAAATCTTTGCCAGAGATCTGTCTGCCAAAAGAGTCAACTGTCAAAGCTGAAGACCGAGTGTGGAAGCATCGTTTCCGGGACACCTGAGATTTTGAGTGAGATTGAGAGGTTCTACGGGCAGCTGTATACATCATCGTTGGAGCCACATGCAAGTGTAGTAACGATCTATTTCGATGATATTCCGGACGTCAGTCTGAGCGAGATTAGAATGGCTCAGCACCTTAAAACGGCAAGGCCCAGGAGAGGATGGAATTACAGTGGAGCTTCTGACGGGTGGAAAACCGGTACTTAAAGTCCTTCAGAGGCTCTTTAATTCCGTCCTGGGTGGCACTACACCGGAGGCATGGAGCAGAGGTGCGTGGTGCGCGAGCGAAAGCGGGGAAAACCGGTACCAAAGTCCTTCAGAAGCTCTTTCATTCCGTCCTCCATGGTGGTACTACACCAGGCGTGTAGCAGAAGTGCGGTGGTCTTGTTCTTCAAGAAATGCGACAACGCTCTTGAAGAACTACAGACCGATTTCCTTCTGAGCCGTGTCTACGTGCTGTTTCCGAGTCATTACGAATCATCCCGCGCAGACTCGACTACTTCCAGCCTCCTAAACAAGCCGGTTTCCGAAGGCTTTAGCACCATAGACCACATACCCTTCGGCAAATGTACAGAAGTCCGAGGCACAATTTGCCTCTGTATCTGGCGTATGTGGACTGTAGAAAGCCTTTAATTCCGTCGAAATTGGGCGGTGCTGCAGTCCCTTCAGCTGTGCTAAGTTGACTGTCGGTATCGAAGTGCTGAAGTGTTTATACAGTAGGGCTACGATGGCTATCCGATTACAAAACCAGAGTACGAAACCTATCCAACTGCAGAGGTGTAAGACAGGGTGACGTTATATCCCGAAACTCTTCACCCTGCATTGGAAGACGTTTTCAAGCTACTGGACTGGAAGGATATGGTATTAACGTCAATGGCGAGTACATCACTCACCTTCGGTTTGCCGACGATATAGTCCTCATGGCAGAACTACTGGAGGACCTAAGCACTATGCTCAATGACCTCAATAGTGTCTCTCAAGGATATGTTTTAAGATGAACATGGATAAGACAAAACTCATGTGTAACGTCCATGTCACACCTATACCGGTAGTTGTTGGGAACACTATGCTCGAAGTTGTTGACGAGTATGTTTACCTGGGACAAATAGTCTGACTAGGTAAGTCCAACTTCGACCGAGAGTTCAATCGACGGATTCAACTCAGCTGGGCAGCGTTCGGGAAATTACGGCATATCTTCTCGTCAGGTATGCCTCAAAACCTAAAAAACTAGACTGTACCCAGTGCGTTGCTAGTGATGACCTATGGAACTGAAACGTGGTCCTTCACTGCTGGCCGTATGAGGAAGCTCAAGGTCGCTCAGCGAGCTATGGAGAGCTATGCTTGGGGTTTCTCTGCGTGATAAACTTAGAAATGAGGATATCCGCAGTAGAACAGAGTTACCGACATAGCCCAAAGGATTAGTAAGCTGAAGTGGCAATGGGCCGGCCATATAGCTCGAAGAACCGACAACCGATGGGAAAAAAGGTTATCAGTGGCGGCCTCGTATCGGCGGACGAGGTAGGCGTCCCCCACTAGATGGAGTGACGACCTGGTAAGACATACAGGAAGTCGATGGATGCAGGTGGCTCAGGACCGTGTTTTGTGGCATTCCTTGGGGGAGGCCTATGTTCAGCAGTGGACTTGTGAATGGCTGTAATTATGATGAAATGATGATATATTTTAAATAAACAATTTTGGATAGTATCCAGTTGATATTGTGGCCTCAAATGGCGCTAAAACAAATGATTATACCGCCATCTGGCCACTATCCGAAGTCGCCTCTTATGTGGAAGAACCAGGCAGCACAAATGAATCGTCTTGACTGGTGAAGATTGACGCTTGCACAGAACACCAGCGTGAAATGGTGGCATAATGCTCTTATGGTTTTGTTTGAGAAACAGCAAGACCGAATATTGCGATCATTTTTAAATTGTAGATGTTAGTAAAAATGTATCAAATATCAAAATGATATTAATCCATAGTTTTTGAAACTGTATGAAAATACAAAAAGGTCAATTTCACGAATTTAAATAAGTGAATATTTATTTATTAATAAACTAGCAACTCGCCCCGGCTTCGCCTGGATAGGATAGAATGTTTAGATTTAAGATTTAAAAAAAAAACGAAAAATCGATAAAACAAAAGTCTTATCGATTTTTGATGTTTTAAATGTCAAGTTTTAGGCTAAAACATAGCCTAGACCCTTCGGGCATTGCTCTATATCCGTTTATACGAGGGTGGATTGAAAAGTACTCGGACTAACACAGATCCATTCAATTCTAAAATCAAATCTACCACATTATTTAGTTCAGTTCAGACTAGTTCATTGTGTGAAGTTCGAAACGTGTGCGATAATTAGTTGTGATTTTATAAATTTATTCAAAGTAATCGGACATAATTTCCGAATGGAGCAAATCGAGCAGCGTGCCGTCATTAAGTACCTCCATATGAAGGGCTATCATCAAAAGCCATCCATGATGACATGGTCAGTACATTAGGCGATTGTGCTCTGTCATATTCATCCGTCAAAATGGATAGCAGAATTTAAGCGTGGTAGAGAAAGTGTGAAAAGATGAACTCTGGGCAACCCCGACGTCAACTACTGACGAAAATATTACAAAAGTACTTGATTTAATAATGGAGACCGCAGATTAAAATTAGAGAGATAGCCGAGATTATAGGCATCTCTTATGAACGAACTCAAAACATCATTGTCAACGAGTTGGGTTTCCACAAGGTGTCTGCGAGGTGGGTTCACGACTGCTTTCAGTTGAACAAAAGGACGCGATTGACTATTTCACGCGACTGTTTGGAGTTATTTGAAGCCGATGCAGATGATTTTTGAATCGTTTTGTTACTATGGACGAAACATGGGTTCATTACTGTACGAAACAAAACAACAATCAAAACAGTGGAAAGACCTGGTTCACCACCCTAAAAGGCTAAGTCGATTTTGTCGGCAAATAGGTGATGCTTCAGTATTCTGGGACTCGAAAGGTGTGATTATGATTGATTATCTTGAAAGGGTCAGACTATAAACTCTGATTACTACTGCACCTACGTCGTTTAGAGGAAGGAAAAAGAAAACGTCGAGGAATGCTCAGAAGAAAAGTCCTGTTTCATCAAGATAACGCCCGTTCACGTCAGTACAGTCAATGGCTGAAATTCACACTGTGGCTTTGAACTGTTACCATCCGCCGTATTCACCTGATCTGGCACCATCAGACTTCTTTCTGTTCCTAACCTAAAAACACTTGGGAGGTCAATTTTGACAAACGACGAGGTCAAAGCAGCTGTGACGCATATTTTGACTCTAAGGAAGAATCATTTTTTTCAACGGTCTAAATGCTTGGAGGGAGGTGGCAAAGTGTATTGAACTTGATGGTGATTATGTGAAAAATAAAAATATTACTGATTTAGTATGTGTTTTCTTGGTTAAACCGAGTACTTTTCAATCCACCCTCGTATCATAATATATCACAATCGGTTTAGCCATTCCGAAGATTAATTAGCCCGGACAGAAAACAAAATTTTAATAATGGTTGTTTATGTTTTAATAGTATGCAAACAACTCTTGGGCTTAAAAGAAGTCAGTTACTTGAATATTACAGATAGATACTTCAATTTTATTTACATGTGTATAGATTATTTTCTTCAAATTAATGTATAAAAACCCGCTGGGTTTCTTACTGGTTCTTCCCAGGACAGAGATTTTTCAGAACCAGTAACAAAAGCGTAAATGACTTTCAATAAATATTTTGTATCTACATGAAATAAAAACTATTGTATTCTATTCTTAAAGTTTAATTTATTGTTTTAAAAAGTATGTCTTTTGTTAAATATTACACTAACAAAATATTGAATACGAAATGCTTTTATCACTTACGACGCCACCCGTTATTTTTTTACATTCACTGCTTGTACTAGCATTACGTCAGTGCTCCATGTTTTATAAAAGGGATATTATAAAAATTTTGATGTATTTGAAATGTTATATAAATCAATAAAATATCTACATTTAGGTAAATAGTTCGGCAGCTCTCGGCGTGCGATTCTGATCAATTTGTCGAAAATACTGAAGCACTACCATTAAGTATACGTGGTAGAGCCATGTTGTAGCTATATTATGGTTGCAGCACATATGGAGGAGGGACCATGTTTCTAATACTAGTGTAAAATAGCAACTTAGTGCTGCTGTTTCATATGGTGAGAGTAGAGAACCGGAGACCCTTTTTGCTGGTAAACGAGGCATCCCATCTTAATCCTTAAAGGTTACAATGCATCAGCATTTTGATTTTTAATCGAGGATAAATGTAGAAGTATATGGGTCACAGCGTCTACTTACCGTTAGGTGGACTGTGTGCTCGTTTGTCACACTTATTCTATAAAAAAGTAATATTTGCGATAGTAGGTTAAAATACGGCTCCTTTCATTTGTGGAGCAATTTTACCCTCACTTCATAAAATAACTCTACGGATGAAATTGGGTGATGGATTCTTTTACACCACCACCACATGGCAGGAATCATGCCAAAACCCTTTCGTAACAAATCACCAGGTTATCTAGTGGTCGCTTAGATCGTAGTAGCTCAGGAGCTAACCTTTCAAAATTGTGGGGAAATTTATAGCTCTATTTTTCTACCGACTTCCAAAAGGAGGAGTACTTAATTCGACTGTATGTTTTTTTTATTTATTTATGTGTGTTACCTCATAACTTTTTGGGGTGAACTGATTTCGATGATTCTTTTTTATTTGTAAGCTGGTGCTTTATGTGGTTCCATATAAATTTGATCAAGGTCTGACCAATAGTTTTGAGTTATTCTTAATAATTTATATTGAAGTCGGTTGTACAACATTTTTAATTTTAAATTATTACTTTCTCTATTAGTCAGAGTACTTAACTATTTCGCCGCGGGTCCTCGGTTTGACACCCAACTGAATGTTTGTATAAAAACACATTTTTTGTTTTCAGGTCTGGCTGTGTTGTCATTGTTTCCGTGTTTCTAATGCTGCATCCTAGCCTGCGTCAAAGTTATAAGCGTTTAATCATGCAGGTTAAATATTAAGAGTGAGTAATGTTCTCCAGATCGTCATTTCGGTCAGAGAGACTAGCTATTGCGCTGGACAGGATTATAGTACCTGAGTGTGTGCGCAAGCACAAGTGCGCTATATTCCCTCACTCTTATAGTCCAATTGGACAGAAATCCGATGCGACCAGAGTCCGAAAAGGCGCAGGACCAGCGGCTTTGCGTGCTTTCTTAGGCACGGGATGAACCACCGCCAACATCCCAACTCCGGGCTGCTACTGAGAATTTCTTGACAGAAAAACCCAATAACTGATTTTGGCCTGACCCGGGATTAGAACTCGCGACCTCATGATCAGAAATCATGTCCACTACCACTAGACCAACGACGCAACGAGGCAGAATGAGCATTTAATATGTTAACATGTTGTTAAATGGATAGCTAACACATGTCTTATTTACTTGAACAAATTATCAGATATTTTATCTACACATATTATATATTATATCTACACATATGTATAATAGGTATTAAAAGTTGACGGACACAGGTGGATCTGGACCATTTTTGTAGCATTTTTGTGGGAAGTCTATGTTCAATAATGAATTTATATTATAATGCGCTATAATGACGTTAATAATGATATCTGTGACTCTTTCATATAATTGCCCAACATGTAATCACAAGTCTTCTTCTCTCAATTTTTTTTTCTTTGTATAAAATTGATGACAAACGAGCAACTAATGACATCTGCTATCAATATTAGACAAAAGTCAGACACGTTGTCACTCCTAAAGACTAAATTGGTTTCTCTCAGTATGTAATTATTATACTCACCCTTTTGCCCTTCAAACCAGAAGACCAGAAGTGGGTGAACTGCTGTTGCAGCAAAATAGTTAAGAGTGGTACCCAGACGAGCTCCTAAGTATAAAAGGAGCCTAACATCTACTAAAAGACGCTCTATTTGGGTAATAATTTCGTTTTTTTTTTCTTTGCTGGTAACTTTCGGTATCAAACGTGCATACAGTCCACCTTATGGTAAGTGAATACTGTGGCCCATAGACATCTACATCTATCCTCGACTAAAAATGAGATGTAATGCCTCTTCCAGTCTAAAAGTGTCTCCGTTTCTCTACACTCACCATACAAAAGATAGCAGCATTGAGCAATAAGCTAGCAGCATTTTACGTTGGTATTCTGTGAGAGCGTGGTCCTCCTCGGTCAAGTCGACCCATTCGTGCTACAGCCATAATATAGCTGCAGCAAGGCTCTACCACGTTCAATAGTACTTTTATTAAGTAAGTTACTTTTAATATACCAATAATATTATAATTCAATTGCATTATTATCAACAACAAACAACGAATATTACGGACAAGAATGTAAAATAAGCCCATAAAACTGTTCACTTGCGAGTCGTTAAACTTTATGAGCCACTTCTCTCTCGCACGGCTGATCGCGAGCTGGAGAACATGAGGAATTAAATTCACCGTAGATTATGTTTATCTTATTCATTTCTTTCCTCGTATATTTTGATAAAACTCGTGTTAACTTACGAGGAGATGTACGGTTCATGTTAATGATGATTCTGTAGCCTAAAGAGCTAAATACAATTTGAATTTACGAAGTCTTTGTTATTAATAATGCTTGTTTATGTATTAATAAGTTCCTCGGGAGGGAATTTCGGTTACGGTAGCCAGTCCAGGTTAGAGATTAGCCATTAGTGCAAGTCAAAATTATAGTGCACGAATGTATGCGCAAACACAGGTGCACTCTCTGTTCCCTCTTTCTAACAGTCCGAAGGGATCTATATATATACTAGCTGTTCCCCGCGACTTCGCCCGCGTGGAATTATTTTGCTAAGTTACTCCTTGGCTTACACATAAGATATAGACATATACTTTCGCAGACTTTTTTGTAGAAGTATATAGGAGAAACAATTCCACCATACATTATATTCGTGTAACTCTTACAGTTTTTGCACCGCACGCCAAAATAGCTCGCAGATGACAGATTTTTGTCCGACTGACTTAACATTTATCGTTATATTTTGGCCAATTTACACAATATCTTTATGAATTATAGCTTATGTATTATTCTGATGTATAAGCTATATAATTGTAAAGTTTCATTAAAATAAATTTAGTAGTTTTTGCGTGAAAGAGTAACAAATATCCATACATCCTCAAGAAACTTTCACGTTTATAATATTAGTAGGAAGTAGGATATATTGAATACAATAAAGAATTTTGTATCTATCTACATCTACAAGTTGATTCTTGGAACTAAGAAGCAGCTGCAATACTGGGAATAAAGTATATCAAAACTGTTTGCCCACATTTAATATATATCCAGCATTATTCACAACAACATCCAAAATTTGGCAATTATGGGCGAAACCGGAGGCGTTGAATAGAGTAATAAACCAAACCAGGCGCCAGGCTATCGTAATAATATGAAACATGATTCGGTGCTTAAATACATATTTGCGGATTATGTTCCTGTATTCGGTGAACCATATGTTGGTAAAGGCTTAGAAAAATATATAATATTTTTCTTCTTGTTGAAATTTCTTTAGGCAAATCTTTATCTGTAAAGCTTACTATTTGACGTCGTATAGCCCCGCTCCAGCTTTATTAAAGTTGTAGCACAAATTGGTTGACTCGACCAGGGAAGGACCACGTTCTTACAGAATACCAGCGTCAAATGGCTACTTTATGCTCCTGTGATTAGTATGGTGAGTGTAATATCTTAGTTTTCATGGAAGACGCATCTGCATTTTAATTCTCAATCAAGTATAGATATAGATGACTATGGGCCACGGCATCCACTTACCATCAGGTGGACTGTATGCACGTTTTATACCCTTATTCTATAAAAAAAATATAATTTATTCATTAATTCACCCACAAAATTTTATGAAATCTTTAACAATATTGTTAGCATATTTAAATGTATTGTTATAACTAATATTGTGGGTACTTAATTATTTTCTTACAATAAGTCCGCGGGTACATTAATGTTTTAGATTTAGTCGAGTTATTTATTTTCGCTTATATTTATAACTATGATGTAACACTGTTTAAGATAATTAAAATAAATATAAATCATGTTTTATAATGTAAAAACTCGCGTAATAATATCCAATTTTATTGGAAACTTGTAACGGAAACCAAACAAGCAGCGCCATCTGTAGTTCAGCAATGGTAATTACAAGCCTCTAAAATACAGATGTCGTCGGCTTGTAGGACAGTTTTCTCAAGAACTGTTGAGTAGAGAATACGTACACGGAAGATAAATTGTGAGTATTGATAGTAATTGTTATACTTATTTTGTTATTCTGTACGTCCAATGTACATTGTTATTATTATGGATATCTGTAACCTTGTATAGATTTATTGATATTTTGTACAATTAAGAAGATATATGATATTAGTGACGTATTAAGTGACTTTAATTAACAAATTAGAAGTGGGATGTGACCTTTCATTTATGTAAATGTAGGCTCTTTAAATTGCGGTCAAAATTTAACTTTTTTTTTACTTTCTCATTTCTCTGAAAAAAAGAAATTATAATAATTATACTACCCGAAGCTCAGGATATTATTATTCCTATTCCTTACCGGCGTTATTAGTATTCCTATTAACAACTGAAGGGTAAGCTAAAATGTTATCATCCGTTACCTTCGGGGTATTGCAGTAGGTACTCATTAACTTATTAACACGATCTTTTATCAATACGTTTAAAATAGAATTAATTGAATCCCGCACGGAACAAGTATTTGCATGGCCTACAAATAATTGTTCCGGGTCTGGATGTTTGTCCTTGTGCAATTTATGTTTGTAAACTGCCTCCACGGTACAAGAGAAAATCCTAGTGTGGGGGTTAGGTTTTTTAAATAAATAAAAAAATTGTTAATTTTGTCCTTGTTGTTGGTGTAATTCATGCAAATATTATATTTTAAAACTCCGTTGGTGTAGTTTTGTTGAAACCTACTAAATGTTTGTAACTAGATTTAAAACATCTATACATGCGTGTATTATGTTCGTGTAAGTATTTTTTACGTATAATATGCATTAATGCTTATAAACACTAGTGTCGAATTTTGACCGTGAATCAAGTCTGTATACTCGGCAAGCTGTGTTTCGTTTTCAACTGCATATTAATTATTACACAGATATTTAATGTACACAACATAAATTAAACTTTTTTTTTGCTTTAATATACATTTCTTCTTGGTATTAACTTTATCTATTCTGAATCTCACACATGCGCAAAATATGACTAAAAGAGTGTGCAGAGTTCTCTCTTCACAAATAAACAAATAAATGATGTTATATTGAAATCGATTTTTGTATATTATGCGTTGTTTATGTGTACTTGTGTTCTCTTTTTGTCTTTATTTCTATCTATATATTCATTAAAATACATTATAGTTTCAACTTTCAAATTACACGTTATAGGTAAGCTTGTTGTTATTGCCCAAGTATATAATAGTTTATCCGTCTCGAATAAAGCAGATCAACATCTCCCGTGAGTTATTACTTCTGGTTCAGTCTGAGATGGAAGAACACAATAGTAAGGAAGGGTTAAACTCTCCTATATTATAACGACACGAAGATCTAAAGCACGTACAAAGTCGACCTTCATTGCGAAAGCGTGTTCGCAACCGTCGAGATTGCCAGTCAAGAACACGTTCAAGAACACCTGAATCTTTGGTATGTGACCGGGGTGGTCACGACCGAAGCAGGAGCCGCAGCCGCAGTTGTGGCCTTAGCCACAGACGCGGCCTTAGCACCACACCTGACTCCAATCTATCCAACTCGCGACTGCAATCATACAGCCTGTCGCGACACCGTCACCGCAGCCGCCACCGCAGCCGTCAGCCCAGAGATCACCACAGGCGTGGTAATCGCTCATCCACCCGACATCAAAGAGTTGGTTCTCCGCGCAGCACGTCTCGTGATGTAATGGGTGGTCACTTTAGCCGTTCTCCTGACAGCGCTCGACGACACGAGTCGCCTCGCAATAGCTGCACCAGAACCGGAATGCAAGGTAACTTTAGTGTTCATGAGCTCGCAATGTCTAATTCTGACAATAGTCTTAAGCTTTTAATGCAAGCATTGAAATCTTTAACGCCTTCAGATTCAGATAGGATAAGTTCATTTAATAATGCCATACCGGAATATGACCCAGCTAGAAAAGAGCAAACAGTTACTATTTGGTTACATAAGGTTAACGAGTGCGCAACCATATTAGGTTGGAGTGAACGGCAAACAATACACTTCGCTCTCCCGAAGTTAAAAGGCGTGGCACAAAGGTGGTACGAAGGATTGCCATCTGTACTCTTCTCATGGTCGGAGTAGCAATCTAAATTATTGTCCGCATTTCCATCTGGGGAAAACTATGGTCAAATGCTTAGTGATATGTTAGCTAGACTAGCTAGCTAGGTTTGGAGACCCGTTAGAGGAATTATTTTACGATAAGATTGCATTAATTAATCGATGCAGTATAACGGGGAAAAGAGCGGTAGAATGCGTATTGCACGGCATAGATGATCGATCAGTCAGGTTAGGAGCGGAAGCGGTACAGTATGAAGATTTGGATAAACTTTTGACCTATTTGAGAAATTCTAGAAACATTAAGCAACACGACAATCGAAGGTTAGGTAGGGTCCAGAATTTTAGATCACGCACCACTGGTAATACGGCCCGATGCTATAATTGTAAACAGGAAGGCCATATTATAAATAAATGCCCACAACCGATTAATACCTGTATTCGATGTTCTAAAGTAGGTCATCTGACAAAAAACTGTTATTCGAAGCTATTACCATCTCAAAAGGCCGTCAATTTTGTGATTAATAACCATAATAGTAATAAATATTACAAAACTGCCTTCGTGTATTCCATACCAATTGAATCGTTTGTCGATCTTCGTAGCGAGTGCTCTATGCTCAAGCAATTAAAGTTATCGAAACTAAGAATAAAAGACGTTCAAACTGATAAAATACCCTCCCTCAGAGGTTTTGGTAACGCCATTGTAAGATCCTTGGGTATAGTTACTGTTAAAATTATAGTAGATGATGTTGAGGCCAATGTTATACTGCTGATTGTCCCCGATGACGTTTTGACTATATCGCTTATGATAGGTCAGTCATTTACCGAGCAACCGCATATAATCATTCAGAAGACTGGCGATGCCCTTAGTATATCAAAATTACGTAATAACGCAATGATTAACTATAAGGTTAAGGGCCGTGGTAGGTCAGATGGTTAGCGCTCGCTGTACGTTTCACAGAACGCGAGCAACCCGGGTCCGATCCCCGCCGGCACCAATGAAATTGTTAATTGCAATTTTAAGTGCTGATTTACCACGTGCTCGGCGGTGAAGAAAACATCGTGAGAAACCTGCATGTCTGAGAAATCAAAAATATTTCGAGACATATGAGTTCGCCAACACGCATTGGGGCAGCGCGGCGGATATTCCTTGCCCTAAAACCCTCTCAGAATGAGAGGCCTGTGCCAACAGTGGGACGTATACAACTTTTACTTTTTTTAACTATAAGGTTGAGTTATTTTGTGATAGAGACATTAATGTTTGTGGTATTTCGCTTATTGAAGTTTATACCAAGCCAAAGTTTGTCGGAGTCTTGTATGTTGAGGGAGGTATGAGACGAAAACCTTGTTTCGAACATAGCGTGTTAACTGGGGTCTGTAAATTTGATAGTGAGGGCTGTGGTAAGATAGTAGTTAACTTGTTAGATCCAAAACCAATTAATTTAGTAGAACATTTACTTATTGCGTGTGGTAGAATCGCTCTGGAGGAAGCTGAAAATAGAGTAATGCAAGTTTCGTCACTCAACAATTGCCCTACAACGAACTCTTTACAACTGTCTGATCTAAAGCTTGGTGATAGTTTAAATCAATCGGAAGTCGATCGTTTGGTAGTTCTCCTTAACAAATATCGTAAGTGTCTCGCATTCAAACTCTCCGAATTATGGAATTGCACTATAGCTGAGATGTCCATTTGCCTGGACGACGACAAGCTTGTTGTTTACAGACCGTATAGATTGGCCGTATAAATAAAAGAAAAAAAATAGTTAGGGAAATGGTCAAAGAATTGCTACAAAACGACATTGTTAGGCTGTCCACTTCACCTTACGCTAGTCCACTAGTTTTAATTAGGAAAAAAAAACCAATGACTATCGTCTATGTATTGATTATGGCGCCTTAAATAAAAAGACTATTAAAGAAAATTACCCGTTACTTTTGATAGATGACCAATTAGATGCATTGTCAGGTCATAAATTCTTTACAACTTTAGATTTAGCGTCCGGATACTGTCAGATTTCAATTGAAGATCAGGACCAACATAAAATTGCGCTCATAACACCAGAAGGCCACTTTGAGTGCCTTTTGGTCTGGCGAATGCACCAGCTACATTTCAACGCATGATGCATCAAGTTCTAGGGGAAATACCCTATGGGGAAGCATTAGCATATCTTGACGGCATCATTATTCCTTCTCAGACCATCCATTAAGGGTTCACAAAGCTACATTCTGTTCTTAAATTATAAGGTAATGCGGGGTTTACGCTTAAACTCTCTAAATGCGTGTTCTTTGGCCTTTCCGTCGATTATTTAGGGTTTGAAGTTTCCAGTGAGGAAATATCTCCCGGTGCAAGAAAAATTAAAGCAGTAGAGCTTTTCCCAGTACCAACTAATCAACACAATGTTAGGCAGTTCTTAGGATTAGCTAGCTTTTTCCATTTTAGCATTGCCAAAATTATTAAAGAAGGAGGCGGCCTGGGAATGGGGACAGGAACAGCAGAATGCTTTCAACACCTTGAAAGGGGCGTTGGTGAAGAAACCTATTCTGGCTCTTTATAATCCATCGGCTGAAACAGAACTTCACACAGATGCTTGTAAGCTGGGTGTGGCAGGTATTCTGTTGCAAAGATTCGATAAAAATGGACTACGACCTGTTACTTATTACAGCAAACAAACTACTCCAGAAGAGCAAAATTATTCCTCTTACGACCTAGAAACACTAGCTGTAGTAGCTTCTCTACAAAAATTTCGCATATATTTGGTAGGAATTCGTTTTAAAATTGTTACCTACTGTAACTCTTTACGAACCACATTTTTAAAACGGGATATGCTGCCACGTGTTGCTCGTTGGTGGACTCAAATGCAAGAGTTCGATTTTTCTATTGAATACAGGCCTGGAACATCAATGGCCCATGTGGATGCTCTTAGCCATAATCCAGCATTGCCTGACGAAAATCAGGATCAAGTTTAAGGATATTTTTCATGTTAAGGAAATTGACTGGCTTGTTACTGTACTAAACTCTGACATACAGTGAATAATTGGTATTTTAAATAATTCTAATTTAAACGTGTTAAATATTAAAAACAATTACAAATTGAAAAATGGCAAGTTATTTAGAAAAACTGCAGAGGGTTAAGTGGGTTGTGCCTAAGGGCGGTAGATGGCAAATTGTAAAGCAAAAGTCATGACGATATTGGTCACTTTTGATTGGATACAACTCTAGCTCGGATTAAATCACACTACTGGCTCCCGAAAATGCATAACTTTGTAAAAAAATATATAACCTTTTGCCTTGAGTGTACATATTATAAATCGTCCGGGGGTAAAAAGCCCGGGTTTTTACATCCAATTAAAAAAATAAAGATTCCCTTTGACACAATTCACGTTGATCATGTTGGCCCGTTCGTAAGAAGTAGTATAGGTTTTACGCATATTTTAGTTCTGATAGATGCATTTACTCGATATATATACTTAAAACCGGTTAGAAATACCAAATCTAGTACAACCATTAAAGTTATTCGCGAGTATATTAGTATATTTGGTGCTCCAAGACGTATTATTTCCGACCGTGGGACTGCTTTCACCAGTAATACCTTTAAAGCATTTGTTCATGAAAAGGGTATAAAGCACATTCTTAATGCTGTGTCTACTCCAGGATCCAACGGACAGATAGAACGTTATAACAAAATTATAATTGACTCTTTGACAGCAAAGTGTATCGGCACAGCAGATAACAAATGGGATTCCCACCTTCCAGATGTACAATGGGGTATGAATAACACTTTTAATAAACGTATTAACACTACACCATTCTGAAGCACTCTTTAATTTTAATCTTAGAAGTTCAAGCAATGATAAAATAATAACAGCTCTTGAAGATATTGATAATTTAGAGTGTAATCACCGTAATGTTGACACTATTCGAAAGGAAATAAGCTCCCATATTAGTTCTTGCCAATTAGCACAAAAAAATCGCTACGATAAATCTCGTTGTAAGCCCATTAAACATAAATTTGGCGATCTTATAAGAATAGAGACAAATTTCAGCTGTAATAGCAAAATACTTATACCTAAGTTTCAAGGTCCTTATAGAATCATTAAGGTTTTTGATCATGACCGGTATCAAGTCGAAGATACCCCATTAACGCGAAGAAATAATAAACATTATTCTTCTGTGGTAGCCGTCCAATGTACATTGTTATTATTATGGATATCTGTAACCTTGTTTAGATTTATTGATATTTTGTACAATTAAGAAAATATATGATATTAGTGACGTATTGTGTGACGTATTGTGTGACTTTAATTAACAATATTAAGTGTATAAATTCAACAACACTGTTTCCTTAAGTTTTATTGTTATTAATTGATATTGCATCATTGGCTCAATTTCTATACTTCCACAAGATACAAATCGTGCACGTATGGTGGCGCTGTCACTGCTCCATAATGACGTATACTTGTCGACTAATCGGAGTCTGATGACTGCATCGCGCAAAGTTTACACACAACTTTTAATACATACAACAAGCTTTTAATACGCATTCCTAAAATTGACTACTATTACAGTTACTATTCTGTAAACATATTAACAGTTGGTTACAGATGAACTGGGGACTTTTCATCTTCTACGTAGATCATCTACATATCAGTACAGAGATATTCAACCTGTACCTAGCTTATCTGCTTATACTACATCAATCAGTGGTATTGAAGTGACACAAAGAAAGAGGGAAAGGTTTAAAACAATATCTAAACTAAAGAGAAGAATAATAGACAAAGAAAAAAGAAAAAAAAGGACATGCTAAAAAGATAGTTAAAAAAGTTAAAGTTACAGCCTATATACGTCCCACTGCTGGGCACAGGCCCTCATTTCTGAGGAGGATTTTGAGGGCAAAATGTCCGCTTGCCTGGCCCAATGCGTGTTGGAACTTCACATGTCTTCAAATTTTGTTTTTTAAAAGAAAGTATAGGACTAAAAAGTATAGGACTAAAAATCTAAAATAATTCAACATATATATTATATTTATATAATACAAATTATCTGCCACTTCAAAGTATTTTAGCATTAGTGATTTTTACCCATCAAAAGACGTGATTGATGTACTCGTATGTTTATTTTGTGAAACAGTATTAAGTAAATATAAAGTTTAAAATCTTAATAAAACATATTTTTTAAACGTTACCTCCACACTAGGACTTTCTCCTGTCATGGGGCAGTTTAAATACATATATTTACAAGTACAAACATCCAGACCCAGAAAAATATTTGTAGGCCATACAAATACTTGTTCTGTGCGGGAATCGAACCCTCGGCCATTAGCACTGCAACTCATTGCTAAGCCACTACGCCACGGATCCGTCAATTAATTGTCACCAGGATCTTAATTTTTTTTTTTGTTACGCTACAGAATTATAACTTCCTACGTGCGTACATAAGTACACATAGACGTTTTTTTTTTAGAAATGAAACCTTTTTTTGCGTTCCTCTAAATTTTTCCATCAATGTGTTTCAGTAGGTTAAATTGTAACTTGTAAACAGGTGCTGCTTGTGGGGGCTGGTCTGTTTGGGTTCGCTATAGGCTGATAAGCTCCAAATTTTTAATAGTCTCTTTTCGAGTACATTATAGGACATACTTCAGCTACCGATGGGTCTAGTTTTCCGTTATATATTTTCCTACGCTATGTGATTTAATTTTTTTTTTAAAATAGCTATTTTTTCGCCGGTTCTTCTACGGTCAAAAGAACATCATTTCGAAATTTAAAAAAACCTTTATCATTGTTCACCATACTGAAATCACATAGATATAAACGATACGATACTACTTTCCATTTCTAGAAACTTTTAACGTGTATACAGAAGTAGTGTACAGTCCCAGCGCACATTTCCCTTGAGAAAAAACGTTCATTTTCAGCGATTACTTTTGTCCCACTTTGTAGAAAGTTGGGACTTTACTTTCTCGAACGAATTATGTCAAAAATACCTTAAAATGTTTCAACAAAAGTCATATTTTATACGGGTATGTATATTACATGCATTTTTTTTACGTGGTAGAACCAAGCTGCAGCTATATTATGGTTGTAGCACGAATGGGTCGGCTCAACCGGAGTACGACCACGCTCTCACGGAATACCAGCGTAAAAAAGCAGCTTAATGCTGTTGTGTTTCGTATGGTGAGTGTAGAGAACCAGATACCCCTTTTACTGGAAACGAGGCATTCCCATCTTAGTCCTCAGGGGTGACAACGCATCTGCATTTTGATTCTTAATCGATGATAAATGTAGATTTCTATAGGCCACAACATCCATTTACCATCAGGTGGAATGTGTACTCGTTTTTCACCCTTATACTATAAAAGAAATGTCTTTATGTATGTCCGTTCCTATTCCTAGGTAACGTCAGTTATTTACAGTTGCAAACTAAAAATAAATAATGCTTTTGCATTTCATATGGTGAGTAGTGAGGGATTCCTTTACGGATAGCATTCTATCTTAGTCCTCGGTAGGAAGCACATCATTATTTTGATTCCGAATCGAATAAAATGTGTATTATTCTACAGCATCACTGACTATCAAGTGGACTGAAGTTCGTCATTCATATTTAATCCATCCATACATCCATTATCTCTATACGTGGTAGAGCCATGCTGACGCTATATTAGTAGTATAGTTGTAGCACGAATGTGTCGGCTCGACCGGGGAAGAACTACGCTCTCACAAAATACCAGCGTAAAATTGCAGCTTAACACTGCTGCATTTCATGCGGTGAGTGTAGAGAACCGGAGACCCTTTTTACTGGAAAAGAGGCATTCCGTCTTAGTCCTCATGGGTAACAACGCACCTGCATTTTGATTCTTTATTGAGGATAGAAGTAGATGTCTATGGGTCACAGCAACCACTTACCATCAGGTGGACTGTGTGCTCGTTTGTCACCCTATCCTATAAAAAAATTATAAGTTCAAAGCATTTGTCGTTTGATTTTGCAAAAATTCACATCATTTTTTTAACCTATTAACCAGTGCTTAACTTTTGCCTTGAAGACAAACGCCAGCAAATTATTCGACTCTGATGTACGCATCACGAAAACGAAGCAAACCGTTATAGCTATATATACCGTTAACCAATAATTACAGCCAATCAAAAGGCCACTGCTACACTCAGGTCTCGAAGGATCGACAATGTTACGGGAAGAAAGTTTCTTGAGTGGCAGACTTGAGTGGCGCAGCGTTGAGTGACCCCCACTTAATGAAGTGACGACCTGATAAAACACGCAGATAATCGATGGAAGCAGGTGGTTAAGGACCGTACTTTGAGGCAATCTCCAGAACAATCTATTACAGCGTATGAAAATCCACTGCTGTACATAGGCCTTTCCTTTAGATTCCTCATAGAGATTTCGCCATAGTTGCCACGCTTAGCAGGTGGGTTGGCAATCGCAGATTTTTATTATTTTGATGCATTATTTATTTTTGTTATCAGGAAGATGCTGCTGCCCATCTCCTGTTTTAGTTTCCCTCTGTCGTATCTTATGGCACACCCGGGACGATATGGGGTAATGGGTATTCTTCCACCGACACTACACGATTACGGCAATTTATGGATAAGACCTATCTTCAGCAGAGGACTTGTAAAGTACTGTTAAAACTTTTTTGACTTGTAAAATTAATTAACAGGATTACTTCTGTCTGATGATGAAAATGAACGAAATTTGTTTTTTGCAAAACATGTTTGGAACACATTACTTTGTACTGTTACCAAGAGATTTTTAATATAAAGCACCTGTTAAGTGTAACTGCTTTTCATTAGCCACATAAAGTGTTGTGTATGGTAATCGATGCTCTACCGTTCTAACTCGCACACAGTTGCAACATCAGCGGGCGAGAACTTCTAGTAATAACGTCGATCGTGTTGGAGTTAAATTTTTTATTTCTGTTGTTCTTCAATATATTAACCGCTTCATAGCGTCATTTTAACAGAATATTTCCATTAATGGAGCTTATTAGTGCATTTGAAAACTTCTCTCCAACGGGGACTAAGTAATAGGCTGGCACAAAGCACAAATGTCACCATAAACTAAAGTCGATTAAATTCGTAATAAGTTTGAAAAAAAAGAAAGATTTGAAAATAGTACAACAAAATTAACTTTAAATAAAAAGTAAAAGCCGGCTACAAAAAACTAAAAAGAAAAAACTAGTGGTGAATCCAATTGTGCATGCCTTAAGCGCATTAAAAAATTACGTTTAACATGATTATACTTAATTTTTTTAAGTAGTTTAAATACACACAAGTTTTCATTAATAACTTTATAACTATACTTCAAATTTTCTGATATTTTATGTCAAACTTCAATTAAAAAAAAGTTTGAAAAATTCCAAAGTGCACGACTCATAATGCCCATATGATAGTGAAAAAGTTAAAAAAAATTGTAAATAGTAGTTCCATTCGTCAAAGAGT
Source organism: Parnassius orleans (assembly GCA_029286625.1). NCBI lineage: Eukaryota > Metazoa > Arthropoda > Insecta > Lepidoptera > Papilionidae > Parnassius > Parnassius orleans. Next base: position 6,756 of record JAGSMP010002437.1, on the reverse strand, counting down.
TCCAGTAGCAGTCACCGAAGTACACCTTGAAGTCAGTCCGTCAAGTCCGGAGGTAAGGTATATTCTATATATCTATCATATTCTCTAACTAACAAAACGAGGCCAAACTCGGCACATCTAGTTCTCCTCGTTGAGGAGTTCCAGTAGCAGTCTTCAAAGTACACTTTCAAGTCACTCTATCCAGTCCAGAGGTAAGGTCTCATCATAACTAACAAATTGAGCCCAAACTCGGCACATATAGTTCTCCTCGTCGAGGAGTTCCAGTAGCAGTCATCAAAGTGCACTTTCAAGTCACTCTATCAAGTCAGGAGGTATGGTCTCATCATAACTAACAAAACGGGGCCAAACTCGGAACATCTAGTTCTCCTCGTCGAGGAGTTCCAGTAGAAGTCTTCAAAGTACACTTTCAAGTCAATCTATCAAGTCCGGAGGTATGGTCTCATCATAACTAACAAAACGGGGCCAAACTCGGAACATCTAGTTCTCCTCGTCGAGGAGTTCCAGTATAAGTCTTCATAGTACACTTTCAAGTCAATCTATCAATCCCGGAGGTAAGGTTACATCATAACTAACAAAACGAGGCCAAACTCGGCACATATACTTTTCCTCTTCGATGAGTTCCAGTAGCAGTCATGAAAGTACACTTTCAAGTCACTCTATCAAGTCCGGAGGTAAGGTTTCATCATAACTAACAAAACGAGGCCAAACTCGGCACGTATACTTTTCCTCGTCGAGGAGTTCCAGTAGCAGTCTTCCAAGTACACTTTCAAGTCACTCTATCAAGCCCAGAGGTAAGGTCTCATCATATCTAACAAAACGAGGCCAAACTTTGCACATATAGTTTTCCTCGTCGAGGAGTTCCAGTAGAAGTCATCAAAGTACACTTTCAAGTCACTCTATCAAGTCCGGAGGTAAGGTCACATTATAACTAACAAAACGAGGCCAAACTCAGCACATCTAGTTCTCCTCGTCGAGAAGTTCCAGTAGCAGTCATCAAAGTACACTTTCAAGTCACTCTATCAAATCCGGAGGCAAGATCTCATCATAACTAACAAAACGTGGCCAAAATCGGCACAACTAGTTCTCCTCGTCGAGTTTCATTAGCAGTCATTCAGCATCAGTGAAAATAAATCGATCTTTTTAGAACAATTAATCGATTAATCGATTTCTGATCGTCATGCCCAGTCGGTGTGCCGTTCTAGTACACGGTACACGTACCTTGTTACATAGTGGCAGCTATGGCAAATATACCCCCTATGAGACTTTATATGGAGAAGGCCTATGTTTAGCAGTGGACTAAGTATTTGTAGTAATAGGAGGAAAAAAAAGACGTAACATTTTATTTTATTTTATCTCGGCAGAACGCGGGTGCTCCGTTCGAAGTTTATAATAAAAATTTAATCATAGGTATATATTTTATTACACTATCTTAGACCACCGCCATTTTTATTGAAAACAACTTCGCCATAATATTCACGATATATCGAAATTATAACATAAAACGTAATTTTCGCAAATAGGACTTTGTGGAATATGAAAATTTGTTTTCTTTGCATGATTTATAGTGATAACTCACACTTTATATTTCATTTTCAGTTCCTTCTGACTAATTTATTTCATTTGTGAACGAAATGTATAAAATTGTTACAAATATAAGCAAATAAATTTTAGTAACAGTGTAATTGCTTACCTTTTATATAAAAAAAAAACTAATCCACAAACTTTCTTTTGTACCTTTTTAATTTTTTTTAATTGAAGTTGCCTCTTGCACTCACGCGGCGAAGGAAATAGACTTAAGTACGAGTATATGAAGTAAACGGGACTTATTCAATCAAATGACGAAGACTTATCGTCCCGTTTACGCGTTTGCGTAAACGGGACGATAAGTCTTCGTCATTTGAAGTACATGCTCTTAATTTAGAGAAGCGTAATTTAGTAACGAATCTAATACAATACATGATACAACATGATTATACGTAAATTTTAATGTAGTTTAATTACACACAAGCTTTCACTAAAAACCTTATAATTATTAGAATACTTCAAATTTTCCGATAATTTTATGTCAAATTTCAATTTAAAAAAAAAGCTTCGAAAATCCAAAAGTGCACGACTCATAATGCTCTATGAATCAAATATCTATAAATGAAAAAAAAAATTGTAGTTCTATTCATCAAAGAGTTCCAGTAGCAGTCACCGAAGTACACCTTCAAGTCACTCCATCAAGTCCGGAGGAAAGGTCTATTCATAACTAACAAAACGAGACCAAACTCGGGACACCCAGTTCTCCTCTACGAGGAGTTCCCAGTAGCAGTCATCAAAGTACACCTTTAGGTCAATCTATCAAGTCCAGAGGTAAGGTGTCATCATAAGTAACAAAACGAGGTCAAACTCGGGACACCTAGTTATACTCTTCGAGGAGTTCCAGTAGGATTAACCGAAGTACACTTTCAGGTCATTCTATTAAGTCCGGAGTTAAGGTCTCATCAAACTAACAAAACGAGGCCAAACTCGGCACAACTAGTTCTACTCTTCGAGGAGTTCCAGTAGCATTCACCGAAGTACACCTTCACATTACTCCATAAAGTCCAAGACGTAACATCATCATCATCATCATTACAGCCTTTCACAAGTCCACTGCTGAACATAGGCCTCCCCAGGAATGCCACAGCACGGTCACGAGCCACCTGCATCCATTGACTTCCTGCATGTGTTACCAAGTCGGCTCCATCTACTGGGGACGCCCTACACTTCGCCTGCCAGTACGTATAAGTATATTTATATATAAATCCTACGTACTTTTAGCGACAAAATATTATAATAAAAATCTGTGATTATAAAAATAATAACCTTGGTCAAGTATGTATCAAATTTGGTTTTTGGAATATTTTGTATTTCTACAGCAATCGATATTTTTGCTGCCTATTACCGCTGCTGTAAGCAAACGATACAGCAATCCACTCACAACGGCGGCCGATCGCGTAGTAAGGCAGAGCTAAGTGTATTTAGTAAAATAAATTAATACAAGGCTGCTAAAGCACCGAAAATTTCGAGATTTCGCATCCGAAAGAAATTAATTATAACTCAACAAAACAAAATTAAACTGACATTTACATTCAATGGCCTCCCATATGATAGATGAAGAGATTACAAAATATATTGAGTTAAACAATTGCTATTTTCAAAAGTTATCGTGTTTACCACTCCATGCGGACTAGATAAATCTACACCATAAGCCACTAAAACCACTTTTTTTATGTGAAAATAGCAATCAATCGATTTATAAAAAATAAGTTCAACAATCGTATATCTTTCTGACAATGTGCTTTTTATATAATTTATATGTTCAATATGATTGTTAGATACGATTTTATGCGACAAAACGTTGGAATCTTGATTTTCAGGCGCTAGTAGAACATACATACGCGCTTTGTGCTTAAGACATGCAATAACTTTTTTTTAACGAAACTAATTCTAATAAAATTTTTAGAATTTTAGTTGTATAATTCTTATAAATAACATGTGAAGAAGAATTCTTCTGAACACTCTTATCTATTGTTTTGAGTAAACCTAGTGATTATATACTCTTTGGTTCTGACGGGTTCTAAATATTACTATTCTTTGGCGGGGTCTACAAAATTATCACGAGGAGACCGATGTGGACCGGTGGGAAAAGACAGATTAACTTATTTTTGTTATTTAGAGGCCAATTCTGGCTTACAAATTTCAACAAAAAGGTCAGTAAATATATAAGACAGTTATTATAATAATTATTTTCTCATTTCAGATATAATACTCATTTATAAAGGAAAATATCTCTGCTGTCTCGCTGTCAACTGTCAAAGCATAACGACTTCATACAATTTTTATCAATATGGAACAAATCCAGTGAAGTAATGAGATAATATTTCATTTATAGAGTAAAGTGCTTTTATTAAGGCCGTCAATGATTGTGTTTCAGGGAAAGATGCGGGGTACAGCACATTTCAAGTCAATATGAATCTATGTAATATAAAGACTTTTGAGTGCTATAGAGATCAGTTTAGATTTTTAATGAATATCTCCGTTCCGCTACTTTCGCAGCCGGATTTCCTACAGTGTCAAAATTGTACCGACGGTAGGCTGTTTAAAGGTAAAAGGGGATTAAATATACATATTAAACGATGCCATAGTAAAAGCATTTCGGATTCACAGCCTATCTTAGAAATTCATTACTCTATTAGTAATTCCTCTAATGACACTTTTTTTTTCCTTTTTGCGGAACAAATTAAAAATTATATTCGTAATGTACCAGTGGTTAAAAGAATTCCTAGAGGTGCGAGGATGCAGCTTGCTAAAGCATTGTCATGAAAAGAATTGGAAAAATTATTTACTTTCGCGTATTCCCATTTTCATTTTGATAATACAATAAATAAATCAATTACGTCTCAACTAAAAGAGAGATCTTTTCAAAATTAAGATTACCAAATTCATACTCATTTATCTCTACCACGTCCTAAATTTGATTTAAAAAAGTAGTTGAGTCGAAAGTAATGGATGGCGACTTAAAAAATGCATCCCGTATTTTATTCTCAGACGATATCCTGGCTCCTCGTAATGTCGAAACTCTTGAAAGCCTTCGTCAGAAGCATCCTTCGATCAATCCTTCTCAAGGTTTACCGCTGCCTCCCAAGGCTTCTATGCAACCTTTACAAATTTCTGAAAAAGACACTTTAGAAGCAATTATGTCATTTTCGAATGGCTCTGCTGGCGGCATTGACGGAATTACGCCTCAACATCTTAAAGATCTTGTAAGCGCTTCTGCCGGTGACGCCGGCGGATACTTCTTAATGACATTACAAAATTATGTAACTTTATGCTTTCTGTTAATGTTAATCCAAATTTCATTGCATTCTTATATGGGGCAAGATTATGTGCCTTCAAAAAAAAGGATAACGCTGTCCGTCCTATTACCGTTGGTTGACATTTCGACACTTAATTTCAAAATTAGCTTGCAGGCACATAATCTCTAACCTTAAGACAAAACTTCAGCCTACTCAACTAGGCTTTGGCACTAGAGGTGGCTGTGAGTCGGCGGTAAATTCAGTGCGTACATTTTTAACAAACTCTGATGCAGATGTTCTTGTGACGGTTGACCTAAGGAATACTTTTAACTCTATCGATAGGCTAACCCTGCTGAAAGAAGTTGCTAACAATACCCCCGAAATTTATGAAGAGAGAGAACGATGTTATCCGAAGGACTCTTGTCTCTATAATTGTTCCCTCGGATTTAGAGCCTTGTGGAATATTTAGAGACGATGGCAGGAGAGCCGACGGTATGACATTGGTCCCTTGGGAGAGAGGTAAAGCCCTAGTATGGGATGCTACTTGCGTAGACACTTTGGCGGCCTCTCATCTCAGGGGTACCTCGTTTAGAGCCGGGGCGGCATCAGAGGCAGCTGAACTGAGTAAGTGGCGCAAATATGAGTCTCTGAGAGATGACTACATATTTGTGCCATTTGCTCTAGAGACTATTGATCCGTGGGGTCCACGTGCGGTGAAGTTCCTAATGGAACTCCATCTAAGGCTGGTTGTTGCTGCTGGTGATAAGAGGGCTGGTTCTTTTCTTGCTCAAAGGCTAAGTATAGCCATTCAACGGAGAAACGCAGCCAGCGTTCTTGGCACGATATCGCGGGGAGTAGGACTGTATCATAGTTAAGTTACTGGTTTTAGTTTTTTTTTATTATAGTTTTTAATATTGTATATAATAAAATATTGTATATTATTTGTCAGTTGTTTACGATTTGGCGGCAAATTGAAAATTGTCTGTGTCACGTCAGCATGAATATAACGCGAGAAAATTTTCGTACAATGATTTTTTTATGACTTTCGATGTCATCTAAGTCAACAAGAAATTTATGATAGACTTTGATTGGCCTTTAAGGATGAAGTCTCATCTCGTGCCACTGTTTACAATTGTTTTAATGAGATTTAACCTTGGTCGCACTATTCTCACCGATGATCTACGAGAGGGACGGCCTTCTACGGCGACGACTGAACATAACATCAGTGTTGTGCGGCGTATGATAGAGACTGAGAAAAGAGTTACAAAGACAAGCTTAAGTATCGGTATGACTCAAGTGCACAAAATCCTTCATGAACATTTAGTGGTCAGGAAGCTTTGTGCCCGGTGAATACCTCATCATTTGACAGAGGCCCAAAAACTCCGTCGTGTTGATTGGTGTCGTGAAATGGTTCAAAGATTTAACGGAGGTGACTCAAATGCTGTGTTCGACATACTTATGGGTGACGAAAGCTGGATTTATTGTTATGATCCTGAAACTAAGAGACAGTCTGCTTTCTGGGTGTTTCCTTCCGAGGAGATGCCAATTAAAGTGAAGAGAGGTCGAAGCGTGGGAAAAAAGATGGTGGCCTCGTTCTTTGGAAGGACAGGTCATTACGCAATAATTGTTTTTGAGGATCGAAAAACAGTTACCGCAGAGTGGTGCACTAACAATTGTTTGCCACTTGTCTTGGAAAAAGTTCGGGAGAAACGACCTCGCAGTAGCATCCTCCTTCACCACGACAACGCCTCGTCGCACACCGCCAAGCAAACAAACGACTACTTGGAGACGTCAGACGTGGAATTACTGGGTCACCCTCCCTATGGCCCTGACCTCACACCTTGCGATTTTTATTTATTTCCAAAAATAAAAGAAAAACTTCGAGGAAAATGTTTTATGGACGCGCAGGAAGCAGTGGCCGCATTTCAAAATG
>JAGSMP010002436.1:0-23238 GCA_029286625.1 Parnassius orleans | reverse complement strand
GCCTCGTTCTTTGGAAGGACAGGTCATTACGCAATAATTGTTTTGAGGATCGAAAAACAGTTACCGCAGAGTGGTGCACTAACAATTGTTTGCCACTTGTCTTGGAAAAAGTTCGGGAGAAACGACCTCGCAGTAGCATCCTCCTTCACCACGACAACGCCTCGTCGCACACCGCCAAGCAAACAAACGACTACTTGGAGACGTCAGACGTGGAATTACTGGGTCACCCTCCCTATGGCCCTGACCTCACACCTTGCGATTTTTATTTATTTCCAAAAATAAAAGAAAAACTTCGAGGAAAATGTTTTATGGACGCGCAGGAAGCAGTGGCCGCATTTCAAAATGCCGTCGAAGAGACCTATCATAAATGGATAAATATGTTACTACCCAGTCATTTTGGTTTTAATGGTGCTTGGGATCAAATACAGTGACAATACAGTGGTTTTTTATTCTAACACGACCAGTTCAAAACATCTTACGTGCTATTTATTTTTCGTGTTTAATATCATAAATGGATATGTAACTACTCAGTCATTTTGGTTTTAATGGTGCTTGGGATGTAAACATGCTAATCAATTTATACATATTAATAATGTCCTGACACTGCACCTGGCGGCGTGTGCACTTGCAATAGACTACTTTAAGAATGTGATGATTTTACAATAACAAATACAGTGACAATACAGTGGATTATTATCCTAACACGACCAGTTCAAAACATCTTACGTGCAATTTATTTTTTCAATCGCCTATACTTTCCCATCCTCTATATAACTTGCCCCCCTTTCTTTAATTCTCGACACGCTCTGATGCACACACGTTGTTCTTCCTTTAATACCCCTTAAAAGTTCACTATTGGACGCACACATATGAACCTAAAACCATGTAACTGGTTGCAAATTATATTAGATAAATAAGTACACGTGTGCCGCCTGTTTTTAAAGTTAGTTGAGCATAGTTTTGGCTTACTATTTGCTTCACTTGAAATATATGCAGCGCCCAGTCTTTTTTTATTTCTTGATCTTGTAATCAATACATCACAATAAATAATAAATACAATTAAGAATCAATACATTACCGCGTCTGTTTATTCGTACTCTTTACTCCGGTAGTACTAAAACTATTCCATCCACCAAGTGTTGGTTGAGATCTAGCTTAATCACAAACAATTTACTTATTGATATAAAATCACTACAAAAATCACTTAAAAATCAATATTTTCAACAACATCACCAATTATATGAGGCACTTACATAACTAATAGTATTTCTATTTTTAATATAAATATTTCTTTGCCTGTTGATTTTAACACAATTAAATAAGCTTTTGGGTCTATTAAGAATCCAGCATTAAACTAACAATGTAATAAACTTCTTATAAAAACTTTCTATTACAGTTTTCAATTCTTAATTAAAAAATGTTTTATTCTTCGTCACTAATTTCTTTACAATTTAAAATTTTCGAGTCTACTTCATTCATTACTGTCGGAGCAATATTTTCACAATCTGTCGACTTACGCGTCCAGAAGCTATCACTTTCATGTAATTCAATGTCTGCTGTTAATATGGGAGGCGCTGCTTGGTTTATAGAACTCATCAGCAAGATCAACAGAATAGCTTATTAGATTTAGTTGCACCGACTCCACCTTTTTGGCTTGACATGACTTTTAATCTGAATGTTCTTGTCACTCTTGTTCTTGTTCGTTCTATCAGTCAACAGTTTATCAGTTTGCTCGCCTATAATGTATAATCCTACATGATACCCATGTTCACACGACACTAAATTATTTTTATAGTCACCTTCGGCACAACTCATTTTTCTCATTGATAGTTTGTTAGGCTCATTGGCGTTCCTTACTGCCTGATGTACTTTCATCCCTGCAAATTGCTTGAGATTGGATGGAATTAGCAACTCTTTCATAAATACCGGAATCATTAATAGTTTGCGTTATAATACATTGAACAGATTTCAGATCAATCATCAATGGTGATAAGCTTGTGATATCATTGCCTTGAGCAACTATTCGATCAGCTGTTCTTTTGAGTGATGGCGTCGACCATTTGTGGCCCCTTTTTCATGGCCGCTTTCTGTATAATTCCATGTAATACTAGTCAAACTGGGAAACCAGTGAGTTTGCTGATAACATAAAAATGCACGGTTTCGGTACTGGCCCGATAGACTATCAGAAATGAAGTGTAGTGTACGAATATTGAGATTTTCATCTTCTATACATTTTAAAATCGAAGTAAATGCTCCCAAACTGGTGCTAAACAGCAAAGACTCTGATAATGTACAACGACTTATCTTTCAGAAGTCCATTTTTACGATAGTAAATGAGCACGGTATGCAGGGTTATTTGTTGGCGGTTACCCCCGAAATGAATGGCTTGAATTTCACTAGCGTATTTTGTGCTGTAATTTTCATTAAAGCCGCAATGAATTATACACTCTTCATCAGTGAGATCGCATTTTTTTAATGAACCTGTTCTGTGCGATTATAACTCTACAGTGAGTCAAGTAACATTTTTCAAATTTTATAATGGTGTCTCTGGGAAGCAGTCACTATCTTTCGCTGTATGAATAGTTGTTTATGTAACTCCATTCTTGGAATAAGTTATTTTACTTTTTTGCCAAATCCAGTAAAACAATACAAACAAACTTCAGCGTTATTGATTTCTTTATAGATTAAGCTTGTATCTTTGCAGTTATCGCATTTTCTAGTTAAACATGACACATTCGATGAGTCACAGCACAGTGATGAAAAAAATCTTTGGTAGATTTTTCTTGGATTAAATTTTTTTTTAACGCAGTCACCATTAAGTCCATATTTTCATGTTCGATACAAAGACTAGTTTCTCGTTTATTTACATTAGGTTTCAGTATCCAAAACAGTAGATTTTTTGCAAAAACTGGAGTAACTAATTTTATTTTGGGGATTTGTTTGCTTGCAACTTAGTATACAAGTCGTTAAAAGAATCATAATTAAATAGCGTCTTTGTGTTTTATTCTTTTTCTTGGTAATGAACTCCTTCTTTGCAAAACGACCACGCCAATGTAATACTTATAAGCATCACCAAATCAGCATATAATCCCATTCACTATATAACTTTTAATAGCTAGCGAATTTTTTACTCGGAGAAAAAAAAGAAACACGTCCACTTCTAACGGCGACTGAGACAGTACTCATGTCGCAAATACAATGAATAGGTTGTTGGTTGTTATCATCCTTAATTTTACCAATTTTACGATGGTAGTTATTAAAAATAATATATTTATGCGTATAGACGTCTGCAAGCACCAATACAAACCGTTTTGCGGTTTAATGGTGCTGAATAGTAACTATACACTATCGTAATATGTTTTATGTACCATTAAATAAAAAAATTTAAAAAAGTTATTAACTACCTACTTGTGTGTAAACACATGCCAAATAGTGCCAAATATTGCAGAAAAAAAATTACCGCCGCAATATGGGGCCGAACGCGGCACCGAGGTCAATTTTTCGAGGTTTTTGTTTATTTAAACTAACTTATATTTAATTTATTTAATAAATAACACGGGCCCCTTCTAATGTTTTGATCGTACCTGTTATAGAAAAAAATATCATCTCGAAAGTCATCTCGTTGAAATACCATAACTTTGGTATATATACTCCTTACGTGCCAGATCCGGGCTTCATTAATTCCTTTTTCTTTATACAATAAACAAACTTGTTGTAAAGTTTGTTTATATATTTTTTTTCAAACCATCAGTAAGATTTATTATTAATACTTTTTTTAACGCATTTGTCAATTTTGTGATTGTTAACGCCTTTTTATGTTTATCGTAGTTATGTTTAGATTTCTCCTTCAACAATTCAGGTGCTTACTTTACTTAATTTACTTCGTTGTTATTATTATTATAACAATAATTATAATAATAATAATAACAACGAAGTAAATTTACGATCAAAATGACGCTTCAACGACGCCGTGCTTTCAATATCTCCGTTTAACTCCTCTTCGTCCGACATATTCGCCGCACACAACCTCATGCTACAAAATCCAGTGCATACTGAACCGTGTTTGTTCAAACGCGTCGGGTAACAATTAAACGAGGCGTCAAACACAACAAAAATATGAAGTAATTAAATCAATGCCAGCTTCTTTGCAGAAAAACTTCTGATGTGATTATTAAATAAAAGGTACGAGGGGTGATCCAAAAGTAATGATAATCGGTTACTTCAGGTCCGCATAAAAATCCAAAAAAAATATTTTTTGCTCACTACGTCAGCCTATAAAATCATATAAATAGATCACGATTTCCGGGAGATACATTCATTTGAATACGAACTGTCAAAGAGATAACATCAACATGGAGAAAAACGAAATTAGAGCTGTCATCAAGTACCTCTGTTTGAAAAAAATGTCTTCAAAAGACATACACAGTGACTTAGTGGAAACATTTGTAGTAGTAGTAGTAAGAGTATATAAAAGTACACACACACAAGTGTAATAATAATCCTATATAATCAAATTTATTAATACAATAAAGAGAGTCTTATATCATCATTCGTTTGTTTAACTCCTCTCCTAACATTCGCCCTACATGGCGACCCTGCCGAAGTAATTCGCGACGCGAATATGACACCCTCTGCCATATTTGGAGTGGAACATTTTTTCTGTGTGCAACTGATGAACTAAATCAAGCTATGGCGTTCTATCTGGAGTTACGCGACTGTGTATACGTGTTTAACAAAAAGTTAACGAAAAATAACATCCAAGATGGGCGGTAAACAGACTAAAGAAGAAACCGTAATTGTGCAAAACGCAGTGGAAGCAATAAGGCAGGAATTGAACAATTGCAATTTCACCTGACTACGAGTAATATTTTGCTGTCTATCATTGTGCTGGTACTTCTACTGGGGTCCCTATATTGCTTGTATCGAAATATAGGCGATGTCATATAAAGTGGATTAACACAGAGCTAAACAGAAATACCCTAAGAAGGTCTATTTTTCGGCAACGCAACCCCTACAAATGTGGAAGAGGCAAGTCAACCAAGGGCGTATTATAAAGTATGACCGTCGCGGATCGAAGTTTAAAGTGGCGTTTATGTGCATATAAAATGAGTAAAAGTGCGTGTCTATTAATAGTGAAGAAAAAAAAGGGTATAGTGTTTATAAATCAACTACATTAATCTGGGACTCTAGTCTATATTACTGAACTTTATATTTTAAATTAAATCATGTATTCGTTGTACTGTCTTTAATCGTCATGTAACCGTATTATTATTATATTAAATATTTCGTAAAATTATTTATAGTATACTCTATTCTACGTATTGGTAGTAAGTTATGAATATTTCTTTAGAACAGTTATATGAGCAATTAAAAGAAGTGAGAACATATTTAATTAAAATTGGACCGTAGACGTGAAGGAAAAGTTTTAGATACTAAACTTAAAGAGGCCAATGAAATATTTAGTGAATACTCTAAGTTGTTAATAAATTTTAATAGTAAAGTAAAGGAAGGTAAGATTAAATCTACTGATATTCCATCTTATCAAACCTATTGTAAGAATTTTGAATCATTATATCAGGATATTATAAAATTGTGTAAGCCAGTGTGTACAATCTGAAAATCCGAGCAATATGGATACTTTCGATTTGAAAACGGCTTTGACTTTATTACCTGTTATGTTAGATGACGAAACAAGTGTGAAACAATTAATCGACAATATTCAGTATTATAATTCTTTGTTAACAAAACAGGAATGCAAAAATAATTTAATTAAATTCATATTAAAAGTAGATTATCTCAATCTGCTAAATTACGTCTTCAAGACGATTACTCTAATGTTGAAGACTTGGTTAGTGACATGCAGAAAGAGTTGTTGCCAAGAAAGGAGCAGCAGCAATTCAAAATAAATTGCAAAATTACGCCAAAATGATATGTCAATTCCTGATTATGGAAAACAAATAACAGAGTTATTTGTGGACCTTACGATATCGCAAGCCAACGGTAATACCGCATATTACAATATTTTGAAAACTGTTAATGAAAAACAAGCGATCAAGCAATTTTCCGATGGCTTACGAAATCGTCGAATCAGCACAATAATTTCTGCTAGAAATTACAGCTCTCTGAAAGATGCCATTCAAGCAGCTCAAGATGAAGAGGCTTCATCATCATCGGCCGCAGGAGAGGTGATGGGTATGTCCAGTAAGAAATTTTATTATCCTAGGAATTTTCATCATAATTCTAGGTACCCACGTGGCAACGGGCGTAATCGGCAAATGTTTTCACAGCGGGGACACTACCATGGAAACTCGCAGCGATCGAGTTCATGGAACCATTCGAACTCACGTGGCCAAGGACAGCGAAGACGATATAATCGAGGTACGTTTCGTAATTATCGCGGAAATCAAGGGATAAAAAGAAATGTAGTCAATATAATTAATGAAAACCAGGAATCAACTTCAAATGAACCCCGACTAGATAAGTTTTTTCGAGAATAAACAAAATCATTTAATTTTGGCTAGTAGTAATAGCAATTGTTTTATTCATTTACCAGTTTCATCATGCAATAAGACTTATTCTTTCTTAGTCGACACAGGCGCATCTTTATCCGCCGTAACATATAAACATGCTATCGAATTAAGTGTTTCATTACATAAAGAGAATGTAATTATAAACGGTCTAGGTGGAGGTGCAAACAATCGGATATGTTTATGTTCCATTAATGATTCATGGATCTGTTATTAATCACAAGTTCTTTGTTTTTAATTCGTTACCAATTTCGTCGCATGGAATTCTAGGTAGAGACTTTTTGAATAGATTTGGAGCATGTTTAGATTTCGAGAAAAATATTTTATCTTTGAAATTAGGGTCGGCCACACTTGTTTTTTGCCTTTCACTAATAATTATAATATTAAAGTATTGGAAATTCCCCCAAGAAGTGAATCCATACATTATATTCAAACTGATTTTCAAACCGATTGCATTATTTGTTCACGAGAATTACAAGATGGCGTTTATTTGGCTAGCTCGATAGCGACACCAATTAAGGGAAAAATACCAATAAAAATATTAAATGTTACCGAAAAATCAGTAACATTGTCAGGAATAAATCCTGCAATTCATGATCTTAACGATTATAACATTTGTAGTTTTGAGAAAATGAGAATAATTCAGACCGAGTAAAACGATTATTTTCCTCATTAAAATTAAATGATTTAAATGACTTAGAAATTCAAAGTATTCAAAATATTTGTGCAAAATATGCAGATGTTTTTTATTTAGAGGGCGATAAATTGACAACAACAGATATTTACACTCACAATATTTTTTTGAAACCAAACGTTAGTCCAGTATTTTCAAAACCCTATAGGTTACCAATTAGTCAGAAAAAGGAAATTAATCGTCAAATTAGCAACATGCTTAAAGAAGGATTATAGAACCTAGTAAAAGTGACTGGTCTAGTCCAATATTATTGGTGCCTAAAAAATTAGATAAATCGGGTAATAAAAAATGGCGATTGGTAGTGGATTACCGTAAATTAAATAACTGTATAGAGGATGATAAGTACCCCTCTGATATCACAGAAATCTTAGAATCTTTGTCTGGAAGTGTATATTTTACATTTAGATTTATATCAAAGGGTATTACAATGTTAATTTAGATAAAAGTTGTCGAAAATTTACTGCTTTTGATTCTGGTCAATATCAGATGACGAGAATGCCCATGGGATTAAAACAAGTCCCAGCTCTTTCTCGCGAATGATGAATTTAGCAATGTCAGGACTAAATAATGAAAATGCTTGATTTATTTAGATGACGTCATTGTTTGTAGACAACTAGACCACCACAATAAAACTTACAGGATTGTTTTGAAAGACTTCGTTCAGTAAATTTAAAATTAAATCCGTCAAAATGTACATTTCTTAAAAAACAGATTTTATATTTGGGACATTGTATATCTAACGAAGGGATTTTACCTGATCCTGAAAAAATAAATACAGTAAAAAACTATCCTTGTCCGCAAAATGCCGACGAAGTTAAAAGATTTGTGGCGTTCACAAATTATTATAGAAAGTTTATACCCAACTTTGCTGAAATTGCACAACCATTAAACCAACTTTGTAGAAAAAATACTAATTTCGTTTGGACTGAAAAATGTCAAAAGTCTTTTGAAACACTCAAAAAACGTATTATGTCCCCCCCAGTTTTAGATTACCCTGATTTTTCAAAAGAAAATTATTTCATTTTACAAACCGA
Organism: Parnassius orleans; assembly: GCA_029286625.1. Lineage (NCBI taxonomy): Eukaryota > Metazoa > Arthropoda > Insecta > Lepidoptera > Papilionidae > Parnassius > Parnassius orleans. Next base: position 14,983 of record JAGSMP010002436.1, on the reverse strand, counting down.
TGCATCTAATAAAGCAATTGAGCAGTTCTGTCGAATAAAAATGGAAGACCAATAGCATTTACTAGCAGATCTCTGAATAAGGCTGAATCAAACTATCCAGTTATAGAAAAAGAGTTGTTAGCGATAGTATGGGCCGTCAAATATTTCAGACCGTATCTGTATGGGCAATATTTTAAAATCAGGACTGACCATAAACCTCTAGTATACCTATTTGGCATGAAAGATCCATCGAGCAGGCTTATGAAGTTTCGTTTGGTATTAGAGGAATATAATTTTGACGTAGAGTATGTAAAGGGTTCAGATAATGCAGCTGCAGATGCGTTATCTAGAATCTGTTTGAATTCGAAAGAGTTAAAAGAGTTAAATGAGAACATTGTTAATGTCATGACACGAGCAAAATCGCGAAAAATAAATAAACCAGAATCCTCCTCGTTGGACATGATACCCACAGACTTGAGGCCTGATCAACCGAAAGTCGTAAGTAATCATGTCAAACCAGCAGAATCAGTGGAGTTGCGTATGGTTAATAAAGATGATTTGAAAACATTGAGAAAATTAAGAGTTATTAGTAAAGAAAATAATACATTTTGTTATGTTGAAAAGGAAAAGATAATTTATATTAAATATCTAAGTTCCGACTCACGAATGACGCGACGCGAGTTTGTGAGGAATTAGATGAATTTTGTAAGTTAATAAATGTTAATGAAGTATGTATAATAAAGAAGGATGGTAATAAGGATTTATTAAAAACTAGTTGAAGAAGTTAAATCTATGAATGATAGGACCGGTCCACGTGTACATATAATAAATAATGTAAAAACGATATATAGTAAGGATGACAGAAAGGTGATATTAAATGACTTCCATCTCCTACCTAGCAGTGGCCATGCAGGTATGAGAAGGATGGTCAACAATATAAAAAAGTATTATTATTGGCCTGGGTTAGATAAGGATGTAAAGAACTTTGTTAGGCATTGTGACAAATGTCAGCGTCAGAAATTTTCGTTACCCGTAAGAGAGCCATTAGAAATAACAACGACAGCTAACACAGCGTTTGAAAAGATATATTTAGACCTAGTAGGTCCATTTGAAGTTGATAATAATAATTACTCTTATGGTTTAACGCTACAATGCGAACTCACTAAGTATGTCGAAGCATATCCCTTAATTTCTAAAAAAACCAACGAAGTAGCAAAGAGTTTTGTTACTAACTTTATTCTTAGGTATGGAGTACCAAAAGTAATAACTACTGACAGAGGAAAGAGTTCACCGCATCATTATTCCAAGAGGTATAAATTGCTTCAAATAAAACAATTAAATTCGACTGCTTACCACCACCAATCACTAGGTGCGTTGAAGTGTCACATAAAAATTTAAATGCTTTTCTTCGCATTCAAATTGATAATCACCCTGAAACATGGAGCGACTGGTTACCATTTTGGTCGTTTGCCTATAATACGACAGTTCATACAGAGACGAAATTCAGTCCTTATGAACTTGTCTTTGGTAAAAAATGTTCAATTCCTAGTAATTTGACAGTAGATTTAGAGCCACTTTATAACTACGATCATTATCCATGTGAGCTCAAATACAGGTTACAATTGTCACAAAGAGACGCAAGAAATAATTTGATAAAGTCTAAAGAAAAGAGGAAAATTATATTTGATAAATATACCAAGCCTATAAAATACAATGTAAATGATTTAGTACTCTTAAAAAATGAGTCAGGTAATAAACTAGTGATCTATACTCTGGTCCTTATAAAGTTGTTAAAGATGTAGCACCAAACGTAGAAATAATTAAGAATGGTAAAAATGAATTAGTACATAAAAACCGCACGAAATTGTATATCCAATAATAAATAAAACATATTTTATATGCTTTGTCTAAGTACATTTATTGTTATTATTATTATTTTTTCAGATTACTTAATATTACGTAATTATAAATATTCTAAATTAAATAATCAAAAAAAAATCTTCTTAAAATAAATACCTTATATATTATTTTATAATGTAATCCTAATATTTACAAAATAAAATCTTTTAATGTATCGATGTTTAAAAAAAAAATGTATCCTTGTATTGTCACATTTTTTTTTTCTTTTGGATGGAAGGTGTAGTAGTAGTAGTAAGAGTATATAAAAGTACACACACACAAGTGTAATAATAATCCTATATAATCAAATTTATTAATACAATAAAGAGAGTCTTATATCATCATTCGTTTGTTTAACTCCTCTCCTAACATTCGCCCTACACATTGGAGGACTCTGCTCCTCCATATTCTACAGTTGCACGCTGGGCCAAGGAGTTTAAACTGGGCAGAACATCCACTGAAGATGAACGACGCCCATCCACGTCCCTCACTGAAGACAACGTGAAAAAAGTCGAAGATGTTGTGTTGGCAGATCGAAGAGTGACCATCAGGCATGTAGCTGAGGTCACAGGGATCTCATATGGCAGTGTTCAAAGAATCCTTGCGAACGAGTTGCATATGAAAAAGGTCTCTGCGCGTTGGGTACCCAGAATGTTAACCGACGAGCAAAAGAAAATCGAGTTGACATTTCGAGGTCAATCTCGAAAGTTCCAAGCAGATCAAGAAAATTTTTGTTCGGTTTTGTGACTATGGACGAGACCTGGATCCACCATTTTGATCCTGAAACGAAACAACAATCGATGACTTGAAGCAAACCTCCTCACCGACGCCAAAGAAATTCAAAGTTTCAAGTTCGGCGGGAAAGGTTATGGCATCTGTTTTTGGGACGCTCAAGGCATAATTATGGTGGAATATTTGGAAAAGGAAGCCACTATTACGGGCTCTTACTACGCAGACCAAATAAGAAGATTACGGGAGGCCATTAAGGAAAAGACGCGGCAAACTGCGAGCTAGAGTGCTGTTTCAACAAGACAACACCGGCTCACAAAGCCGCAGTTGCGATGGCTGCCATTCAAGATACGGGATTCGAACTGCTCGAACACCCTCCTATTCGCCAGATCTAGCTCTAGTGATTTCTACCTCTTTCCTCGGCTCAGGAACGCCTCCGAGGCAGAAATTCGAACGATAGCGAAGTAATGGCCGCTGTTGAAGCGTTTTGGGAGGGTCAAGACAAAGAATTTTTTCAAAGGAATCCTGGGTTTAGAAAAGATGGACTAAATGTATTGATTTGTTAGGAGACTATGTAAAATAAATTATTATTTTAACTTTAATTACCATGTTTTATTTTCATTATCATTGCTTTTGGATCGTCCCTCGTATAACCTTCACGTACAGAAAGAACTGTATTTATTAACTTCAGATTGTTGAGATATGTAAGGATTACACACAGCGGTGATAGCGGACATTACACGTTACCAATAAAAAAAAGGAATGAGGTACACAGTGTTAACAACTTAACAAACAAAAATTCAGTACAGCCAACCTTAAATAAATGTATAAATATTGCCATATTCAACAACTTCCACAGAAATATGGCTCTTGTGATTATCAAGAAACAGAAACACTGGAGTGTCAGGTGTCGGTTTGGCGTGTTTCACAAAATGGTGCATATATTTTAAGAAATTTAAAGATGTCATCCAAGCAGAAAGATGCGTTGATCCATCTGAGCCAATAGGAGCATCATCGATCCTTTTCGTCTATATTATAAATGGCTTCAGAACCCAAATGATAACGCTCATAGACCGATCTTAGGTTTTGAATAAATCCCCATTTGTTTTATTAAAACTTGTTGCGCGTGATAAAGTAGTAGCTTCTAGTGTCCGTATTGTTAAAAGCTATTGAAATATGCAGTCTTTAGATACAATTTGGTTCTGCATCAAATTATGTGGTATGTTAGTTTTCTTTATTTCTTAAGCATAGTCATAGGCCAATTTATGAGCTTGTAGCTTTCTGAATCCATAATTTAGTATAGAAGATACTCCGCCAAATTTTATTTCTTCGTCTGTGATGAAAATTTGTGAAGATATAAATCTGAATGAAAAATCCTTTACATATTCTTGTTTAAGATATCGCTCCAAGTTTGTTTTAGGGATTTCATATTTATCAGCAGTTGTTTTATCTTACCGCCTTTTGACATTTCTTCTATGGCATGAATTCTTACATAATTTCGTTTTCTTTTTATACTTAAACGGTATCTTTCTGTAATTTCAATATGTAATTTAAACATTTTAACGAAATCAGGTAATATAAAACAAACTGTTTCATGGTGAAATATATTACATAAAGGTGAAAGCATTGGGCACGACCAAACCACCCTCAAAGTAACTGGCCATTGCTCCCTCTGCATACTTTTTCAACTTAACCCAGTTGTTACTGAAACTTTTTTTTAACTCGAATTACAGTAATTTTTAATATGGTTACCTTGATGCATATAGTAAACATGGAAAAATACCAAAAAAAAAAAAACGAGTTTTCAGGAAAGCTCAGAAAATTCGGATCGTTTTAACGATCAATAGTAATAGGCAGGTAGGTTAACGCTCATATAACTACCACTTTATCGATTGTATCCAATTTTAAATTAAAGAAACACAGTTATTACTATGAAAAAGGGTTTATTATCTAATTGAAAATTTTTAATTAACAAATAAGTCTACCTATGTAGGAGTATGGTAAGTAGCAAAACATGTTTTAGGGTGCAAATGGATTTTACATTATTGACAAGTGAAGTTTGTGTTTTTTTTTTTGCAAACCGAACACCGAAGCTGAGAGTCATTGTACTCTTCTAGATGATCAACTCTATCGTAGCGTGAAGTTTCCCTGTAAGTTCTAGAAGTGGGACAAGGACCGCGTTTCTCATTTTTTTAATATGTTTCCAAGATTCCTCTAGCGATAGTTCTCCGGAATGTGAGATGATCGTACTCTCCTCCATTATTTTTGTAAAGTTGCCACGCATTGTGTGTCGCCATGTCCAAGCAGTGACAAAACAATGAGAAATACCATTTCTTGCCACGAATAGATGTACGATATAGACCGATGTTTTGGTTGGACCTATCGACTCCCCCCATGTTTTCATTTTAGCTTTATATAATTGCAGGCTGATCACTGTATACATATTTTTTCTGCTGCTGCGAGAACCGTTTAGCTTTATGTAAGGGTTCGATGTTTTCTGAATTGGATGCTACTGACACCACACTGTTATCATTCCACTTGCAAACCAAAATATGCCCTGGTTGGCTAGACTTGTACTTGAATGTGCCTCTTTCTGTCTTCTTGAATTCTTTATTGGACGGCAAAGGACACTTTTTTGTACGGTCCTCGCGAATTGTTCCAGTGGCTTTGAGCCCTCTGTTACTCAATTCGTGGAAGAGTGGAATAGAAGAAAAGAAATTGTCAAAGAATAAGTGACAAGGCACACCTGGGTGATGAAATTGTAAATAATCAGCAAAACGCAAAATCACACCAGCTCCAATACCTAACTGCCTATAAACCGGTGGAATAATTGCTGCATGGCCTTGATACGGATCAAACCATAGTACGTATCCCAATCTAGTCGCTCCAACCCAGAACTTATATCCCCATCTAATCGGTTTTCCACGTATAAATTGTTTACAACTGTGTCCTCCATAATAAGGTACCATAGCCTCGTCAATGCTGTACATTTCTTCTAAAGGAGCCATATTCAGGAATATTTCGTTCAGAATATCGAAAAGCGGTCTCAACTTTGCAAATTTATCACTATCAGTAGTTATCTGAGCATTGTCACAACAGTGGAGGTGAGTCATGATAAATGTGAATCTATCCCTCGACATGGCGTTATATATAATACTAAAATCAGCGTCTGATGATTTCCCCAGTATATGTATCTTCGAAACTACGATATATCCACTGTAAAGAAGTATAGCAAGAAACACTTCATTTCTTTTGAATCGCGTAAATATTTGTATATTTGACTAATAATTTGATAACACAGTCATCAAACATACAGTCAAAGTAATACATGGGCGTTTGAAGGTGTTTTGGCCATGGTTTTCTTGCCATTGCGGTCGGTCGTGAGGATTATGGCGATTTTCCAAGTATAATTTTAATTTTTGGTACGGTTGGATCAACAAAAGGAACAGCTGACCTGTTTTGTTAGACAGGTTATAAATTTATAAAATGTGCATATAATAAAATTCAAAGTCAAGCTAATTTGTAAACACTTACCGTTTTGAAGACATTGTGAAAGTTAATTACGCTAATAGGAATTAAAATACAAAAGCACTTCAAAATTATGATCATAAAAATTATCTATGCACCTGTCAAATGATCACTGCGGCGATTGGTAAACAATAAGCAAGAGTTATCCGCTGGTTTTTAAATTGAGGGTATTCCCCATTCGTTTTTTGATCTTTATAACGATCGGTCGTTGTAAATGGGTTAAGTTTTCTGTGTTGTTTTTTGGTTAGATATTTTAGCGTGACTTACAGGATAATATAAACGTTAGTAAATATACAACGGAAAGAAAATAAAAATAAAATACGTACCTTCACTGGTTCTTCGTTTGACAACTGAACGATACGACAGATTGTCTAAGGATGAACAGTGTTGCCAGTGAGTAAAATAAACAACCAACATAAAAATAAAAATATAGTTGTGGACAGTAAAATTAGGTCACCTACCAAACCGGTTGTCATGATTATGTTTCAAAATAAAAACTTAATATTTTTTTATTGATTGAGTTAATTCTTAAATTAAATAATGCATTTTTAAATTAACCAACTTTTTTTTTTAGCAATACTCAAGAAAAATCAAAAAAGAAGAAAAATTTACAACGACTTCGCACTGATAAAAAAATTAAAAATGGTTTCCCTGATGTCAATCTTTCTTTAGTAAGAGGTATTGCCTCCTCTGGCTTTGATAACACATACCATCCTTTTGTTCATAGTTTGTATCAACTTTTTAATGGTAGATTGGGTTATGTTTTCCCATTCCTCTAATAAAGCCGCTTTCAGCTGTTGCATGTTCTCCGGAGCTGGATCTCGCTGTCTTACTCGCCGTTTTAGCTCTTCCCATATATGTCCTATGGGATTAAGTTCTGGACTTCGTGGTGGCCAGTACAGAATTCTCTAACGCACATTGTATTGTGGGGGCGCGCATTATGATGCCTTAATTTAAATTCTTGACCGATAAAGCCTGAGTGGCACTACATACTCTTCAAGAGTGTCAGTGATGTACGAATCAGCAGTCACAGTTCCTCTATCTACGATAACCAGCTCTGTACGGGCTTCTGCTTATAGCTCCTCATAACAAAACACAACCACCTCCAAAGCTTACCCTTTCAGATAAGGCACATTGTGCATATCGTTCTCCCGGTCTACGATATACTCTTTTGCGACCATTAGCACCATATAGACACATACGAGAATCATCAGAAAAGAGTACTTGCCCCCATTGTGCCACAGTCCAGTCACGGTGTTCACGAGCTAAATTTAACCTTGCTGCCTAATAAGCTGTGGTAAGTTTAGGACCTGTTGCGGGTGTGTATAGTTTTAAACCACGTTATTTAAGGCGGCTTCTTATTTTCCTATCACTGCAATTCTACTCCAGAAAGATGACGATTTCTGAGACTTGCTGACACTACAAATCGATCATCCCGTTCAGATGTCTTTCTTCTTCGACCTGATCCAGGTCTTCTGAAGTACCGCGGTTTCCAGATACCTTTTGTAGACATATATTTTAAACAATAAGTAAAGACACTGGATGTTATTTTTGCTAACCTGAAGCATTTACTATCTTAGTTTAGCCCTAGAAATGATAAAAAGATTTTTTAAATCAAATTAACTATTCAGGTAGTTTCCTGCCTGAGTAACTTCAGAAGTCTGTAACAGAAAAACTGGCCTATTAAGTGTCATTTTTTTAATGTTATTATGAAAGATTAAGGTACTGCCAAGTTTTTAAAATTAATTAGAAAGTATGAAATCATTTATTACTATTTTCATTTAATGTTGAAAATTCAAGCCTCTCCTGACAGAAAATTTTTAAGTTTCGATTAAAATTATTGCATCTTCGGTGAATGTTAGGAAGCTAATTATTTTATGCATAATAGGGCAACTCATTAGGATCATGCTACACAAAAAACTTGGAAAAAATCTCACAATTACATTTTTTTAATGTTTGGCTGTTTAGGGTGAACATTTTCAAAAAAGTATAAAAAATCATAACTCGAAAACTACAAAATATCATGGAACATACATAGGGTATTTTCGGATACCCTAGGTGTGAGGAATCAAAAAAATTTTATAACCTCACTGTTTGGACCACCTTGTATAGTCGATTTAATTATTAAACATTATCATGAGAAAATGTTTCATACAGGTCCAAATTTACTCATGGCGCTTCTGATACAAAAATTCTGGACCACGAGGCGTATCATTCGACAAATAATTTTTCTATGCAACTTTTGCTTTAGACCTAACCCACGTCCAGTTCATCCTATGATAGCTGATCTTCCAGGTCCTCGAGTATCCCTGTCACTTAAAGCCTTTTCGCATACAGGTTGTGATTACTCGGCCCTATTATGTTTACCCTATGCGCAGACGGGGAATAAGAACCCACAAGGCGTATATTAGCCTTTTACTTGTCTGATAACCCGCGCAGTTCATATAGCTTGCTACAGACTTAAGTACCAAAGCTTCCACGCTGCACTTAAAAGATTTTTATAGCGCAGAGGTCCTGTGCAATGTCTTTACTCAGACAATGGAACCAATTTAGTTGGTGTCTGAGCAACCAATTTCGTTGGTGCCAAGACTTACCTTCGCGATTTATACTCTTTTTTTGAATTATGAATATCATGCTTACTGGGTTAAGGAACTGGATGAGAATAGGATGGCTTGGAAATTTATTCCACCCAGTGCTCCACATTTTGGGGATGCTGAAAGCACAATTAAATGTGTAAAACACATTCGAATAAGGTTATTGGTCAACAATATTACCAATGAGGAACTTGACACCGTGTTAACGCAAATTGAGGTATTGCTTAATTCGCAGCTGTTATACGCTCTTAGTTCGGGTCCTTCTGGTCCAACTGCTCTGACACCTTCGCATTTTTTAAATACATTACCGCTTAAATATTTACCCGTCCCAGACACATCTGAGAAAATTAGTTTGCTCTCCCGTTATGAACTTTTGGACAATTTGGTCGAGTTTGTCTGGAAGAGGTGGTAATATTTGCACACCCTCCAGCAAAGGCAAAAATGGAATACGCCAGCTAATCCCGTCAAAGAAGGAATGGTTGTCGTTTGTCTACAGGATAATGTAATGATAATTACTATGGCCTTTAGGTGTCATTGTACAATTGCACCCTGGAAAGGATGGCATCACACTATCTGTCTGTGAAATGCCTCCGTCAAAACTAACAAGGTGTATTTCAACGTCCAGGTTAAAGCTGTGTGCTTAATTAGTAGTAAGATTTATAATTTTTTCTCTCGTACATTATTTTATTGTTAATACTTAGAATACGCTAGGTTATTTATGTATTTTATAAAACTAACCGCACACTTTTAATATTATCGCATATTATATTCTTAAGATTTAAACAGCAACAACGCACCGCTTAGACTTTATCAAGTCTTCTTTTATCTCTTTTTTTGGGACGTATCTCGTCCACTTGCAATAAGTTTTTTTGTTTGTAGCATATTATTACTTTACTTATTATAGTCGACAGGAATATTTATCCACATAGAGATTACTCCCGCACCATATTTCCTTTACCGCTTTGGGGTTTATTATCTACCGTAATTTTTCGCTGTTTTCACTTGTGTTGAAAGTGGAACCTTTCAAGGCCCGGGGAAATGGATGCGCTAGGGATCGCCTCATGCCATTATCTTTAATTATCTGTATCGCCTCGGTAGTTGCATGTCATGACCTTGTGGGCAAAACCCTGTCGACGTAGTCGCGTTCCAACTGTGGGCGCACGCGTCATTTTCGTCGCGCAACGCTAGTCGCATGTTTACGCGTTCGTCGCCTAAGGCTCGTTAGAGGAACACAACCGTGCACGTGTTGCGGCACCGAAAACCTATAGAACTGTCGCCAGCAAGACTGTATGATACCGCAAGAACTATTCGTATTAATCAGCCAATCGTGCTGAAGATAACCGCATCGCTTCGCAGCTGTTGAAGTAAGGAGCTTATTTGGTCTTATGAACATTGTTACCCGCTGCTCCTTCGAATTTATCTACTTAACTTAAATCAACCTCTACCTGGGCCTGAGCTATCGTAGAAATTGTTTAACAGCTCCCGCATGGGCGCCTCGTGGGCCACACCTCCCACATAGACTAGGTTTTTGTGGTCACTGTTAAAACAAAAAACGGGAATATTAAGAGACTTATCACGAAATTAACTATTTTACCAACTTATTCAGAAGCAAACTATCAAAATCTCAAACTATCAAGTCTACATTCAGATCTCACCACGAAACTTTGTAAGCTGAGGCCCTGTTTGTCGTATGTAAAATGATCAAAATATGTGTATTAAGAAACACTTAACAGGCAAATGTCTTACGAGCATTAAAAATGTAAAATTCATGGAATGCGCTCAACAATATAAATATATACTTCTTTTCTGCTGCGCACATTTCTCTTCGATTTATATGCGGCGATGAAGTTACTTCGGAGCGCGTCAGCAAGGCCGGCGTCTTATCAGTCGGGAATAATTGCGTACTCAAGGAGACTTATTCATAATCTATCCACATCAACCAATAGCTATAGATATTCCACCTATAAACAACATAATCAACTTAACCATACCTATCAGTTCATCAATCAAGTTGAGACAATTCATCAGTATCAAGTTGAGACAAGCCAACAGAGGAAAGAACGACAAGCGTTCTTGAAGGAGATCGGACGTCAAATCGATCAAATGAAAGGAGGACATAGATGTTGAATTCAATTAGCTGTCAACCCGACTTCTATGTAGTTATCTACGTGTTAGTGGGAACATTCGAGCAGCAGGGAGTAGCGGTACTCTGGAGGCGAGGTGCGACGAGCACGCGGCTGAGCCCGGCGCCTGTGGCCCGCCCGGAGCCTGCACCACGGCTATCTCTTCAAGACATTCCAAGTGTTTGTACAAGTGATAGTGTCAGTGCCAATCAAAACATATCAGTACAAAGTGCGCGAGTACAAAACAAAGTCACCTCACCCGTATTCGCGAGATGTGCTTGAGTGACATACAACAAGTAAACTAGATCTGGACATGGATCTTTAACTACTTATTTTTATCTTGTTTATTAGTGATATTATCATTCTACTAACTATAATAGTTCTTAACTTTATCATTATCTTAGATCAATATCATTTTATCTTACGGGAGCATGTACAGTGCAACCGTACATTTTTGTTAGTAAGCGATTTATTTAGGTCAACATCATTTGCGTCATTTACTTTATTTTTCAAGTAGTCATGTTTTCTTTCGGAACATGGTGGACGCGTTCTATATCAGTATCAATTTTGTATCAATATCATTATTTAGTTTAAATAAAATATTTTTTTCTTATATCATATATCATTTAAAGGTGTTCCGTACAAACTGGTCATGTTATTATTTTGAAATAAGAAATCCTGTAGTAGGCTGGACTATCCTCAATCTATCATTTTTTTTAAATTAAAATTAAGTCATGAATAGTATTATGATTTGCTGACCCGGCAAACGTTGTTTTGCCATATACATTATTTCTAGGAAATATTTTTTTAGTTCAATAAAAATAGCTAACACTATAAGTGTGTGGGATATAATTATAATTGAAAGAGGAATAAAGCGTTGTAGACAATTAATGTATTCTTTATTTAAGTTAATAAATTATTCTTTATTAAAGTAACAAATATATATTAAATTACAATCTTTGATAGCTATATATACACCGAAAATAGTTATTCATATTTCTACTAATAATTATGGCAATTAAAAAATAAACAAAGGTTAATCTCTCAGCGCAATGGAGTGTACAATATTTTTGGGTCAGTCCGTCTTCAGCCAATACAAACAAACTTAATGGTTTTCCCGCGAGAACATGCCATATAGTTGTCCGTGGAAAAGCATAGTATATAAATCTAAGCCACAAACAGACAACGTTTGGCCTTGTGACTTATTGATCGTCATTGCGAATGCCAATCTAATTAGGATTGAATGCGTTTCAATTCAATTGGCACATCTGTAGGAATCATAGAAATTCGTGTCAGCAATACATTTTCGCCTCGGAACTTGCCATTCAAAATACTGGCTTCGGTAACGTTTTCATTAATTTTTAATAACTAATCGTGTGCCATTGCAAAGCCGTGGTGGGTTTAAATTTCAAAGCAAAATAACCGAAGATCCAACCTTCAGTTGTAAATGGTGCGGTGGCATGCCTGGGATATCCAATTAATTCAAAAACTTAATTGGATAATTCACAGTTCACATTCGTTGGCATCGCAAACTGCATCGACAGATTTTTGTGACACCCAAGTCCCCTGGCAACAACTGTTGTATCTTGGAATTTAATCCATTGACGTCCACATTTTTTGCTACCAAAATCGCTCTTTCTGCTAGCCACTCAAGATTTTTGTATTGTGTGTGTACATCGGGAGATATGTGGTCGATGAAAGTATTTTGCGAGTTGATGATAGTGCAAAAATCGGTTGGTAGTTTTATGCATCAGTATTTTCATGTACAGCAACTTTTCCATTGCCAATATTTACAGTTGTTTTGAGAAAGTTTCGGCGGATGAATCCTGAAGCATTTGAACGCGCATGCTCACTGTCAGTTGTTATTTTTTCAACATTACGCCACAGTCGCGATGATTTTAAGCAAGCGGTGATTTCATCAGCGTACGTTGAACGTGGAATAACAGGAAGTATCTGTCTGAAATCACCTGAAAGGGTAACAGAGTGCCGCTAAATAGTTTGGCGTTATTTTTATATCTTTCAATGTCCTATCCAATGCCTAGAGCGAATGTATGTGTGCCATAGTGCATCCATCCCAAATGATAATTTTACACTGTTTCAGCATTGTGGCCATTGACGATTGTTTTTTTTTTTTATATTGCACACTGCATCTGGGTTATTTTGAGAATGTTTAATGGCAGCTTAAATGCTGAATGAGCTTTTCTGCCTCCATCTAATAAAGTTGATGCAATGCCAGATGACGCAACGGCCAATGCGATGCCATTTTTTATCGTATCTCGGCAAGAAGTAGCGAAATAAGGAATATTTTGCCAGTTCCACCTGGTGCATCCAAAGAGAAACTATCCCCCTTGCCCTGCCGAAACTGCCAGCATAATGCGGTCGTAAATTGTTTTTTGTTGATCATTTAGTAGTGGAACATTGCGAGTAAAAATCGCTGCCAATTCTACAGTATCATACTGTAGTTCACAATTCATATCTGTGTTGATTAAATTAGATGCACTTCGATTTGGTGAACTCATACAGAAATGACTGATTGGTAAAATGCAATAGCAATGCAATGATCCTCGATAGCAATCAATGCTTCATTGTACATTGCGTCATTGAATGATATTGTTAGATCGTTGCACCTTACGAAGCTGATATTAATGTGGTGTGTTTTTATTTTTAGATTTCGAAATCGGCTCTTACTTATATTATAAGTTTATTTTTTCATTAGAGCAAAGTCCGGTATTTATCTTACTTATAACTTATGAATTGTAATTTAAATTACTGTTATTATTTTATTAATTGTGTAGTGGCGATATAAGAATATCCACTACCCCATATCGCTCCATGTGTGTCGTAAGAGACGACTGAGGGAAACTGAAACAGGAGATGGGCAGCAGCTTTCCTGACAAAAACTCATTATTAAAAAAAACTGCAGTTCACAATACGCATGGGGCAATCTATGGGAGAGGCCTATTTTCAGCAGTGGATTTTATGGGTTGTAATGATGTATGAATAAATAAATTATTTTGGTGAAAGTAGTTAAGTACTAACTGCTGACACTGTTATACGTATTCATTGTATATAAGTGGATATAACGGGTGTCGGTGGCAGAATTAGGATTTAAATTTCGAACTGTTTTCGAACCGTTAGCGGAGAGGGCGGGCAGGTCACGTTCGATTCGTCATTCGTGCGGGTTCCTTAGTCACGATGTCGCAGTGGACGGGTGAACAACGTGCGTTCGCAATCAAGCTTATTTTAAAGCAAACGATTCCTGTGCTATTGCTCGTCGAAGATTTTGTTCGCGGTACAATATCCGACGGTTACGTGATGCGCCAAGCGAAAATTTGATTCGATTGGGGTGCGGAGTTCAGAAAAACAAGTTCAGCAGCAAATAATCCGCGGCGGGATCCAGCAGAACGTCGAGGACTGATGACAACATCGAACTTGTCGCAAACGGTTTACGCGATAACCCGCGACAGTCCGTGCGTAAAGAGAGCGGCTGCTCTGGGCTCCCAAAACGATTGTGCACGAAATATTGAAAGGACTTAAACTTCACCTTAAAATTCAAATTGTGCAAGCGCTTAAGCCTAATGATTACAATTGGCGCAAAGTTTCTGCGAAACAATGTTGCAGCGATTTCGTACAGTGAACACAATCTTTTGGAGCGATGAGGCATTTTCATTTAAATGGAAGTGTAAATAAACAGAACTGCCGATGGTCACTAAAGGCAGAACCCGCGTTGAAACATCAACAGCCACTTCACAGTCCCAAAGTGACGGTTTGGTGTGCATTGTCAAGCAGAGAATAATCGGACCCTATTTTTGAAAATCGTCAGAGACAAGCCATTACTGTAACCGGCGTTTCTTATCGGCGAATGCTTAACGATTTTTCCTGCCAATAAGAACATCCTGCCTACAGTTCACAGACATGGTTTCAGCAAGATGGCGCCACGCCTCACTGCTAGAGACCATGGCGCTTCTTCATGATTTGTTCCTAACAAATTGATAAGCCGTTTGCTGACATCTGGCCACAGGTCGCCGGATCTTACCCATGGACTTTTTTCTGTGGGTACCTCAAAAGTAAAGTTTATGAAACCGCCTGACCATCTCAGCATTAAAAGAAAATATCGTTCGCGAGGTTAAT
>JAGSMP010002435.1:0-25294 GCA_029286625.1 Parnassius orleans | reverse complement strand
CATGGCGCTTCTTCATGATTTGTTCCTAACAAATTGATAAGCCGTTTGCTGACATCTGGCCACAGGTCGCCGGATCTTACCCATGGACTTTTTTCTGTGGGTACCTCAAAAGTAAAGTTTATGAAACCGCCTGACCATCTCAGCATTAAAAGAAAATATCGTTCGCGAGGTTAATGGCATCGACGTCCTAGAAATGTACATCACTAATTTTAATAAAACTATTTTTGTTTTTAGTACATACATTAAATTCTAAATATATTGAGAGGCCAAAGTGAATATATATTATTTTTAAATTTTTCTCTAAGGATTCCTTCGGACCTAGGTTATAAATTGCTCTTATGGCATTTGCAAAACAAAGATAGTTTCAATGTCAGTCGCATTCCCACAGCAAGATTCCATATGACATTATGCTATGGAAATAACTAAAATAAACTAACTACCTGTTTCAACAAATGTGAGTCATCTAATCTTTTCACAGCATGTGCTGCAGAACTAAGTTTGCTAATAGCTTAGATATATGAGGCCCTATTAAAGCTTCGCATCAACTGTAATTCCGAGAAAACAGTGGATTCACCAAGCCCAGCTCCTCCCCATTTAAAAACACATTGGTATTCACCTGTTTAATATTAGGTGTAGTGAATGTAATAACATTTCGTTTTATTACCGTTCAAAAGCAAATAATTAACGTTAAACCGGTGTACTACTTTTGATATAGCATTATTCACTTCGTCATATTTCAATAATTGCCATTTTGGTCGGAAAATCAACGAAGTATTATCAGCAAATAATACTATATCATGGTTATTCCCTACCAAGTAAGGTAAGTCATTAATATAAACTAAAAACTGAAAGGGACCAAGAAATGAGCCCTGAGGAACAACCATAGATACTACCGATACGGAAGAACTGTATCCTTTAATAACAACTGTTTGCGTTCTATTATTTAGAAATGACATTGTAGTGGTATGTGGCTTCCTCCTCCCAGTAGTGTAATAAATACATCTACACCTAGGTTAAGTGAAGAGTAATAAAGAGATATTGTAACGAGACAGTTGTTACTATTGGTCCGATCACCACATGGCGACCCTGCTGCGGCGGTGCGCTGCGACAATGCAAGCGCACCGCCGGGCCTATTAAAATTAAAGGTGGAATAAATATTGTTAAATTAAATAATGAAAACATGAGTAAAATGATTGACAATAAAGTAATATTATAACGGAATCGACGTAATACCGGACGTGACGGAAAAAATAAATAAATATGAATTCAAGAAGAGGCCACAATAACACAATAAGAATTTTATAGAAGCTGACTGAAAATTTAAAATATATCTATGAAGACAACTAACGAAGAATGAGGAAAATAAATGTGGATTTTTTTTTTTTTTAATATAATGACCGAAGAACAAAATTCAAGAAACAACAGATTAATTTTAAAAAAACGGTTGTATTTCAGGAGCTTTGTCCAGTAAATATGAAAAGTGAACCGAAAAGAAAAAGAAGATATATAAGAGGTAACATTGCATCAGCGTTATTTTTATACATTATATTTAATTATTTTATTATGTTTTAGACTATATTAAATAAAAAGTAACGCATTAAATATTAAATGTACGGTATTTACAAGTAACTAGAAAATATTTGTCAGATTTTAACAATTTATAATATTTTAGTAGATATTGTTTTCTAAAAACATACATTTTACGATGAACAGGTTCGTGTTAAAGCAAATATATTTTTAAATTTAACCCAATTTTTTATAGTATTTTTATTTAAATGTATACAATTTTGAAAAGGGTTTTATAAAAAAAATCGTAATTATTATAAGTTATAATCATTTTTCTTCTTTCTAAAGGTATGCTTAAAGTAACTTTATTATTATATATATAAATATATATTATATAACCTTTAATAAATAATCTTATAGTTAATATTACTTACAATAATTACTTTAAAATATTAATATTACCTACTTAAAATCTAAATTGTTCTTTTCAATATTTAAATATATTAATGTTTTGTTTATACAAACTTGTTAGCTGTAATGAAATAGTGATTACCGGTTTTTTCTGTAGATATGATTTCTTAAATATCATAGTTCTAGCAATCCTATTTTTATATGTAAATTAAATGTATTATTAAAGCTAATACATTTTCGATATAAGTAAAAGTAATATAACTATAAGCGATGTAACTTGTCAGTTAGAAAATACTTAAAACTATCATTTTTATGTAATAAGAATATAATAATTAAAATAGGTCTTAATAATAATGTTTCTAACAAAGTTAAACAAGGACATAAAAATTGACTGGCAAATATATTACCTTATATTTGTACAATATTAAAAAGTATATATTTAAAAGGTGTGAGGAGTGAGAGGGATGTTCAAAAGTGTGAATACGAATGATTGAATTGCTAAGTTTCGTCAATATTGGACTGATCACCCAAATATTTGATGATGCTTAAACTACTGGTATTGAATCCATTATGAGCGAGATTATGCAAGTTATTATATGGAAGTGGAGCATGAAAGTATATAAAGTTACCGATACAGTCAAGTAGATAACAACAGGTACTATAAAGATAAAGAAGGAAATAAGATTTATGAAGAGAATAGAAATAAAACAAAGTTGACCTTGATAAATAAATATTGAGAGATACGGGAACGTCCATCACTGGTGTAGTATAGTCCTCGAGCAGGGTATGTTTCCATTATTGGATGATAAAATCGGAAGTAACGGGTACTAGGGAACAATACCTTCAGTACAAGTGATGTGAACGAGTTTACTCATATTAGTACTGTTGGGGACCAGAGAAGTCTTAAATTTGTTACCCTTGGTAATGGTACATAGAGGTCACATCCTTCATTGGATCATAGTGTGAACTTAATTTTCCTCAGTGACAATTGTTGGAGTCCTTTAAATGACTTAAATCGTAGACCTCAAGGTTGTGCGCACAACCCAAGGTACACTATAACCTTGATATAGTATAAAAAAGTTTATGTACCAATAAAATGAAAGTAATGTAATGAAAATGTAATATAATACCCAAGTAAATGGGGGGCCCATATGTATAAAGTACCCGCGTGATATATATCATGAAGTTAAATATAAATAAAGTGAATTAAAACCCGATTCCCGATATCAAATTAATAAAAGCTAGCTAAGGTCATAAATAATTTAAAAAAAAGTACGTACAACAATTATGAAAAAGGCCTGACAATCGAAATCAAAGGAAATGAGAGTAGTATTAGTATGAAAATAATTAACGTGCAGGCATGTCAACAATTAAAATGAGGTAATAAGGGATCCCCGCCCAAATCTAAAACAACCACACGTAAAAAATCTAATAAATATACATTTTCGCTAAGATATATTTTATATCAATTTACATAATTGTTTTACAATTTCAATAACTCTACCCTAAATTTCTTTATTAGTAAACAAAGAAAACATAAAATTATTTGTTTATGTAAAATTTGTAAAATTTTGAACTAAATTTGGTTTATATATTGCTTATTAAAATCACGTCGAAACAGTATCGGATCGCTATTATTATAAGTTTCATAGTGTAATAGTTTTTTCTTTTTTCCAAAAATTATGTTATTATATATACTTAAAATACTTATAACAACAAATACAACATATATTTTGCTATACAAACTTATATTTGTGTAATAGCCTATTTTTTTATTTATGTTTCAAATAAGATAAACATACTAACTTAGAAGTCATGAAATCTTAAGAAGGGTAATAATGCGTTTCGACTATTAATGACAAATAGCATATACCTATTATAAATACTTGATAATGTATAATAGTATAACAATGCAATGTAATAATCTTAACTACATTAATAAAAAGTGTTTAATACTATAATTTTCAGATACATGTTAAGTATATTCATAATAAAATATTTTGTAAGTTTTGTTGAAATTAGGTGCCTATGTCATACGATGAAATCGCAAACGTTCCCATAAACGTACTTTGGAATTTAAAACAATAGTGTCACAAATCGCTTACGCAGCTGGGATGTGCAACTTGTATTTTGATCTGGCTGTTGCAATATTAATGATAATGATAACAATGCTTCTTCTCTTCTTTGTTCTGTTAGTCTTAATATGAAATGTAATTTTTTTTTTCGCTTTTATATTGATTGTACTATAAAATCATAAGCTTTTAATTTTATAATCCATTATTTTCCAGGAAAATAGTTTTAATATCTAACTTATTTATGTAGTACATGAAAATAATTTCTTTATAACGATTTTGAAACTCCTATTAAGTATACAATTAATTAATTCATTGTGAGCCTCTTTCTCTGACAGCAAATGATGTACCTAAATGATATAAGAGACTACTTATATGATATAAATTTGTAAAAGACGTGAAAAAAAATATATGGCTAAATAAATAAATAAATAAAAAATAATTACACGGCTGTAGACCCGTGAAAATATAAAACTGGGGATTCAAAAAAAAAGAGAAGTATAGATTAAACGAGGAACTATAGTTTATGTAATAAATCTGGAGAAAATATTTTTTAATATGGTATGATATGATATGTGATAAGTTCGATGCTAACGTGTTGTTGTAACGTTGGTTAGTACCAAAAATACGACAGGTTAATGACGTACAAAACAAAAAGGTAAACGAAATAAAATCGCATGCGTATCCTGGACTGACTTAATAATATGTATAATCTGATCATGATCATGAGGTTATAATCTCTTTTTTATAAAATCAATTTATATTTTTAACTATTTTATCTTACCACTATCCATGTCTAACATTGTATTTTATTTTAATGTTCAATATTAAATGTATTATTATGTTATAAGATTCAGGGTTGATATAATATTATATTTAAATATTTCATTTATGTTCATATTCTTGATAACAGCATTAGATGACAAGTATTTAGTACAATGTAATGTAAATGTAATCAGAAATCATTTTTGTTATAAGAATCAACAACATAAAATGTAAAAAAAAAGTAAATACAAGACATTTCTTTTTTTTTAAGTATCGGGGGAGGTGTAGTGGTATGTGGCTTCCTCCTCCCAGTAGTGTAATAAATACATCTACACCTAGGTTAAGTGAAGAGTAATAAAGAGATATTGTAACGAGACAGTTGTTACTATTGGTCCGATCACCACAACATAATAAGTTTAAGCGCTATGTTTTTTTATAAAAAGTTCCATTCCCTGAAAGTACCACATCAGCGACAGAATTAGCAACAACGTTGGGATCGTTCGGCGAGAAGAAAAACCGCCCCCAAGGGTAGGATACAAAGAAAGACCGCATCCTATCCCAATCGGCCGACCTATAGTGCCAAACACGGCGGCAGCCTGCAGAATGCAACCGCGATTACAGCGTGAGTGGCACCACACTCCGGACTAGACAATGGTCCGAGGAGCCAAGAGACATGATATCTGTCCGGATGAGAGGTCAGCAGATGGTTCAACAGGGAAGGTGCATGATCCTCCACATCTGCAATCTGCGTAGGCGAAGTAACCAGTTATGTCAGACCATATGCCAAGGCAAAATCATGAACAGATCTCCCCGGATGATCGTTTAAACGTGAAACGGGTCATACGGCGTGGTGGGCGTTAAAATCGCCGAGGATCACGATCTCTTCGGATGGGATCTGCTGTAGCAAGGAACCTGTAGCCATTTGGAAGTGGTCGATGAGTCGGTCTGTTTCGGCATTACCGCTATGGGACCTATAGAGGCACCCGTAGACGCGCGGATGGTCGTCGTTGTCTACGCGTAGCCAAAGGATGGACAGGTCCGAACCTTCAAGACTGCCGAGGCGTCGAGAACAGATGTCCTCTCTGACGTATACGCAAACTTCAGCCCGAGGCAAAAAGAAGTGTTCGAATTTGGTGTAGGAGAGATACGAAGTATCAGCCGGAGAGGACACCTGCGTCTCGGTCAGAAAGAGCAAGGCTGGCTTCGCCGTCTCGAGATGGTAAGTGGGTGGTACCTCCTACCCAGACGGAGCCCTAAGCAGTAAAGGAGTCCTACCGTCTAGTAAGTAATGATGGAATCTTTTGCCATTAAGCTATTTCAAGCGTTTAGTCCAAAAAATAAACAGTATTATTTTATTGTGATTATAGGTACGTAATTGTTCTTGTTTTATCCTTTTATAAATTTTGTGATGATAATTCTATTATTAGTGGTGTTTAAGCTTATATCTAAATAACCTATTTAGTTTAAATTACTCCACTGCAATACTAATTGATCACTAAAATTCTAATAATTACAGCCAAATCGACATTTTGACCATTGTGTATTTTTGCAGCTTACTTTTTGTTATTTTGATGGTAATTTTAATATATTCTTTGCTCTTTATTTTAATTAATAAAAATATAACGATCATAACTTTTCATGTTTACAATTTAAAGAGATTACATACTTTAATGAATTGCCCATTTCAACGCTACGTTAGCAATGCTTTTAATAAAATTGCGAAGAGCGACTGCTCAACCATGCGACGTTGTTTGATATTTTGAGAGGCACTCTAAACAACAGGTTTATTCTTTCAATTTTCGGCTTTATTCAGTAAAGTTTAATGTAATATTTAACAAATTAAATGAAAATGTGCCGACTTTACGTATAGGCCGGTTTACATGGTAGAGGCATGCTACAGCTATACCTATTGTGATTGTAGCACGAATTGGTCGACTTGACCGGGGAAGGACCGCGCTCTGCTGTGTGTTCGTATGGTGATTTTAGAGAACCAGAATCCATTGTTAGTGGAAATGAGGCATTTCATCTTAGTCCTCAAAGGTGACAACCCATCTGCATTGTGATTCTTAACCGTGGATAGATGTAGATGTTTATGGGCCTCAATATCCACTAGCCTGTGCGTTCGTTAGTCACCCTTATTCCGACTATAGGTGGCAAGAAAGATTTTCGATGGAAGGTAAAATGTAGTACGAAACCTACTTGATGGAGTGACGGCCTTGTAAGGACCGTGTTTTGTTTGAAATTGTCTTCTTGCGTTACGTTAGGATAATTCAAATGAATTAATGAATGAATCATTTATGCGTCCCACACAATAGATAAAACAAATAAATTAAAACTACAAAGAAAACAAAAAATAATATATACAAATGCATTGGGTTGCAGTAATGAATAAGCATTCGACTTAGCATGATACTGCAGCAGTATTCTCACGGCCACAGCGCTGTCATTCTGTCAGTGCCTCATATTACCGAGAGACTAGAAGCGGCTGAACTGTTTGCAGTTTTGTCTGCACTTTACAGACGGACTTTGGACTATGATACTAGAAACCTAGTATACTAGATATTACTCAATGTCGTCTGTCTAGTAGGTCTAATGGTTAAAAATTTGGTAGTTACATATAAAGTATTGTTCTGGGATTTAATTAAATTTTGTATTCTCTCTAGATAATATATCTCAATATTTCAATCGCTGCGAGGTAAGTTAGCCGATATCGCTTTTTTACCATCGAAACTTATAGTTATACAGTGATTTAATTTCAGTTATATCTGCCTATTATAATACCTAGTTAGAAGTCGGAGCCACAAAACCCAAAAGTCGATTTGTAAGTAGGTACTCATACTGGCGAGGGGCAGAATTTTCGAATACGAAGCACGAATGGTATTTGTGGCAAAAATAAAAAAGGAGTTGGCGCCTACTCAGAAAGACTTCAAAGCATATAAGATTCTACCACTTAAAATAATTATATATAAAAACTATTAATAGTATAGTATAGTTGTAGCACGAATGGGTCGGCTCGACCGGGGAAGGACTACGCTTTCACAGAATACCAGCGTAAAATAGCAACTTAAAGCTACTGTATTTCGTATGGTGAGTTTAGAGAACCGAAGACCCTTTTTACTGGAAACGAGGCATTCCATCTTAGTCCTCACGGGTGACAACGCATCTGCATTTTAATTCATAAACGTGGATAAATGTAGATGTCTATGGGCCACAGTAACCACTTACCATTAGGTGGACTGTGTGCTCGTTTGTCACCCTTATACTATTAAAAAAATTTAGTAAATAATCTTTGTACTAAATTGAACACTCATTCCTCTTGAAATTTTACTTTCAATTTTTTTTTAAATCCTTATTCCCAAATCTAAGAGCTTTGAGAAAATGTTTCTATCTAATAGCCTTTTAGTAGTTTCTAATTAAATTTCTAAGAAATCGTTATCGATTAACTTAACCTTTGTTACGATTTTATTCAAGAAGTTAGATCCGATTCCGCATTTCGAAATATTTTTCAATTTTTTAGTTAATGTAATGGTAAACTGTTGTTAGAATAGTATACACAAAAGTTAATACGTCTCAAAGTTGAGTACCGACTTTACATTTCTGAGATTCTGAGTATTGGATTATGGAAAAGAACACGTACGCCGTGCCGCTCCAAGACGTCTTCCAAGACGTTATGTTTATATGACTACAAAAACGCTAACTGCATCACTTGCCTAGCATGTCGTAAAGGGTAACTAATAAAGAAGCTGATTCTACCACTAACTTGTGACTACCACCAGCGATTTTTCCGGACCAATACGACTTACAGAACTATAAGATAAGAGCCATGTTTTTTTTAAAAGGCAACGCAACTGAAACTCCCCTAGTGTTGCAGTTGTTCATGGCCGGCGGTAATTACTAACCATCAGATGAGCCACATGCTTGGGCTAAAGCCTTTATATAAAAATAGCCTAAATATTGGATTTGTGATTGTGTAGCGATGGGCTGTCCACCTAATTCTTTCAAATTCTCCATAAGCCCATATTTTGGACTAAACGTGGTTGGAATTGTTCGCTGCTCTTTGGACTCTACCTACACCCTCGTGGATCACAGGTCTAACAAACACAAATCACAAAGTCTACATTAGTGTATGGGTTTTCGAATATATTTCGAATCAAACTCACATCACAAAAAATAATTATTTAAAATACTTGTAATAGATGTTAAAAACAAAATTACCCGCATGACAAGATAATTGTTCATTAGATGCCAATAAGATAAGAAAGATCCGGTTCAATGGTACAGTTAATTATATTTACCGTTAGCTACGGTTATAAAGGCATGAGGAAAGCTCGTTTCATGTCGTTAGGTATACAATTTTTATGCTTCTAAATTAAAATCATACATACATACATAAATAAACTCACGCCTGTCACCCAGAGGGTGAGACACAGACTTCCATTTGGCACGATCCTGGCACCTCTCTCGCCTCCTTTACATCCATATATCTACGCATACACGCACGTCGGTTAAGGTACTCCTAATCTGGCCCATTTTAATATATCGCCAATTTGGTCGATAAACCTTCGTCTAGACGTCCCTTTCCACTCTGCCGTTCACTTCTGCAGCATAAATTTGCTTTGTCACTCTTTCTTCGTTCATTCTTTCTACATGCCAAACCACCGAAGCATTCCTTTCTTAATCCTGGTCACAACGTCATCTTGCAAACCACACTTTTCTCTTATCACTATTTCTCACCCTGTCATTCAGATTCAGCCTAGCATACTCCTTAATGACCGCATTTCTACAACATTTATTCTACTCATGCTTCTTCTGCCACACCCACTTTCACTACCATACATTAAAGTAGGGACTAACACAGCACTATGAATTGCCAAACGTGCTTTTTGACACATTTTGACTCCTCACAATAGCGTGTAGAGCCCCATTCACTCTATTTCCCGCGTTCTCGTCGTTCTATATCCTTATCATATCTACCATCCTGCTAAATAAACATCCCAAATATACAAACTCATCCACTTGCTCAATCAACTCCCTTCTATTCTTATTTCACATAACGTTTACTTTCTTCTCTTTCAAAAACCATCACTTTCGTTTTACTTGCGTTCACTTTCATACCCCTTTCTTTTAATGACCAGTTCATTAAAGTAACCATCATTGCAACTCGGCCGCCGACGATGCAAATATGACTTGATCATCGGCGTACAAAGGCATTTGACGGTTAACCCACCCATTCTCAACCCACATTCTTCAACTTTCAAAGTTTGCAAACAACTGTCCATAAATAGGTTAAACAGCCACGGGAAGCTACAGCCCTGTCTGACACCCTTTGGATGCCAAACCAGTCGAGTAGACCCCGTTGATCCTGACACAAGCACTAGAGTCCCTATAAAGAGACCTTAATGCCTGTATCAAACCAGCGCTCAAACCAAATGAGTTCAGTGTTTGCCATAACATATTCCTGTCCACTCTGTCGCGCCTCCCTCCAAGTCCATGAACGCATAAAAACTTTCTGGTTTTGGCCAAAAACTTCTCCGCAATCATGCGCATGGAAAGACTTGATCCGTACACCCCATCCCTTTCTAAATCCAGCTTGCACATCCCAAATTTTCCATCAGTTTCTTCCATAACTTTTCAATTAACACCTTAGCATACAGTTTACCCACAATGCTAAGTGTTTACACTAGTTTTTACAGTCCTGCTGTGACTTTTCCCTTATATATTGGGACTATAACGGCTTTGCACCAGTCTCCGGTACCCGCTTGTTCCCAACATAAATTAAACAAGGTGTACAGCAGGCTCCACCACTCCCTCTCCAGCCCTTAGCATTTCGAGTGATACTCTATCATATCCGCCTGCCTTACCTGCTTTCATGCTTTTCATTGCTTTCATTATTTCATCTACACTTATCTCCTACTCTCTCCACTTCTTTCTCGAAATTTCTATTTCACTTAATTCAGACGACTCTTCACTCATAAACACGCTTTCAAAGTATTCCTTCCATCTCTTTAAACTCGAAGCTTCATCATTCAGCATACAGGCATTCTCGTCTCGTATAGCATTCATTCTAGGCTGTTTCGAATTTCCCCTGGCAGTTCTTACGAGTTTCCAGAACATTTAATATTTGCCTGGAAGTTATCAGATATCCTTCTATCATTCTTATCCGTTCTTTCTTGCTTTTTCCTTTCAACAACTTCTTTTACTCTCTTATTTATAAGTCTAAAGTCTCATATAAACAATATTTTTAAAAAAATATATAAAAAAACTAAAACTTAAAATATCATACAGTCCTACTCCCCTTGATATAGTGCCAAGAACGCTGGCTGCGTTTCTTCGCTGAATGGCTATATTTAGCCTTTGAACGAGAAAAGAACCAGCCCTCTTATGACCATCAGCGATGATACAGTTCCTATAGAAACTTCACCACACGTGGACCCCCCTGACTGATACTTTCTATAGTCATCATTATCATCATCATCGTTACAGCCCTTCACAAATCCACTGCTGAACATAGAAATGCTACAAAGCACAGTCCTGAGCAACCTGCATCTACGACTTCCCGCACGTCTTACCAGATCGTCACTCCATCTACTGAGGGAGTGAGACCCTACACTTCGCCTAATGTTACGAGGCTGCCACTCGAGAACCTTTCTTTTCATCGATTGTCGGTTCTCGATCTATATGACTGGCCCTATCACTTTAGCTTACTAATCCGTTAAGCCATGTCGGTTAATCTGGTTCTACTGCGAATATCCTCATTTCTAAGTTTATCACGTAGAGAAACCCCGAGCATACATAGCCCTCTCAACAGCTCACTGAGCGACTTTGAGCTTCCTTATACGGCCAGCAGTGAAGGACCACGTCTCAGATCCATACGTTATCACTGGCAACACGCACTGGTTGTACAATCTAGTTTTGAGGTTTTGAGGTATGTCTGACGAGAAGATGTGTCGTAATCTCCCGAACGCTGCCCAGCCGAGTCCGTCGATTGACCTCTCGGTCAATGTTGGACTTACCTAGTCGTCTTTTCGAGATGCCAGGCCAATGAAATAGTTGACGCATTTTTTTAAATATAAGTTCCACATAAACATGGGACCTATAAGTCCAGACCAACATGGGACAATATTATCCACACATTGTTAAAGACATATTAATTTAGAAGCTAAGAATTTTTGAGTGAACCTCGTTTAGAGCCGGGGCGGCATCAGAGGCAGGTGAAATAAGTAAGTGGCGCAAATATGGGTATCTGAGAGATGACTACATATTTGTGCTATTTACCCCGTGTAGTGGCGGGTGAGAATACCCACTACCCCATATTTTCCCGTGGGTGTCGTAAGAGGCGACAGAGGGAAGCTGAGGCAGAAGATGGACAGCAGCATCTTCCTAATAAAAGCAAAAAGCAATAAAAAACTGCGGTCGCCAACCCGCTCGCCAAGCGTGGCAACTATGCCAATATTCCCCCCCGTGAGCAACGACACTAATAAATTGCCCCAAGTCCCCGGCGGCGCCGCTATTCCTGGCTACGGTGGCGACCATGGTAACGGCGGGGCAGGGGGTTATAAGAATCTCCGGTGGAAGTTCGGTTGCCACCTACGACGACTCGACCTGGCAACTTATAACGCACGCACCCTTAGGACTGACGAGAAGATCCTGGAGCTGAAAGAAGAGATTGACAAGTTGCGCTGGAATATTATAGGATTATCCGAGGTCCGCTGGTTGTACAATCTCGTTTTCAGGTTTTGAGGTATACTTGACGAGAAGATGTGTCGTAATTTCCTGAACGCTGCTTAGCCGAGTTGAATCCGTCGATTGACCTCTCGGTCGAAGTTGGACTTATCTAGTCGGACTATTTGTTCCAGGTAAACATACTCGTTAACATCTTCGAGCTTAGTGCTCCCAACAACTACCGACATAGGTGTGACATGGACATTAAACATGATCTTTGTAATCGCCCTACACTTCGTCTCGTATCGGTAGGCGAAGTGTGGGCGACTACTAGATGGGTGACGACCTGGTAAGACATGCAGGAAGTCGATGGATGCAGGTGGCTCAGGATCGCGCTTTGTGGCATTCCTTGGGGGAGGCCTATGTTCAGCAGTGGACTTGTGAAGGGCTGTAATGATGATGATGATGATGATGATGATCCGAGGTTCGAAGAGAGGGGGAGGACACGGTATTCATCGAATCCGGCAACTTGTTTTATCACCGGGAGGGCAACCATCTGTCCCAAGGAGGAGTCGGATTTGTGAAGGGCTGTAATGATGATGATGATGATATCGTAAAAGGAGACTAATGTGATATTGGGTTTATAATTGTGCAGGCGATGGGCTAGCCACTTATCACTTCTTTCTCAATTTTCCATCGAAACCCATATTATACGGGTAAACGTGATCCGAGTAGCTTGCTGCTCTTTGGGCTCTGTCTATTACCTCTAAAATTACAGACGTAATGCTTATTATGTTATGTAATATTTGGATATATTTTTACCTGACAGGAGTGGTTTCCTTGCTTGATTAAAGTTAAGTCAGGTTAGTAGAAGTTAAGTCTCCCATAGGGGGATATTTGTCATAGTTGCCACGCTTAGTAAGCGGGTTAGCAACCGCAGTGTTTTTATTATTTTGATCTGTAATCAAGAAGATGCTGCTATTTATTTCCTGTTACATTTTCCTATCTCGCTTCTTACCACACCTACGGGAGGATACAAAGGCTCTCTTTCGGCGCTACTAGACGGCCATTGTTCCACATTTTTATCTTCTGGATACATAAAACACACAAACGCTGATATGCTGACCTTGTGCAGAATTTAAAAAACTTCTAATTACCGGCGTTATTTTTTAAGCATACCACTGCAAGACTTCAAGATACTGTAAGCTTGTTCAGCGTACATCGGACCAAATATTTATATGATTAACATTTAAAAAAATGTCTAGGACTAGAACGTCCACACAGGAATATTTCTATGCGCTCAAAAGTAAAATATATAATGTTGTATTAAATATATTATGCTGGAATAATCCTCGGTGCTTTCACATTCAAATTGAACGCGAGTGAAACGAAATGCACCGCCAGGATTGTAACATTTAATGCCATTATAACTAGAGTAATCTCCCTTAAATTTACGCGTCACAGCCTGTATACGTACTTTATATAACAATTTCGATTTCCTTTTGAATTGTGGATGGATCACAATTGAACAAGAGGCTCTTTGTAAGTGAACGTATAACCTAGTTTTCTCTTAAACAATGGAAATATGCATGAGAAACTGATTTAAATTTACTGTCGTATTGAACATAATCTGTTAAATTTAGGTCAATTAGTAATTAATTAGAACGTAATTATCTATAACTTACTAATAACATGGCACTTTCATCCGTATCAGCTACAAGCATACATCATATTTAGCCGAGGAAACTCAGGGCTTATGTGATATCCGTAAACTTCACTGTACACTAGCAACCAGGGTTTAACCCTCTCCGGAACTAATTAAATTGGTTGTTGCAATTCCATTAGATTGCTTATATCCAATAGCTACGTGAGAGCCATTCGTTCTCATCGATTGTTTTTATATGACAGGCTCATCAACACTTCAACAAACCTCCGTTGAGCTATATCAATTATCCTTGTTTTGATACGGATATCTTTTTTTTAATCATCTATCTTTATTTAAAAAGGTTTGTATCCTACAAGAATATGTCAGCCTTATCGTAACATAACTTGTTCCTGTTACACAAATCCTATTTAGAAAGGGGGAATCAATGTGGTAAGAACATGGAAATGAATGATTTTGCTACCGCTGAATGTGGCTCCGCAAGTATGCTCAAAAACCAACCCGTTTCATACAAATTGATATTAAATTTTTGCACCATATTCTCCTTTTCCCTTTAATATTTGACACATTCTGCTAACATATGTTGGACATCTTCTATAATATGACAAATACCGCAATTGGGCGAGTCTGCTTTTTTCATCAAAAATACAATTTTTTTATTGGGGTAGTGCCCAGAACGTAACCTATGAATAGCAATTATATGGTTTCTATTCATTTCAATATTATTATACCACGGTATCCGAAGAGGCTGACTTTGAATTGTTTTGTACCATATTTCTTTTTCCCTGCTTCTTTCATCGAAATACTCTCTAAATTTATCATAACAAAGGTTTTTGAATTTTATCAAGGTTTCCGTGTAAATTGGTAAAATATTTAATTCGATTCCTTGCGTTATAGCGGCTTTTGCTAATAGGTCAGCCTCTTCGTTTCCCTTTAAACCTATATGCGATGGAACCAATTGCAATTTTATATTTATATTGTGACTTCTGTAATCATATAATTGGTTTAATATCCCATAAACTATCAGTGCACCTCTGCTATAACCAGAGGCGCATTGAGCTTACGGATATCTTTATTAACCTGCTTTATTGCTTTGCGCCTGAGATGTTAAGGGATGAGATATTTTCGAAACTGAACTTTCAGCGATTCATTGAGTCATTTTTGAGAGGTTTTGAAGTGGGCGAAAATCCGCCTTGCTGCCTCATTTCAAGTTTGTGAGCTTCAATTTTGAAAAGTATTTTTTTATTAACCAGAATAACCTGCGTGTCTTACTCTTCCTTACCATGCTTTCCTCCACATCGAAAATCTTTATTAATTGCGACTTAAAATTGAGGGAAACAAATAAGGAGATTGGCAGCAGCGTCTTTCTAATAACGACTAAAACTAAAAACTGCGGTTGCCAACCCGCATGCCAAGTGTGGCAATTATGGCAAATATTCCATCTATAAGGCAATCTATTGGGTAGGCATATATTCAGTGGTGGTTAAGTGGTAACGGTAACGGTAACGGTAAAATTGCTATTTACACTTTTAGTCTACCACATCATTCAATATCCACAGTGGATATCGATAGTTATTGGCTATCTCAATAAGAATAAGCAAACTTATTGTTTTCGAAAATTCGCAGTCAAAGTAGTCCAATAAAGAAAATCCAAAATATAATATGAATTGGAATATTGCTATGGCGTATGTAAGTTACATTGAAACTATCTTTGTTTTGCAGAAGAGAAAAATAAATGAAATCACTATTTTTAACCGAATTCAAAACGAGAAGTTTATAATTTAAACAAATTATGTATATTCGACGTGTATATTTTCTATCGTGTTCATATATTCCATCCCATATAAATTTAAAGAAAAAATTCCATCCCAAATGGTGTTAAAATGGTGTTAAAATTTTTAATATACCTATTTAAATTACATTTTTGTTGTTGTTACCTTGAATTTGTGACATTTCTTAGACTACCTAATCAAAACGGTTATGGTTCCTATATCAGCGCTCATACAGTCCACTTTTATCTTAGAAAACTCTGAACCATTAAATTTTTTGGTTCATCGGCCGGATTTGTCGTTCCGGATTTAGTCAGGATGTGTAAAGGCGTTTCCTCGTCTAGGGAACAAAACCGGCACATCCATGAGTTGCTTAGTCCCAGGATGGACATGTGCTTTTTAAGACAACAGTGTCCAGTCAGGGTTCTTACCAGAATGCACTATTTATTTTTACCTAATCCAGGGCTTTCGAAGCGAATTTATGATCGAAATAATTTGAATTTATGGGCGTAGGTAAGAATCGGCCTCACTATTCTGCTG
Source organism: Parnassius orleans (assembly GCA_029286625.1). Taxonomy (NCBI): domain Eukaryota; kingdom Metazoa; phylum Arthropoda; class Insecta; order Lepidoptera; family Papilionidae; genus Parnassius; species Parnassius orleans. The sequence continues at coordinate 8,906 of JAGSMP010002435.1, read as the reverse complement.
TACAGCCATAGGATCATACTGAGACGCAAGACCCAGTTGTTCCCGACCTTGCGTCTGCACGTACCTAAAGCAATTTGAATAATAACGATTGTAATAAAGTTTGTCAAAATCCGATGACTAGTTAAGGAGTAATGAGCGGAGCACAGTAACAGACATAAATACTAGCCAAAAGTAATATTATTAGTTAGTTTCTGCTGCAGTTGGGTTAAAAGTTGTTCCAAAACTATTTTAAGCCATACAATTACTTGTCCAATTCTGTGAGAGCGTTTGAGCTGACCAAATATACGATATAATATATTTCGGCGAGATAGCTCTACCACGTTGGAACACATGATGGGACATATCAGCCCAGCAATAGTTGTGAAGCTTTCCCATTTCACCGATTAGTGGCAGTGTAAGAATATCCACTACCCAACATAGTCCCTAGGACGTCGTAAGAGTCGACAGAGGAAAACAATCCAGGAGATGGTCAGCAGCGTTTTCCTAATAACAATTCAAAATTCAAAACTGCGGCTGCCAACCGGCCTGCCAAGCGTGTAAACTATAGCAAATATTCCCCCTAAGAGGCAATCTATGGGGGAGGCCTATGTTCATCAATGGACTTTGGATGTGGCTGTAACTGTGACGGTTTCCCACTATAGCTGCCATAATAGCAAATTTGGCAGGCATATTATAAAAAAAACCGTTACCTTACTCCACTTGTGAAATTTTAAGTACTGGGTTATTAGAAGTGATATTGAAATGAAATGAAATAGATTAATTCCTTCGTCGTAAGAAATTAAATATTCGTTTGTCTTTTTTTTAATTGACTATTTTCGTAATCATTATGTTTATTTTAATTGTAGCACGCTTATTCCATGTTCCGTCGCTAACCTAGGTTCATACCATGTTATATGCATAATGTCTGACTTAATATAAGTAAATATAAATATAGACAACAATAAGTATTTAAATAAAACTAGTATTACGGATTTTACCGCTATATCAACTTATTTCATATTCCCAACGTTTCGAGTACTTTACAGCACCCATGGTCATGGGGAGACTGAGGTGTTTGCCGTCCCAATGTCATAGTTAACCACGGCTACCTACAGATTAAAAATTATCAATTCTTGTTCCGATCTACGCAATAAAAACTTACAGTGTCTTGAAGTCTTGCAGTTGTATGCTTGGGTTGGGTTTTAATTTTATTAATTATACGATTCCAAGCAGATGGTAGCACCTAGCCATCTTCTCTATTGAAATTAGGATGTTTATTGATTTCAATAGCTTCGCGAATTATCCTTAGAAGGAATGGGTGTTATTTAGCGAGGATTTGTGGTCTATAAAATCTAATGTAGTGACGGGGGCGATCCTGTACGTGTTCACAGACTGCAGACTTCCCGGAACGTCGATTCTTCACATCAGCTATGTGTTCTTTAACGCGGGTTTTTATTGATCCTTTAGTTTGTCCTATATAAGAGAGACCACATTCACAATCAAGCTCGTACACTCTGCATCTTGCAGAGGGACATTACTTGACTGATGGTAAAACTGACTAATCTTCTTCGGCGGCTTGAAGTATGTTTTAATAGAAGCACGCTTCAGGATGTAGCCAATCTTGTCAGTGACACCTCTGACATATGGCAGTACAGCAGGCACTCGCTCGACTGTGGCCGGCTTCACTCGTTCAATGTGACGTAGGCGCGGACCGAAGCTTATTGTCGTGCAAAACTTGCTTGACGTGTTGGAGCTCGGCGGCCAGGTGTTTACTGTCACAGATCCCTCGTGCTCTCTGAAACAAAGATTTACCCACGGTAGCTAACTGTGAAGGATGGTGATGAGAATCACCGTTTAGATACTTATATGTATGGGTCTTTTTTCTATACTCAGTGTGGCTCAAGATGTTATCAGGATTCCGAATTACTAACACATCTAGAAAAGCTAAAGAATTGTTTGCCTCTAACTCCATTGTGAATTTTTTTTTTAATTTAGGGAGTTAAGATGGTCTAAAAATGCAGTTACTTTATCTAAAGGTAAAATTGTGAAATTGTCGTCTACGTACAGCTTGTAGAATCTTGGAATTACGAGAGAAGTAAGCAGGGTTTTCTCCTCAAAGTCTTCCATGAGTATATCGGCGACAATGGGAGATACAGGTGAGCCCATCGCCACACCATCTTCTTGCTTGTAGAACTCTTCCTTCCACAATAGGTAGCCAGATGTAAGGCAGTGTCTGAGTAATACTGCATATTCTTCGGGCATGTTGTTTTCCTCCAGCCTTCTAGTTATAATTGAGATGCAGTCTTCAACTGGTAAGCATGTGAACAGAGGCTGCACATCAAAACTGACCATAGTTTCATTTTCTGCCAGATGTAGGTCTTTAATCTCGCTGATAAAATGGTAGGAATCCTTTGTGTGTGCTCTTGTATGTCCCCTGAGCGGTGAGAGTATTTTCGCTAAGTGTTGAGCCAATCTGTAAGTTGGTGAATCGATTTGGCTCACTATGGGACGTGGGCATTGAGCGTTGGGCTTGTGTATTTTTGGTAACCCATACAACTTCGGGGGTTTGGCACACGTAGGTATTAACGATTTTACGTCCAGATTTAATTTTTCGGAGTGTTTTTTATGAGGTCACTAGTTGTTTTAAGTGTGTTATTTGTTGGGTCGTTTTTAACCTTTTTATAAGTGCTTGAATCAGACAAAAGTTCTTGTATTTTAAAATTATAATCTGATGTATCCATGACTACCATTTCCATATCTGCGCGGAGAATCGTGAGTTCTGGTTTATTGCGTAGGTTATTCAACGCTCTAAATTCTTCTTTGGGTAGATTCGGTTTCGGCGCTGAACTTCGAGGTAACATAGACGAAATGTCTTGACGTAACGCTTCCAAATCTTCCTTTCACATATTGTTTTTAAATAAACAGTTCTCGACACTGCAGATAATTTCTTCATACGGTAATTTTTGCGGTGTTATGGCGAAATTAAGGCCTTTCGATGATACTCTAAATTTTTTTTGTATTTGATTTTATTACCTGTACATTGTCCGGGGAGTAAGAGGATTGTCAAAGACTTCGCTTTTACCGGTGCTCTTGTCAGTTAGAGATAATAAAACTACATACAATTTGCAAAAAAATAATGCGATAAAGAATAAATAAATAAAAAGGAAACATTGTAATATGTTTTAAATTAAATTAAAATATTATATATATATCAATAAATATCTTGACAAAGTTGCCTAAATAACTGTTGCGCATAATATTAAATTTGAGTTCGAAATCATAACTTGTGAATTTCCTGCTTTACAAACAAAGTGGCAATAACTCATTCCCGCTTACACTTTCCATTTCTCCTAATGAAATTTATAAGATCGGAAAATGTAATATTAAACACTTTATTAAATAACTAAGTAATATCTTTACTTTAATACCCTTTTAAACTTAAATCGCTACTGTTAACTTGATGTTTGTCCTCATTTCTAATGAGTCAAATTATGCCACGTATGCTACAAAATTGTTTTACGCCAATAATCTGAGTTCATTTCTCAACGCTGAATACATTGAAATAATCCAAGGAATATCACGCACGTTAGTCAAATAAGTCAAATTATTCAATGGCATTTGTGCCGCAAACGCCATTGAATAATTTGTCTCTTTCTACAATTTTCTATTAAATTCTTAGCAGCCTTGCACACCGTATAAGTAGAAACAAAATTATTATATAAAAATATTGTGGACCTCCAAATTTTATTATACTCATCAAAATGTATATCTTTATCGCGATTTTATTGTTTAATATTTGGTCATTAAATCATTGAAATTGCACATTTCATTTGGGTAACATGATGAGATAAAAATAAGTTGCGTAGGAATATCGTGGCACGGTAGCCACCCAAGTTTTACGTAACTCGTACGTAGATGGCGCTATGTACATTATAAATCGCACTTAAAAGTTTTTAATATGAATTTAATATGAAAACATTCCGGGTGCAAGAATTTTTTCAATTAGTGTTTTAATACATCCTGTCAAGGAGAGACCGGCTCGGAAATATTGCTGACTGCGGCGTGGGGTACCGGTACTGGGGATAACGCAATGCCGAATAGGTGAGCGCCACGTGAACCAGGCGTGACCTGCGAGCACGATCTTTGTATTCCAAATTCCTGCAACTTCACAGTGCAGAAGCTGTGCAAGAGAGACGCAATTTCTCGCACAGCTGTGTGTGTCAAGACTCACTCACAGCTGTGTGTGTGTCAAGACTCACTCACAGCTGTGTGTGTCAAGACTCACTCACAGCTGTGTGTGTCAAAACTCACTCCCAGCTGTGTGTGTCAAGACTCACTCACAGCTGTGTGTGTCAATGTCACACTTGTATATTTTACCCGTCTGCCCCAGCAGGTGGGTAATGTTTTTCGTGTATATGTATGTATTTTTCTTTGGCATGCTCTGCAACCTAAAAGCCTCAATAGATTTTACTTGTGGAGTATCGTTACATTCGCCTTAGCTGTGAAAGTGACATAGGGTATAAAATTTTCCTTTTTTTCAGTTAACTTTTTTTTGCAGTCGGGTTTTGTCAAATACTGTTTTAACCATTCGGCTGGTTTTAAAACTTTTGTGTGCGTTTTCTTAGTTTTAAAACTTTAACTGTGGACATGAAGACTAATTTCTTAGAATAACATATTTACCATCACCCCCGCGAGTGGGCGTCTCAGTAGCTTCCAGTTTAGTTACCAAACGCTCGATGAAGAAGGAGGTTGTGTCGTCCAGTGCCATAAACGTAAGTTACACGTATTTAAAGTTTAGACAGGGTCTGTGAGAACCCATGTCCATATTTCCTTAAGAAACAATATTATACCACCTTTACTTTTGTTTTATATTTTTGTTGTTTAAAATGACTGAATATAGTCGACCTAGTTCTACTGGGTCAAACGACCAATAGAGAAAAAAAGTGCAGTACAAACACCGACAAAAATATTGCGTTTAGATGATCCGTCTTCTGGTGATATTTTTTTCGAATTCTTGACTTGAGTGGTATCAATTAGACATAGAAATAGACATGCATTTATTCAGCAACTTACACTCATACAGTTTTGATACAGAAAATAAAATGATACATAAAAACATCAAAGATAAAAATAAATTAGAGAAAACAGACATAAAATAGAGCGTGATTTGCGACAATTTCTAAGAGATATCTAGGTGGTGCAGTGGCTGGCTAACGGCGTTGCGAGCCGTTATTCAGCCATTGCGATACGAGCTGTATTGAAGCAGCGTAAGTCCCTCCGCATGCATTTGGAGACCTGTCTGTTCAGTTGCCTGTATGCTATCAAACTACTGAAGACTGTAGCTTCATTTCCCGTCTAATAGCCATGAGATTAAGAGTGTGATCGGAGAGTTTTTGTATTCTTCTACGGCGGGTCTTACAAAACTTTGCTCCAACCGCATGAACTGTTTCCACGAGCTTGTCATTCATATCGTACACTGCATTGCATTTTTCTAGGCACTGAAAACGGTTTTGTAACTCGAGCTGAAAGGTTTCGGGACTTTGGATTATAGCACGAAGGGAACGGAGCGTTGACTTCATTAGACGACACCTCTCCAACTTAACTTGTACCTCTAACCATTCGGTGATCGCTACCAGTTTTCACCCAAGCGATCACTGAGACATCACTGAACAGTTGGCGTCTAGTCGTCATAATGAAATCAATCTCATTTTTTGTCGAACCGTCGGGGCTCGACCAGGTCCACTTCCTGTGGGGCCGCTTCTGGAAGAAAGAGTTCATCATAAAGAGTCCCTATTTCTCCATGAAGTCGACCAGCTGCTGGCCCCTTAGGTTCCGTTGCCCTAATCCGAATTTCCCTACTTTCAGGTCACCGTTCTCTCTTGTGCCTAGTTTTGCGTTTATGTCTCCCATTAACACCGTATAGTGGGTTTTGGAGGAAAACATGGCTCTGGAGATATCTTCATACATTTTCTCTGCCTCCTCATTGGGGTGTGCCGAGGTTGGTGCGTAAACCTCTATGACCATCAGCGAATACCGTTTGGTGATTCTGAGTATAAGGTACGCAACCCTCGTCGACACACTCCCAATCTTTACAACGTGGTTAACGAGAGACTTGTGGATGATAAATCCTACACCTCCTTGGGACAGATGGTCGACCTCCCGGTGATAGAACAAGTTGCCGGATTCGAGGATTACCGTGTCCACCCCCTCTCTTCGGACCTCAGATAATCCTATAATATTCCAGCGCAACTTGTCTATCTCTTCTTCCAGCTCCAGGATATTCTCGTCAGTCCTCAGAGTGCGTGCGTTATAAGTTGCCAGGTCAAGTCGTCGTAGGTGGCAACCGAACCTCCACCGGAGATTCTTAGCACCCCCTGCCCCGCCGTTACCATGGTCGCCACCGTAGCCAGGATTAGCGGGGCCGCCGGGGACTGGGGGCCGTCTCTTCGTAACTTTATTCATTCATGGGGGGTATATTGCTGTAGTTGCCACGCTTGGCGAGCGGGTTGGCAACCGCAGTTTTTTTTATTGTTATTTGCTGTTATCAGAAAGATGCTGCTGCCCATCTTCTGCCTCAGTTTCCCTCTTTCGCCTCTTACGACACCCACGGGAAGATATGGGGTAGTAGGTATTCTTACCCGCCACTACACGGGTAATATATGTGATTATCTGATTTAAATAAGACATAATAAGATAGAAAGACAAAAGTTGTGAATTAAGTCTGTGCTTTGGAACTTGCCTGCTGGCACCTATGAAATTTATGATTCCAATTTTTAGTGCTGATTTATCACGTGACCGGCGGAGAACTAAAATATCATTAAATCCTGCTTATTTAAGAAACATTTGGAGAACGCGTGAAGAACGTCAATACATACTTTATAAACCGTCCAGAAATAATAGGAGGCTTGTGTGTTCACTAAGCGTTTGAAAGTCTCCAATGGTGATTATAAATTCTAATGATTTGTATATTTTAAAAATATTTTTTTTGCAATGAACAATATTGTTTTTTAATTGACTTTATTATGTTCCGTTACTTAAAACCTAGCCGAGCAATTCCATTTAGAACAAGCACTACATTTTTCTTTTTCACAGTTCGTAAAAGTCCATTGCTGGAAATGAGCCTGTCCCGTTGTAGGGAGAATTTTCCTTATTAATTAATCGTCACACTTTGCAAGCGGATTCAAAATCGCAGTACAAGGCATCTCGTACTTTTAACACTGCTGCTCGTCGCTAGTCTTAATATTTTACGTCTGGCGTCAATGAAATGGGTAATGGTATGGGTGATTGATTCTCTTACGCCACCACCACACGGTAATTTTCACTATAGTGTATTCAAAATTTCAACAGGTTGCTTTGTACAGCCTTATATTTTGCTCTTTGGAATGTAAAACTAAGAAGGTCTATTGTGGATATATTTCATTAGTTTTAATAGGGATATACAGATGTATTTTCACTTTTTTTCTATTTACTTCTCCAAAATTCCTAAATTTTTCTTATAACTGACATTATAATTTTGAAATTTGAGCCATAGCTGCTCAGAAACAGGTATCGTACAGTATGGAAGCGCTGTGCGTTTGAACGAAAATACTTAAAATGCAAAATTGCAATTTAACGGTCTGGTTTAGATCACATAATAATTATATGTTTGACAAATAAAATATATTTCGTGGACTTGTAAAGTCTTAAGATTGCATTTCACTATGGGATATTATGTAATTTATATTGAATCTCGAGATATAAATTAATATCGATCACCGTACTTTTAAATGGAACCGTTTACACTGAGATGTAGGTAATGTATATACATCTCATACAATAAATATTTTTTCGGAGCGATATAAGTAGCGGCACGAAAGTCTAGCGGTGACCGTTTTTGCGCATAAGTCGCGCTGATTGGCTTATGAAGAGATGGCTATATAATATATGACATTATATAGCCATCTCTAACACTCCCTTACGATACAAAAGATAAATGTTCTGAGGGGAACGGCACAAGGAATAATTTTAGGGCCAATAAAATATATAATTTATTTACATTAAGAATATTTTAACCAATTCAAAACAATATATTTTAAATTGTTCAATGGAAAAATCAACCGCGATTTAATATACATAATCCATGTCGTATGTGAAGCCATTTAGTAAGTGAACAAGGAAATAGGGACTCTCATCTCACTTAGAGAAAATGCGTTTTATAATGATAATAATATTATAATAATAAAATTATTTATTTCGTCAAACATTAAAGTTACATTATATGATCAGTGATCGAGGTCACCTAGTAAGCAAAATAATGCCTGTAACAGATGACTTCGCTCTTCCATAGCTAAAAATTACAGTATCATTAACGAAACAAAGTAACTAATAGGGAATAATAAAGATAGTAAAAACATGACTGTAGTATCCTACCATCAGTCTCTATACCATTAATTGTTAGGTTTTATTTAAATATGTAGTATGTAAGTGTTTTTGGTAGTTGTAGTATGTGGTGTTGTATATACTCGTAAATTTGTGCATGTTGTATTTAATGTTGTTTTATGACCATAAACCTTTTTAGAGTAGGTATTCTTAAGTTGATAGCATAAATTACGTAATTTCAGAGTTACCACATTCTGAATTTATCTTCAAATTTCATTTTAAATTTCTGTGATCAAGGCCATTATTTTTTTTTTGACTTTTCGAATTCTTCAAATTCTTTAAATGTACTACAAAATGCTGGTTGCATTCGTTGCCAATTCTGTTAGAAATTCTAAGCGCACACTGTATGCCGTAATAATCGCATTCACTAACAATAAATAAACAGCAGGTTGAAACAACTTATGTTTACGTGTGTTCCTATTTTCAACAAACAAACAACGTTATCGATATATTTCTTGCTGTATACCGTTACTTTTATTTTTCTTGACACACCATGAAAAATTACTTGT
>JAGSMP010002434.1:0-24001 GCA_029286625.1 Parnassius orleans | reverse complement strand
AAATAGGGACTCTCATCTCACTTAGAGAAAATGCGTTTTATAATGATAATAATATTATAATAATAAAATTATTTATTTCGTCAAACATTAAAGTTACATTATATGATCAGTGATCGAGGTCACCTAGTAAGCAAAATAATGCCTGTAACAGATGACTTCGCTCTTCCATAGCTAAAAATTACAGTATCATTAACGAAACAAAGTAACTAATAGGGAATAATAAAGATAGTAAAAACATGACTGTAGTATCATACCATCAGTCTCTATACCATTAATTGTTAGGTTTTATTTAAATATGTAGTATGTAAGTGTTTTTGGTAGTTGTAGTATGTGGTGTTGTATATACTCGTAAATTTGTGCATGTTGTATTTAATGTTGTTTTATGACCATAAACCTTTTTAGAGTAGGTATTCTTAAGTTGATAGCATAAATTACGTAATTTCACAGTTACCACATTCTGAATTTATCTTCAAATTTCATTTTAAATTTCTGTGATCAAGGCCAATATTTTTTTTTTGACTTTTCGAATTCTTCAAATTCTTTAAATGTACTACAAAATGCTGGTGCATTCGTAGCCAATTCTGTTAGAAATTCTAAGCGCACACTGTATGCCGTTATAATCGCATTCACTAACAATAAATAAACAGCAGGTAGAAACAAATTATTTTTACGTGTGTTCCTATTTTCAACAAACAAACAACGTTATCGATATATTTCTTGCTGTATACCGTTACTTATATTTTTCTTGACACACCATGAAAAATTACCTGTTTTTGTTATTATAGCAGATTTCCTCATAGGAGGGATGCTATATTTGCCACGAATGGTGGTTATACCAGTTTTAGTTAGAGTTTTTATTATTATTTTATTTGTTGTCAGAAAAATGCTGCTGCCCACCTGCTGTTTCAGTCTCCTCTGTCGTCTCTTACGACACTCACGGTATGATATATGATAAGCCTAATTCGTTGGCCTAAGTGAGTTAAGTGAGTTATGTCTGGCGTATGTGGACTATGAGAAGCCTTTGATTCCGTCGAAATTTGGGCAGTGCTGCAGTCCCTTCAGCGGTGCCAAGTGGACTGTCGGTATATTGAGGTGCTGAAGTGTTTGTATAGTAGGGCTGATGGCTATCCGAGTACAGAACCAGAGTACGAAACCTATCCAACTGCAGAGAGGTGTAAGACAGGGTGACGTAATATCCCGAAACTCTTCACCGCTGCATTGGAAGACGTTTTCAAGCTACTGGACTGGAAAGGATACGGTATTAACGTCAATGGCAAGTACATCACTCACCTTCGATTTGCCGACGATATAGTCCTTGTGGCAGAATCGCTGGAAGACCTAAGCACTATGCTCAATGACCTCAATAGTGTCTCCCAACGGATACGTCAAGATGAACATGGACAAAACAAAATTATGTTTAATGTCCACGTCACACCTATGCCGGTAGTTGTTGGGGCACTAAGCACGAAGTTGTTGACGAATATGTTTACCTGGGACAAATAATCCGACTAGGTAAGTCCAACTTTGACCGAGAGGTCAATCGACGGATTCAACTCGGTTGGGTAGCGTTCGGGAGATTACGATCCATCTTCTCGTCAGGCATACCTCAAAACCTCAAAACTAAATTGTACAACCAGTGCGTGTTGCCAGTGATGACATATGGAACTAAGACGTGGTCCTTCACTACTGGCCGTATTAGGAAGCTCAAGGTCGCTCAGCGAGCTGGAGGGAGCTATGCTTGGGGTGTCTCTGCGTGATAAACTTAGAAATGAGGATATCCGCAGTACCAGAGTAACCGACATTGCCCAAAGGATTAGTAAGCTGAAGTGGCAATGGGCCGGCCATATAGCTCGAAGAACCGACAACCGTTGGGGAAGAAAGGTTCTCGGTGGCAGCCTCGTACCGGCAGGCGGGGTGTAGGCCCCCACTAGATGGAGTGACGACCTGGTAAGACATACAGGAAGTCAATGGATGCAGGTGGCTCGGGACCGTGCTTTTGGCATTCCGTGGGGAGGCCTATGTTCAGCAGTGGACTTGTGAAGGGCTGTAATGATGAAGTGAGTTACTATGGATCTACCGCGGATATCCTCATTACGAAGTCTATCACGCCAAAAATCAAGCAAAACTAGCTTGGAGCAACAAAGCTTATTTATTTATTTATTTATTTATCTCAGGCATAGACCATAAGTGTTAGTAACAAATTAACTATAGCTAAGGTTAGTAAAAATTGCATCAAAACACTACAAAAAGGAAAATTCTAAACAATCGTGGGATGGATCCACACAACAACATATAGTCCGCACCCATGCTTGTAGAAGTGGCAAGTGCCACCGATCAACAGATATCCCAAGGATACTGTTGGTGCTGTTCCGAAAACGGGTCAGCGCGGAGGCACACCGCCTCCTAACTATCACGGCGAAGCCGGAAATACGCCTCTCAGCGAACATGCCTGAGGCGTTGCATCGCCATAGCAGCCCCAACAGTACGCTCAAGACATTGTAGACACGTGGATCTAATCTACAGGCTGCACTAGTAGAACGACTGACAAAAAGCCTTAAAAAGCGTTATATTAACCTGTTTAGTGTTTACTACAACTGCGATGGGATTTCGATCCTGCAACAATTAAATTAAAATCATTTTAAATCAGTCTCTAACAACTCGCAATATTTTGCGTAAAAACAATGTAAATATTAGTATTAATGGTAACAAAACTTCTACATTTTATGGAGTCAAAAACTTGAAAGTGGAAAAATGTATATTTATTTAGACGTACTAAATAATTATCAAAAGAATGTTCGATAAAAGTTTAAAGATAGAAATATAAAAAGTGTATCCAGGTGGTAAGCATTATAGATGGACTATTCATTTTAGATTATATTTTCTTTTTATTACAGTGACATAACTTAAATCTATACAATCCGAAAAACTAAGAACAATAAGTTAAATATTAATTACTAGCTTTTACCCGCGGCTTCGCTCGCGTGGGCTTCGATTTAGGAACATCAGTAAATGCTGTTCCGTGCTAAATTTACCAAAATTCGATTACATTTAGATTCATCTCGGTGTCTGTGTATGTCTGTTTATCAAAGATTTTTTTTTAGAATTCTAAAGACTATTGGACGTAGATGATTGATATTTGACATGGATATAATATGCTACAGGAACGCGTGAATAAATAAGTTTTTCAGAATTACATTAATATCATATGTCTAGAAACATCTACTATTTTTATATCGGGCGTGTCTTTCAATTTATCCATAAGAAAGAAATTGTCTTGGAATCAAAATCTATTATTATTATTATTTATAATTTACTCTTTACATTCATTTATAATTAAAGTTAATTTAGTTTTAACAAAATAATGATGATTTCATGGTCTTCCATCAAGTAACGGTATAATGTTTATTTGCGACATTTTGATTCATATCATCCCCCAAGTCCCTTTAATATTGATTGGCACCAGAATAGATGCTGATATTTTTACGTTCGAGTAGACTTCAAAATTTCATAAATGCAGTTCTGCAGTAATGATGAATACTACACATGGAATTAAACTAATTTAACAGATTTTATAACATTTAATTATAAGTTTGTTAGGGGTTTTTTTTACCACAAAACCCGCGTGAAGCACCGACGCTCCGGGAAGTCTGAAGAATACGATCATGTTCAGTATCGTCCCAATCATTGTATCAGATCTGATAAAAACAAATCTCGTAATAGAACACCGATTCCTACCAAAATTATTTGCGAGGCCAATGAAATTAAAAAACATCCTTATTTCAATAGAGAAGATGGCTGGGTGCTACCATCTGCTTGGGATCTCATAATTAATAAAATTAAATCCAAACCCAAGCATACTACTGCAAGACTTCAAGTACTGTAAGCTCGTTCTGCGTAGATCGGACCAAACATTATTAATTAAAAGTTGATGGTGGTCTTCGTTAACTATGACATCAGGACGTCAAACACCTCATTCCCCGTGGCCATGGGTTCTATAAAGTGCCCGAAACGTCAAAATTAAAAAGTTAAAATAAAACGCGATAAAATCCTTACGATTAGTTTTATTGCAAGTTAAATTCTATTCACAATGAACGTGGGAAGAACTACACTCATGAACGGGAGTAAAAATATTCGCCTTGTTGTGGCAGCGAGAGAATCTGCCACCTCATATCGTCCCGTGTGTGTCGTCATTTGTCGATATGACCATATCATGAAGTAGTAAAGTTGTGTTTAGTTATCAATATAAAGTCTCAAGCGATCTCTGTTCATTGATTTGTTTAAGCTATATCATGACATTGTCAACAAACAGTGTTTAACACCATGTTAAATATCACGGAATAACACCATTTCACAAAATGATAGACTACTTTATGTTATATTATCAATTCTTCGATGTGGGCGACATATATAAAAACCTCTTTAAACAAATTACAAGGATAATGAAAATTTTGCAATAATAGCAGGCAGACCAGTTTTAATCAGTTTACATATAGATTAGTAATTGAACTAAAAACTATATCAATTTTCATACGTTTGATAGACGTCATTATTATCTTTTAAATTATTACGCTTTTAAAATGAAATAACGAAAACTAAAAAAAAATAACGTTCGTATTTTCAAATGATTTTATAAATTTAATTATTTAAACCTATAAATGTAACTTATTTATATTATTTTATTTATTAGTAACTAAAGGCAAAATATACTACCTTTTCCATTCTTACGTGGTAGAGCCATGCTGCAGCTATGTTAATAGTATAGTTGTAGCACGAATGGGTCGGCTCGACCGGGAAGGACCACGCTCTCACAGAATACCAGCGTAAAATAGCAGCTTAATGCTGCTGTGTTTCGTATGGTGAGTGTAGAGAACTGGAGACCCTTTTACTGGAAAAGAGGCATTCTATCTTAGTCCTCACGGCTGACAACGCATCTGCATTTAAATTCGCAAACGAAGATGGATGTGGATGTCTATGGGCCACAGCAACCACTTACCATCAGGTGGACTGTGTGCTCGTTTGTCACCCTATTCTATAAAAAAAAAAAAAATTCGATGATAGATGGCGCTGTTGTGATAATTAAAACGTACATCGTCGGCGGAGTTTGAAATTATTAAGCAAGGTTTAAACTATGAATGCCACGATACGCTTTTGCCGATACGATACCGATACCGATGCTCACGAAAATATCGTTGATACCGATACCGATACCGATACGCTTATTGAATTCAAAAATGAAGGTAAAATAAATAAAACACAAGTCAGGTTATTTTTTAATAAATATAAAAGAACAAATAACAGGACAAACTAAATAAAACCGTATAAAACTGTAGACAGATTGAGATTAGTTAATAGTTTTGTAATTAAAATTACATTGATGATTTTCTTTAAAAACAAAGTATTCTTAAGTTTTGCGGAGAAAGCGATTTCGCAAATCTGTTTGAATAAGACCTTCGGTGAAAATAGTCTCTCAGATGCGACAAAACTCATTTGAAAACTAAAAGTACTTCTGCGCCATTTTTTCAAGTTAAGGTATACTCGTAAGACGTCATTGCGCCAGAAAATGAACGGATATGCGCCTCTCGATATATTTGGAGACCTTAGGTATCCCTCGACTTCTTCTTTGAGAGAATTGCAGCTCAGAGTAGACAGGCTCATCTTCCTCGGACTCTAATAATATTTTCACAAACGCTCCAAGCCCGCCACTCATAGGCATCTCAGAACTTACAGTTACAGTACTAGATGTAAGTGTGACCATGTCTGAAATAGTTTCGAAATGCAGCGCTACATTAAGATCAAGTAACTGAACATGACGTTTTTTCCATAGTAATAGTAGACTGTGATTGAAATATTGGTGCTTTGTAACGAGGATCAAGCATTGTGGTTAAACAAGACACTGAATAAAGCGCGGGGTTTCTCGGCATAGTTAGTTCGTGCCTCGTTTGCAATAAAATAGACGAGACAACACGCGCGTTTACATTACATTTTAAGCGCGAAATTAAAAGTATCGTTGAATCGGCTATAAAAATATCGCCGATGCCGATATCGGCAAATTTCGAGTATCGCCGATATATGGCATCGGTATCGGATGCATCCGATACCGATACCGAATACTTTAAACTAATTTTAAACTTTATTTATTCATTTATTCTTTATTGCATTCCTTAATATAAAAGAATACAAGGGCGGACTTATATAATGGAAAATTTATATCTAAAGGAAGGAAAATACTTAATCTTCTTTTCTAAGTTCCATAATCGGATAAAAAGTAGCCTATACATTGCCCCGGGTTATTAAATACCTACATACAAAATTTCGTGGAAATCGGTTTAGTAGTTTTGCGTGAATCTTGAATACACGGACAGACAGACAGACAAAATTCGAATAACGATTAATTTGGCTTCAGTGCCCTTTATTTAGTCCCCTGGACTAGTTTTTTAAGAGTATGAGAATTACAGACACGACTTTTCTAGAGATTTATTATATGTATAGATTATTTCAGTATAAAGGACGTATAACATATTCCATCATGATGTGTACTTAAATCAAATCCAAGTTCTCCAGTTTTAACAGAATTTCGTTTGGTTACGTGTTCGTTATTGTACTAATTTACATTTTCGTGTGTTTTCAAATTATCTGATTGTATAAGGAAATTCCTTAAATGGGTGCTTTCTGTGCTTTTATATAAAGATTCATTTTATTTTCTGTAGAATTTCGTTTCACTTCTCATATAAATTATCATTTCAAACTTTTATCTGTTAAAAGTTATTTTAAATTCTTCAGTCTAATTTTCAGATTTCTAATTTATTAAATTAGTAGTAGTAGTTCCACATTTCTCAATACACCGCTGGATCCAATATTTAAAAATATGACAGCCAGTGAGTATTTATTGAAGGATATAACCATGCTGGCTACGCTGGTCAAACAAGTTGGTGAGAAGAGACGAGCGTGTCTTTGAAATTTAAAAGGCCTTTTCTAGAAGTCTCTAAGTCTAAAAGTTGAGATAGTCAATAAGAACTATAAAAACACAATGAAATATTCCTATTAATAAGAAATTAGAAAATGAATAATCAAGATCATCATCATCATTACAGCCTATCAAAGTCCACTGTTAGATATAGGTCTCCCCATAGATTGCCTCAAAATGGGAATATTTGCCATAGTTGCCACGCTTGGCAGGTGGCTTGGCAACACAGTTTTTATTATTTTGATTAGTTATCAAGAAGATGCTGCTCCATCAACCCATCTCCCGTTTTAGTTACCCTCTCGCCTCTTACGAAAATGCGTGACTATATAGGTGAAGAAGACAGGTCTAAGTAAATCATCAACACATTTGGAATTGTACTCTAATCAAAAATCGAATACTAAACTCAAGTAAGAACAGATTTCAAAAACATCTCGAAATACATCAGAAGTTAATTGTTAAAAATAATAAAGTGTGAGAGCAGATGTTCAACTTGCTCTACTGGTTACGCAATTAATCACTATCAACATTAAAACAGCGTAATGCACTCACTATACATTCAGTATAGAGCAATTACAGTTTGACCATACCATAATATGTCCCCGTCACAATACACATTAGTATAACAAGTGGGACGTAAATACACACGATAACACCAAAGTATGCAAACCAACTGCAATACTACACCTCTCAGTGTAACACAGGGCAGCCTCTCAGCAACACCGTCCTCATTTCCTGCACCAGAAAATAACTAGCACGGACAAAACCACGATACTATCTTAGCTCCCAAATGCTGTATCTCCCAAGGACGACGCCTACAGTGAATTTAATACTGCATCTAATAGTTTTAGTAATCTAAGAGTTTTCGGTTTCTCGATACCCTCAATTTCACCTCGCCATCATCGATATGACACTTCGCTAGTGACGCAACCTCTTGCTCACTCCCGATCCAACCGGTATTTTATAGACGCGCCGACAAGCATAATTTAGTTATAATTATAACCATCTAGCAATAGATTAACTATTATAGTTATTATTCTTGTAACACTTTAAATAATAATTCACAAAATGTGGGTGTTATATACAATCATCATATTATACAATCACATTACAGTATATATACAGTCAAGGGTCATATACAAAGCAAATAAATAAATAAATACTATTAACTAAATGACAACTTTAAATAATTGTTTAGAGCAATGTGCATCTTATGGTAATAGTGTTATTACAGGAGATACAAACATTGTTATTGCAGAAGTAAATAATGACAATCGTTGTGAATCCTATCTCAATCTTTTCGCGTCTTATGGCCTTCTCCCATCGTATAATCTACCCACACACTATTACACCTGTCTTGATGACTTCCTAATAAAATATAAAATGAAGGCATATTGTTATGTTATAAAACATCAATAACAGATTACTTTACCACCATCCTTTACTTAGATACTAATTTAATAACTAGCTCTCCGCTCAAAACAATTAACAAAATAGATTATGGATGGCGATTCTGGCCCAGGCATTTAGTAATGCTTTAAAGGATTAAACCAAACTTTTAACCTATTCCATCAAAGCACAAGATCAACCTTCACTTGATCACCTCCATCTGAAGGTGCAGTCCTGTTTTGCTTGTCTGTATTATCTTACCAATTCTCAGACTTCCTCAGACTCGATTAAGCATTGTACCTGCCCAAGTATCAGGAAATCTGAGTACGTTAAATATATTGGTGTTATTATAATAGATAACAACTTGACGTTTGAAAAACATATAGCTACATTAACATCTAGATTGAGAAGGTTGATTTATGTATTTAAAACCTTAGAAATGCTTCAGGTCCGAAAGATATCAAAACTGTTTATTTTGCCTTGGTGCAATCTCTTTTGCTATACGGTATAACTTCATGGGATTGCAGCAAAAACCCGTCTTATAGGATTGGAACGCACACAAAAGCCATTCTAGTAGGGTTTCATTGCCATTTTTATTTTCAACTGCAGAACTATACAAACATTGCAGGGTACTTACTGTTAGGCAAATGTTTATTTTATAAAATATTCTAAAAAAACATTCTTCTAACATTTTCTGATAACTTATTATATACTTTTGTTATCTTGGTATTCTTTACAATAGGATAAATAACGTTATACCAATATATTCTATGAATAAATATTCCTTAAAATAAGACTAACGGAATGGCATTTGGGCTTAAACTACACTACACACACACACACACACACACACACACACACACACACACACACACACACACACACACACACACACACACACACACACACACACACACACACATGCACTCACGTGTAAATATTTTTATTGTAACTTTAATTACAAAACAGCAATTATAAATCATATTGTCGCGCGAAGTGTAAGTCTATGTCACATTAAGGGATGAGTCTGGTGATTAGTCACAGGTCGTTCCTAGTACCAACTCACAAATTAAAATGGTTATACCAATATCATTATTATAAGGCATGTAAAATTGTGAGAGCAAATAAAGTAAACCTTATTATTATTATTAATATGGACTATCTAAATGTAAAGTTTTCTCATCTGGTTGGGCTGTATAAATATATAAATAGAAAATAAATATACATATATTAATATAGTGAAATAAATACATAAAAATACACGAATAAATAAAAATCCAACTAGATGGAAACCCTCGACAGGGAGACCAAAGCCGAGGGTTGGGGAACGGAAAGAAACCGGGGACAATGCGGGTGGTATCGAGAGCACCGCTTTTGCATTTGAGCCCGGAGTGGTCCGTCACGGAGTCCCAGTCGCCTCAGATGATCTGAGAGGCTGACCGAGATGAGACCGTTCGCAGAAACGACCACAGGAATATTTCGGTCGGCAGACCAACCCACATGTCGGTCTCCTCGTGAGCCAGGTCCATAGTTTGTCTGCTTATCTGCCGGCTTTGCCAAGGTTCTCGTCATAGGGAATGGTAATGTCGACCAAAAATATTCTTGAATTTGCCCGGCCATCAGCACAATATCAAGCTTATTCGCAGGAATTCTTCTGTCTGTGATGATGGCCCGGTCCCAGTAGAGCCTGGCGCGGTCATTTTTAGCAATTTTTTGGAAAATACTTATATAAGGCAGTTTTCGATTCCCGAGACCGCATTTCAGAGCGAGCTCTGGTAGAACCTGGCTACTTGGTTGTGTCTGTGCAAATGCTCAGAGTTATAAGGTGGCGAACAACTGATGATGACCGTCCTAAGTACCACCGGGATAACGATAAGCTCGACAAATGTCGGCGACGCCATACTTTAGGATGTGTCTTCGATGGTTGTTGGTCTTAGTAACCTGATCTTGTATCGCACAGACAAACCCCGGTTTCCGCAAGAGGTCACCGAAACGTAGCCAGAAGAGGGAGGCGACTGTATCTACGGGTGGTCATGTAGAGCCTTGTAGAACCTACCGTGGAGCTCTTTCCTTTCATACGGTCTCCCGGTCGAAAATTTTCTGTACTTTCGGTGTTGGCATTGTTCGTTGGCTAAAGATAGAGAGGTAAGCCCTTTATCACAAGAAACAACTTCCCTATATAGTGTATTATCCAATCTCGTCAAGAATTAATTACGAAGGCTGGACATTACGCGATCGCAAGGTGGAGCGCTTAAAAATCTGCGCAAACCATGTTTCCACGGCAAGTACAGCCTTTACTGACGATCTCTGGTGATGCATTCTGTCAGACGTCATAACAGTGCGGATTTTCATCCAGCGTTCAGTTCCGCCTGAGTCCACAGAATGCCAAAAGTGTACATGAGGACAGGCATGACCCAATCGTTATATGCGTGTGTCTTATTTAAACCTAAACTTAATATACACCTAAACTTAAAATAACCTAGACAAAATTAATAACTATTTCGTTAATGTTGCAAAAGAGTTTTGATATAATTACACTTGAAGGCAACTCAAATATTCCCAAATGTAAACCAGTACACATACCTGTAACTCGATGGTTTTGTTAGAAACAACAATACAAGAGGTTGAATCTACACTAATGAGTTTGAGATCAGAGAGTGAAGTAGGTTATGGTATTTCTTCAAAATTATTAAAATATCAAAACATTATTGTCCCACCTCTAACACGTTTCTTGAACTTGTGTATTAAAACAGGTACTTTTTCGACGTATTTATAAAATATCAATTTATCCTATCTACAAGGGCAAACAGTGAATGCGTTAATAATTACCACCCGATTTCTGTACTCCCTCCCTACCCAAAATCTATGAAATATTTTTGAACAAAAGACTAATATTGTATTTAGAAAAAATAATATCTTATCCAACAATCAGTATGGTTAGGCCGGTAGTTCAACAGCTGATTCAGTTTCTGATTCAACTGAATTTGTAGTTAGTCAAATAGAT
Source organism: Parnassius orleans (assembly GCA_029286625.1). Taxonomy (NCBI): domain Eukaryota; kingdom Metazoa; phylum Arthropoda; class Insecta; order Lepidoptera; family Papilionidae; genus Parnassius; species Parnassius orleans. The sequence goes on along the minus strand of JAGSMP010002434.1, from coordinate 12,647 downwards.
AGTAAAGTTAAATGTATTGGAGTGTTCTTAGATTTGGCAAAGGACTTAGACACAGTATCTGTTCCAATTTTGTTGAGTAAAATGGAAAAAGTCGGTATCAGAGCGATGACACTTGCTTTATTCGAGGACTACTTAAAATAGGATCCAGAGGGTAACTATTGACGGCTATTTTAGTAATAATGTTCCTATTAATTAACTATATGGTGTATCTCAGGGTAGTGTACTGGACCAACTTTATTTTTAATTTATTTTTAACGATTTATGTAACCTTAAATGAAATAATTGCAAAATTTTACTTACGCTGATGATATTGCACTAATCTTCAAAAAAAAAAGTTGGGATGAACTTAAGATTCAACCTGAATTAGAATTGCAAGCAACGTTACAATGGCTCAATCAAACCTACTTACTATGAATATCACTAAAACAAAATAATGTTGTTTGTAAATAATAAACGAGCACTTACTACTGAAAATACATTTAAAATCAAATACACACCAAAACAAAAGCTCAATTCAATGCATTGCACATCTTTAGACCGAAATGACACAGTAAAATACTTAGGCGTAGTGTTGTTTGAAAGTCTGACATGGTGCCTTTATATTATCCTGAATAACAAAGTGAAATAGTAGCATAGTGCTACTGTATTCCATATGTAGAGGGATAAAACTGAGAAAATATTTTCTAGTAACAAAGAATTTCATTTGAATCTTCAGGAGTGACAACGCATCTACATTTTAATTAAGTAGGTTCCCAGGTTCGAATCAAGCGAACGTGTTAGTATCCATCTATAAACCATTACAGTCTATAAAAGTCCACTGCTGAACATATGCCTCTCCTAGATTGCCTTATAGGAAGACGCTGCTCATCTCCACGTTTGTTTCCTTCGTCGCCTCTTATGACACCCATGGGACGACACATGGTAGTGGATATTTACACCGCCACTACATGGTCTAACACTTGACCGTGTAGTGGCGTGTTTATATAATTTAATTTAATATAGCAAAATAATTTTCACCAGAGTTTTAAATACCTTTATTATATCATCCAGTTTTTAAGTCTAACGGACCATAGCCTTTTCAAGATTTCACTGTGTAATATCCTGCCCCCCCCACACTCTTTTTTCATACAAGCTGTCTGCTGATGATGATAATATTATATATTTTTGTAGTTGTGTGACCAGGCTAATGAATATTGATCATTCTAAAAGGTCTTTTAAAGATTAGTGATAGGCTATTAAAAATAATGATATTACCGTGATAGTCTTAATTAGGACCCATGTTTATATTGTGTTTGTTTAGTTACCAAGTTCTTTAGGTGTCTCTTTGAAAAACTTGCAAACGTGGTGTAAGTGGGCATCACTGTTATCAAGTAACCCGAAACTTTACTTCAATTTTTTCATAGTATGGGACTATTACACTATACAGTAATTTAGTGGCCAGTGAATGCAGATATATGCCTGGCAGATCTTGAATGACTTATTGAGGTAATAACTAATATAAAAATAAGTAAGAGGGTTATATTTTACCTTAACTGGCCTATAGGCAGCAAAGGAATCCTACCAAAGAATAAATGAGTGGCTTATAGATTCAGTGTTGGCTTTGGAGGTCAGCTACAATCTATATATATGTATAATAAATCTGTAGAAAAGAAAAGATAAGGTTGCCTGTCCATCTCCTGTTTCAGTTTCTCTGTCGTCTCTTAAGAAACTGACGAGATGGTATTGGATTCTCTTCGCCACTACAATGCTATTTTATATTTCTACAACTGTTCATGAATGTAGTTTCACGTCACATGAATGGAACTACATTTATGAAATTTCGAAATCTACTCAAACGTAAAGACATGTTAGTATCTATTTTATGGTGCCTATCAATATTCAATAGGCCAGTGATATAAATTTAATATCACAAAGAAACATTATTTCGTAATTTAATAGATGACCATGAAATTCGACATTATTTAAAAATAACTGTAAAGAGAAATATAAGCAACGCATTTCTGATTCCAAGATAATTTACTCTTCATAAGGGCGCATCGGAAGACATGTCCAATATAAAAAGTGGAAGGTGTAGACGTATGATATTAATGCGATTCTGAAAAGTCACATATGTTTTTCAGCATATTATGTCTATGCCTAATTTCAATTATCTACGTCAAATACGTCTCTGAGGATTAAAAAATCTACAAGTGATCCAATTTTGCAGAATTTGGCACGGAGCGTTATACCAGGGCGGCTGAACAGTTCGCGGCCTAGGGTACTTAACGATGAGTAATTAGCTTATTACCATGTCAATAGTTGCAACACTCAGTATTATTATAAGCAATCATCACCAGTTTCAAATCATTTCAATTATTTATTGAACAACAAACATCACCTTGTCAGCCGAATCTGGAAATTCTCAGAATTTTGAACACCGCGCCGTGATAAAATTCCTCAAAGAAGGGAAATACACCGAAAGACATTTTGAAAGATGTCATCGGTTCTTTAGGACTCTGCCCTTCATATACGATGGTAAAATGGGCTCATATTTCAACAAGGACGAGAGATTGAACACGACCCCGCCCAAGCTATCCTGTCATGGTACTGACCAAAGAAAACGTCCGAAAAGTCGAAAAAATTGTTCTGGCCTACCGAAGAATTAAATTGAGGCAGATTGCTGAAGAACTGCAGATTAGCAAAAACGAGTTGGAGAACGAAGACGAATAAGCGAACGTTGACTCGCAAGTTGCAAAGATTTTTGGAACTAGTCGGCGATAACAAGAAAGATATTTGGCAACGGATAGTCACTGTAGATGAAACATGGATTCGCCAATATAATCCGAGTTCAAACAAGTGTCCATGCATGGATAAAAAGTCCAAGCTAATGGCGACTGTTTTCTGGATAGAGAGTTTCGCTTATCGACTACCTACCAGGGAATTCACGATGAATGGCTAATATTACGCCAATTTATTGACTCAGGTTCGCGAGGCTATTGTACAGAATCGATGGAAAACTTTGCAAGACAACGCACCTGTTCACACTGTACATGTTGTGAGGCAAGCCCTGAAAGACACGGGGTTCAGAGATTACCACCTCCGCATAGCCCAGACCTAGCACCTAGCGATTTTTTCCCGTTTTATAATTTGAAAAGAAAAGGGCCGGAGATTTGCAGATGACAACGAAATGAAAGCTGGTGGTTGATCGTCATTTTAAAGAAAAAGACAGAATATTTTTGGGTGGGTTAAAGGCATTGTATGTGAGATGTGAGAAATTTATTTCACTTGAGGGAATTATATTGAAAAATAAAAATAAAACCACATATTTTCTTTCATACCAGGCGCGGTTATCAGCCGCCCTGATAAGTCCGCGGCCCGTTCTAAATTGCACCACGAGCTAAGCCGGAGTAAAAAACTGGTAATTCTTTTTAGAGGGCGCGGCAGTGCACAGTTAACATTAGCTCGAAATAAAAGCAATTAAAAGTACAAATAGTGAATTTTATATAATAAGCAGTGATTTAAATGTAAAAGTATAACAACAAAAATATAGTGAATATAAAACCTAGTGATAAAGTGCATAAATTAATTTCAAAACAATATATGTAACGGTTTTGTATGTTTACTCAGTCAAAGTGAATCAAAACTTATAAAGTGAAGAAGTTATAATGAGAAGAAAAATTAAAAAGAAGGTACATTATATAATATATCTAAAGTAAATTTAAAATATTATGGAAAATAATAACCTGAAAATAACACAAAGTACACGTTTATATTTAAAAAGACAGCCATCTACCGGGAAGGGACGAAAATTTTCTTAACTGTTAGTGAGTAAATACTGCAGAAAAGGCGACATCTTGTGCCAAAATACGATTATCAAAACTATCTATCACCAAAACTGTATGACCTCATTAATCGCATCAATAGAGGGCGCTTTACATATTTTACATATTATAAACAATGGAAGAGCTAACAATGCTGAAAAAATTCAAGATGAAATGAAATTACAAAATGAACTAAAGGATATGAAAGAGCATCACTAAAACAATCAACGATAACATAAATGAAAAATTCACAAAAAAGAAGTCGTTATATCTTCATGGAAAAAAAGAAAGAGAACAAGACAACCGCATAGAAATGATAGACAGAAACCTAAGAAAAGAAACATTATCCTGTTCGAGTTACAAGAAACTGAATACAATTATCACGACTTAGAAACAATTATTTTGAAAATATTTCATGATAATATGCAAGTCTCATGCGAAAAATCCGATATGGAGTATTTTAGAAGAACTGGTAAAAAAGGAGAAAAGCCGAGACCCATAGTTATAACCCTAACAACTATGAGTAAAAAATCGAATTGTTAAAAAACCGTCGAACTCTTGAAAAAACCTTATATTATATTAAAGAAGATTTTACTCCAAAAATATTAAAAATTAGAAAACTACTGATTCCAGAACTCAAACAAAGGATTGAACAAGGAGAAAGAGCTATATTAAAATACGACAAAATTGTCATTTTAAAAAGCGAGAACAGACAAACAGCACATATCAACCTAGTAACAAAAGAAATCTGTCCACATCCCCAGAAGAGCATACTTCATTAGAAGATCAAAATAAATTCACTTAACAAATACCAAAGCGAAACAAGGTAAATTTGAATCAATATATTACGAAATCATCAAGAGATAACGCTTCCATGCCACACAATAAAAATAACTGTGAATAGCAATTCGTGTCTACCTCTCTACAAAATCCAATACGGCTTGTCACCGCAGAAAATACGACTACAACCCTCCAGAGCAAAATATATGTATGTACCTATGACGCAAGGTCATTATTATCAGATGAAAGAATGATAGAATTTAAAGAGGCAATCAATCACCTTAAATACGATATTATCGGGTTAGCAGAGATTAGAAGATCGGAACAATAACAGAAGACCCTGAACATATCTTCTATACACAGGGAATACTGGGCAACGTGGAGTTGGCTTTCTAGTAAAAAAGTTCAAAACAAATATAGAGAGTTTTATTGGTATTTCGGATAGAGTATGCTTGCTCAACATGAAATTTGGTTATTGAAATTTCTCTTATTCAAATATATGCTCCAACTGGAGAAGCAAAACAGAAATAGTCAAAACATTCTATAGACAAGTAAATGATGCATGTCAGCTAACAAATAAGTTTGTATTGTGATGGGCGATTTAATTCAAAAAAAAAAATTGTTGCCTGTAAAGTCAGTATAGGGCGAAAGTTTTACGTGACAACGACTTTGAGTGGTAAAATAATTTTATTATGTCTGTCTCTCTCGCTCTTAGGCGGGCTAACCATGCCAGTGGAAGGACGTGCCTCACTCGCTCTCATTGTGAGCGCATAACGAGCGGAGCGTAACGCAGTTTTGATGTCACCTGCAAACCAATTTATAAGACGTTGTCACGTCAAAATAGGCTCTAGAGGGGTAAAGAAACTTATCACAGGTAAATTCGGTATGGAAAAGAAATAGTAGGGCCAACAATTAATCGAATTCGTACAAAACCAACTCACAATAATTAACACATTATTTAAGAAAAATTTGAAACAAAGTGGACCTGGATATCTCTGACAAGAAGACAAAAACGAGATCGATTATATTCTCTCAAATACCCCCAAACAATTTACAAATATAGAAGTCATTAATAACCTGTATCCCAGTGACCACAGGATGGTAAACACAATAAAAATAGCAAAATTAAAATCTAGTAGCAGGGCAAATACTGCAATACACTAGCATATTAACATCACAAAAAGAAATAGACATATATGTAGAATCTAAAAATGTAATTTGCTCTACCAAGAAAATGAAAGTGTAGATAATTACTACAATAAAATAGAACAATATAAAAAGCTGTCTGGCAAAATCAAAAATTAAAATGAATACGACAAAAAGATGTGTTTGAGAGAAGAAACAAAGTTATAAAAAGACGTCATCATTGCAAAATAAAGACCATTGACACATGAAGATAAAGAGGAGCTAAAATGTTATATAAAAAAAAACATAAAGAAATTAAGAAAGACTACAAGAACACAGGTTAGAGTTAATAGCAAACATATAATTACAACAGGAAGCACAAAAGAGCATACAGACAATTACCAGCAAACCTTGGATTATGTGCCTTAAACAAACTCAACATCAAAGACTCAGTCAAGGACCGATATAGTGAACATCGCACGACCTTCTATCAAAACTATATAGCGATACATCATCAACTGCTGGAATCTTATAAAAATGGAACTAAACCCAAGAGGCGGTGACCCATTTAATGAAATTCAAATCATAAAGAAAATTGAAAACTTAAAACCATAAAAGTCCCGGACCTGACAATATCTCAAACGAGGCAATTAAAACAGCTAAACAGGTATTAGCCCCATTTACATATCTGTTCAACAAAATTCTTGAAACGCAAAAGCTACCGAAAAGCTGGTTAGCAACTGATATTATACTACTATACAAGAAAGGAGATCCCACAGATGTTGGAAATTATAGGCCTATTAGCTTACCAACCGTTTATAAGCTTTTTGCTTGCCTAGAAAGATTGAGTCCAGCTATCGAAAAATATCAACCTATTGAACAAGCCGGCTTTCGTAAGGATACTGTACCATCGATCATATTCACGTTGTAGAACAAGTAATAGAAAAATATAATGAATTTAGAAAACCACTATTTTTGTGTTTATCGACTTTGCTAAAGCTTTCGACTCTATCTCACACAACAGCATTTGGAAAGCTCTAGAAAACCAAAATATTCCCCAACAATACATAAACATCCTCAAAAACATCTACCACGAGAGACTAGTAGAGTCAAATTAGATCGAACTGCCCCGCCTTCACAATAAAAAGGGTGAAACAGGAGATCCACTTTCACCAAAATCTTTATAGCAGTATTGGAACACATCATTCAAGGCTTAAAATGGATAAATAAGGTATTAATATAAAACTATCTCAGTCATCTTAGATTTTGCAGATGATATAGTAATATTTTCCGAGTCGGCAAAACAGATAGAGTCGATGGTAAACGATCTAAATAACGCCAGTCAGAATGTAGGCCCAGAACTAAACACTATTAAACCAAAGTAATGACGAATAGAGCCCAAATACCTGGTGAACAACATTTCATTAGAATATGTAGACGAATATGTGTATCTCGGTAAATTAATATCATTCAAAAGAACGAGACACGTTGACGAAATCAAAGAAGAATAATAAAAGTTGGGGCAAATTCTGGACCTACAAGGAGATCCTAAAATCGACTCTACCTATACATCTCAAAAGAAGATAATAGACTTTGTATGCACTGCACCCTCACTTATGGATGCCAAACCTGGATATTTAATAAACACAACAATGACAAGATCGCGAAATGTCAGAGACAAATGGAAAGGACAATTCTTAAGATAAATTGAAAAGACAGAGTAAGGAACTCTGAATTAGGAACAAAACAGAAGTGATAGACGTTCTCCATCACGGTCAAAGGTTGAAATGGCAATGGGCAGGACATTTAGCACGCATTCCAGACCAAAGATGGACAAAATTGGTGACAGGTGGCGGACCAGCTGGAACACGTGCAAAAGCAGGCCAAATGAAAGATGGGTAGACAAAGTGATGGCTAGCAGGGAAAACTGGATGAACAAGGCACAGGACAGACAGGTATGGGACGCTCTGGAGGAGGCCTTTACCGAAGAGGGGTCCTCAAATAACAGACATGATAATAAAAATAAATAAATATATATATACATACATACTTATAATAATAAATAAGTACTAAAAAATGATTATGAATTTATGATAAATTAATTATATCTAAATTGATTATAAAATTTAAACATATTTAAAAAAAATTGTTAAAGAATACTATAAATATAAATTTGTGAAATTAAATGTCAAAATTGTTTTATATAAAATTAAATTATCTAAATAAAAGCAAATTAAATGTAAATAGAAATTTCCAATTGAATGTACTTCACATTATAATAATGCATGTACTTAAAATTATTAAACTGATTTTGTAACAAATTTATTAAGTGTAATTAATGAGGAATAAAAGGCTATTTTATTTTTATTTTATAATTCTTTTTGAATTTTCTAACAATTCTTTTTTTTTTCAGATCGTCAAAGCTTCGTACTCGTTTTTCACAGTCCTACAACAGGTTGATGACAAAAGAATTAAACATTAAGTACTAATTAATGTATAAGAGAAAAATAAATTATTTGAACAAAAGTTTGCATTTTTAATAAAACTAAATATTAAAAATCCTTTTCCTGCGGCTTTGCTCGCGTGAACTTCGCACCAACATCGATAGTCTTCCCTACCGAAATTCGGATCACCTCCTTATCTATCAGTGAGCCCGTATGTGTCACAAAAAACGTTCTCCTCTATCCATCTTTCTCTTACAACCAACCTATAAAGTCCATTGTTAATATAGACCTACATAGATTGCCAAATAGGCTGGATATTTATATAGTTACCCACGCTTTTAGGCGGGTTTATAACCAGAGTTTTTTATAATATCTTGTTCTAATGTTTTTCTTATATTTACGCGAAGACTACATTAAATGAAAACTAATTTTTACAGATTATATAGTTTAATTTTAACTTTTAATTCCTGACGTTTCGGGTACTTTACACCTAGCCACGGGGGACTGAGGTGTTTGACGTCCCGATGTCATAGTTAGCCCGGCTACCTTCAGTTTTTGAATATTAATTTTTGGTCGATCTACGCAGAATGAGCTTAGTATCTTGAAGTCTTGCAGTGGTATGCTTGGGTTTGGATTTAATTTTTAATTGTAGAATCCAAGCAGATGGCAGCACCATCCATCTTCTCTATTGAAATTAGGATGTTTTTAATTTCAATCAATACATGAATCATCCTTGGCAGGAATCGGTGTTCTTTTTGCGAGAAGTTTGGTCTATCAAATCTAATGTAATGGCAGGAAGATCTTCAGACAGACATAATTTCATTCACTACGTGTGCCAAACTATCAACAAAAAGGACATTCGAGGAAGCGCTAAGATCTTAAGTCAGGCAAGTAAAAGTTGTTACGAACGGTGATTCAGCAAAACGGTTCGATCTATAATTCATAAATAATACAAGACAATTCGTCCAGTGAGTTAAAGACAGTTTTAATGACATTTGATTTTTAATATTGAAACTTAAACAAACGAAACATCGAAATATAATGAATGCAAAATATAAATAAATAGAAAATACCAAAATTAACTATCATATCAAACGCCAAACATCCATGTCAAGTTGAAACAGAAACGCTGTAACGGTGACCACAGACGCAAACAATCAACAACGCACGGTCTATAATCTGTCAAAACAAACCCTGGACAAACATACAGTAAAAGTATTGTCGAAAGGCTTGAATTTACAATAACACTGCAAAAATCCTGTACGAAAAATTATCTGTAGTGTTGAGGATTGTCTGTTTAAGAATAATATTGGTAAGGAGGATTTAGAGGCCAGACGTCAAGATATTTCGTCCTTGTTACGTCAAAGTTCAGCGCCGAAACTAAATCTCCCCCAAGACGAGTTTAAAACGTAGTACAACTTACGCAACAGGCCAGAGCTCACGATTCTCCGCGCGGATAAAGGAAATGCTACGGTAATAATGGACACGTCAGAGTATAATTTCAAAATACAACAACTTTTATCGGACGAAAGTACATACAAAAGGTCAAAATAGACCCTACAACTAATACACTTAAAACAACTTCTGATTTAATAAAGAAATACTCTGAAAATTAGATCTCGAAGTGAATTCGACAATACCATCGTGCAAACCACCGAGGTTGTGGGTTACCGAAAATACACAAACCAAACGTTTCTACGTCATAGTAAGAGTCAGATCGATTCACCAACTTATAAGTTGGCTCAACACTTGGCAAAAATACTGTCACCACTGAGAGGACATACAGAGCACACACAAAGTTCATACCATTTTGTTAGTGAGATAAAGACCTACATCTCGCTGACAGACAATGAAACTATGGTCCGTTTTGATGTTCAGTCACTATTCACATGCTTACCTATTGAAGACTGCATCTCAATTGTAACTTGGAAGCTAGAAGATAACAACATGGACTTCAAAATATTCAAGCAGGAATAATGAAGTCAGCACTGGCGCGACAGTGCTGTACTGACTCAAATCAATTTATTATGCCAGTAGCAGGTCAGCACTGTCTTGCCTCGAATTTGGAGCCAAAGTTTCTGTCCCTGGGTAAATGATTGGCGGTCCACCACTGTGCGATTTAGAAATGTTTCTTCCTCGCACAACTCCTATGGAATCGATTACCACAGCGATTTTTCAGGACCATGACTTAGGGATCTTCAAGAAAAGGCCTACTCCTTTTAAAGGCCAGCAACGCATCTGCAATTCCCTGGTTCCTGTTGTTGCAGTTGTTCATGGGGCGGTTAGTCACTACCATCAGGTGAGTCGCATGCTCGTTTGCCCTCTCCTATAAAAAGCCATTATGGCTAATTTTACAGGGACAGAAACTGGCGTCAAAAACAAAGCAGAACCTCCAGTTTCTTTTCTGTCATCTATTCATTTCTTATTAAAAGTAGTTTCTTTTTAAATATCTCTTCTTCTAACATTTCCATAAACTATTTCAACATTGCAGTTGGAACATTTTTCTCAATAAATATTTCAATCGTTGTAAATTCTGCCGTTTCTGAAATTCATTTTTCCACTGACTTCAATAATGTGCGTACACGCTAAACATGTTACCACGACTACTGATTGCGTGTGAACAGTGCGAGTCAGTCGCGCCAGCACTAGCGCCTGTACTGACCACGTGTAAATAGCCTTTACATTTTAGATACTTCCACTGGGTTATATATGGGCTGTAACTTTAATTTTTAATTTATTATTTTTTAACTGCGTACAGAATGAGTAGAGGCTGTGCCCGCTCTGGCTGGACACAAGCCTCCACTCATTTCTGGGAGAAGGCCTAGAACGAGGTAATCGCTGCGCTGCCCCAATGGGTGTTGGTAATTTCGCATGTCTTCAAAATTTTCATTTCTTATTTCTCAGACATGACGTTTCCCTTCACCGCCGAGCACGTGTTAAATCAGCACTTAAAATTTTATTGGTGGCGGCGGGGATCGAACCCGGTCTTCGCTTACTGAAATTTATAGCGGACGCTTAGCCCCTGAGCTACCATGAAACTCAACATTATGTGTTATGTTAAGAGTAAAATTTAAACAACGCAATTCAGATTCCAAAAATAATAATAAGGGTATTCATAAGATTACATCGGAAGACATGCCTGATATAAAGTGAGATTTTATAGACGTATGATAATAATGCAATTCAAAATCTATGCAAAATTTCTAATCTGTTTCTGTAGTATATTATTCTATTCAAAATTCCAAAATCTACGTATAATGACCTTCGAGAATTCAAAAAGACATCCTGTAACAAACATACTTAGAGATTACAGACATAGATGCAAAGGTGTCATACAGGTAGATCCAATTTTTCTAATTTTGGCACGGAACAGTATAAATGATGTTCTTAAATAGAAACCCATGACGAAGCCACGGTTATAAAGCTCGTACATGATAAACTGAATATTGTTTGCAAATTAAAGTTAAAGGTAAAGTAAAGTTATACCTCCAATGCTTATTGGCGGACTTCACATGTTCACTAAATATGTTAATCCTCTGTCACGCTTGTTTGTTAGATTGTTTCTTTTACCGCCGAACCTGTAGTTAAATAGCACATAAAATTACAACTTAGATTTTACTCTACAACAAAAATATTTACCAACTAGATTTGCGACGTAAATTAATGTTTCTGGAGTGCTTTTAAGGGATAAGATGGGCGATGCCACTTTATTGTTCTCTGGTTTTCTGCAAGCGAAAGTTTGCTTCAGTGATTAGAGGAAAGGCATTATATGTTGGCGCTTAATCCGAGGATAAATAGAGCTCTGAGTCTTCATTGTTTGTGATATCCATAATTTTTATTGACAAGCATGATAACCACGTATTAATTAAGTAAAACAGTTACAAAAATAAAATATCCATACAAACGTAACTATCATATAATTTGTTTAAAACTGTAAAGTTCTCAATATATTTGACAAAATAAAAATTATCATTGTATCGATACAGCCCAAATATAAATTATTTGTATATTAAAACTAGAGGTCAAATTTAAGAAACGAACCACACATTCTGCTAACATTCTAAGTAATATTCCAATAGATCTAATAAATAAAATAAAGAAAAACCCAAAACAAGTTTAAATAACTTTAAAAATTACTTTATGAGGAGTATGAGTGTAACTCCAAACTCTCTTAGCCAGAGTACCTTACCAAATAATTTGACGTGATGCCATAATATGTCTTTAGAATGCATGAGCAACGAACTCAGAGTTGCACTCAAATCCGAAAGGGATTATATAACTTTCTATTGGAAAAAAAATGTATATAAAAAAAACATGTAATAAAAACTCCACTGAGACCTTAGGCTGATTTATGCCATTAACATTATTTGTTTCAAATAGTAACATTTACATAACGCCAATAGATGGAGGGACGACCTGGTAATTCAGGTATTCGATGAATGCAGATGGCTTAGGACAGAGTTTTGTGGCGTTCTTGAGGCATTTATTCAGCAATTTT
>JAGSMP010002433.1:0-25212 GCA_029286625.1 Parnassius orleans | reverse complement strand
TCTGGAGTGCTTTTAAGGGATAAGATGGGCGATGCCACTTTATTGTTCTCTGGTTTTCTGCAAGCGAAAGTTTGCTTCAGTGATTAGAGGAAAGGCATTATATGTTGGCGCTTAATCCGAGGATAAATAGAGCTCTGAGTCTTCATTGTTTGTGATATCCATAATTTTTATTGACAAGCATGATAACCACGTATTAATTAAGTAAAACAGTTACAAAAATAAAATATCCATACAAACGTAACTATCATATAATTTGTTTAAAACTGTAAAGTTCTCAATATATTTGACAAAATAAAAATTATCATTGTATCGATACAGCCCAAATATAAATTATTTGTATATTAAAACTAGAGGTCAAATTTAAGAAACGAACCACACATTCTGCTAACATTCTAAGTAATATTCCAATAGATCTAATAAATAAAATAAAGAAAAACCCAAAACAAGTTTAAATAACTTTAAAAATTACTTTATGAGGAGTATGAGTGTAACTCCAAACTCTCTTAGCCAGAGTACCTTACCAAATAATTTGACGTGATGCCATAATATGTCTTTAGAATGCATGAGCAACGAACTCAGAGTTGCACTCAAATCCGAAAGGGATTATATAACTTTCTATTGGAAAAAAAATGTATATAAAAAAAACATGTAATAAAAACTCCACTGAGACCTTAGGCTGATTTATGCCATTAACATTATTTGTTTCAAATAGTAACATTTACATAACGCCAATAGATGGAGGGACGACCTGGTAATTCAGGTATTCGATGAATGCAGATGGCTTAGGACAGAGTTTTGTGGCGTTCTTGAGGCATTTATTCAGCAATTTTCAATTGAAAAAAAAAAATTGATGTTAAAGCTCTCAGACAATCCTTGATTATGAATTAGAATGCAGATGTTTTGTCATCCCTGAAGACTGAGATGGTCTCATTATCAGTAAAATGGCTGGACGATATGAATTGGATTAAATTACTTATAATGTTATTCATTTAAGCTTTTAACCGAATTCAGACTGGAGAGATCAGACTGAGAGATCAGAATACAAAAATAAATGAAATGAGGTTTAGTACAATTTGCATTTAATATTATTATTTTCTTCTATTTTTCGAACTAAACACTACTAGGTCGTCTATGGTTTTCATTATAATGTTAACATCAACGTATAGTGGAGGTTTATGAGAATCCACTACAATATTTCATCCCGTGAGTGTCGTAAGAGGTGGCATAGCGAAAGGAAACAAGAGATGGGCAGCAGTATCTTTCTGAAAACAACTCAAATTATTAAAAAAGCTATGATTGCCAAACCACCTGTCAAGCTTGGTAACTATGACATATTTCCCCCATAAAAGGCAGTCTATAGGGTAGGCCTACGTTCAGCAGTGGACTTTTGATAGCTGTCATGAATGAAATTACCCTTCTAACTAAATCATGAGATGATATCATAACCAGCAGTCATATAGATTGCTAAGGAAAAAAAATATTATCTTCGAAATCACAAGATATTATATTATATGTCCTTGCAATATTTTGATTGATATTACTGAGTGATATTCTATTCGTTTTGATGTTCTTACGCAAGATAAATTATTTCCATCAGTTTCAACAATGGAAAAATTTATGGAAAGGAGACAATTTCTTTTTGTATGGAGAATGGGCCCACTACAAATTTTAGGATACTTAATGAAATGTATGTCGATTTATTCCTTATAATCTATAGATTGCAAAATTAATATTAGTTTTATCACATCTAAAGGAATTCAGAGAAATTAAAATATGAATATCACAATAACCTAAAAGAAACTAAACGCTATTTTTAATCTGGCTTTACGGCTCTGGGTTCTAGCCCTTCTGAGCCTAAACTAAAAGTTGTTTTCTATTAGTATTGTGAGTTAGAATAGTGTATATAGAATAGAATAGGACAGCTAAATAATTAATAGCATAAAACAAAGTTGCAGGTACATTTAACATTTATAGGTACTTTTAGACTGATGGAAAATCCTTTTAGTAGTTCCGGCAAAAATAGTACACTGACCAAGAAACATGGCGTGGAGGCTATTTTTACATGTATTGATTGATTAGTGAATATACATCACAAACACCATTACAGTAATTAAATAAATATGATTAAAGCCAAATGAATAAAAGATAATATGTTCATTTATAATATTACCTTTACATGCTATATAGTAAGAAAGATGTTTTAATCTGGTTGTAAAGGATAAAAACACAAAGTAAAATACCACTGTATTTATTACTGTAATAATTTCAAAAGTAGTCTATTAATAGTGGAACAGACAGACAGGCGCGGTGTTAAGACTTTATTTTGATATATCTTTGTTGGTTAGTAAAGGTACAGTGTGTAAACTTTGCTTTAAAATATATTAACTGATTAGTTTTTATACCCAAACACCATTAAAGCCAAAATGACTAGGTAATATCATGTTTATTTATGTTGATAAATATGAAGTGAGATGTTTTAAACTAGTTGTGTAAGGATTACAAAACACATAATTTAATTGTATTTATTATTGTCAGTCATTATCACTCCAAAAGATTTTTCAAAATAACTTGATAATAACATGTCCATTTATGAAATTGTTAGGAATCATAAGGATATTTTATGTGATATAAGACTGTTGCCTTCAATATCCATATACTTTTTTGTCTCTGCTTACGAGCAGCTCGGCAAGATTTCAGCCTACAAGACATACACATTTATTCTAAGCAACCCACCTGAAAAAAGTTAATGAATATTGAAACAAGCACACATGTACTTATTTATCTAATATCATTTGCAACCAGTAACACGGTTTTAGGTGCATGTGTGCGTCCAACAGTGAACTATTAAGGGGTGTTTAGCGAGTTTTACCTCTACAGCGATTGAGAAAATAAATAGCACGTAAGATGTTTTGAACTGGTCGTGTAAGGATAAAAAAAACTCTGTATTGTCACTGTATTTGTTATTGTAAAATCATCACATTCTTAAAGCAGTATTAAAAGTGACACATGCCACCAGGTGCAGTGTCAGGACATTGTTATTAATTTGTATTGATTGAATAACATGTTTACATTCCAAGCACCATTAAAACCAAAATGACTGGATAGTAACATATCCGATTTTTACGATATTAACCACGAAAAATAAATAGCATGTAAGGTGTTTTGAACTATTTGTGTTAGGATAAAAAGAAACACTGTATTGTCACTGCATTTTTATTGTTTATTATTGTAAAATCATCATATTCTTAAAGCAGTCTATTATAAGTATCACAGGCCGCGAGGTGCAGTGCCAGGACATTCTTTTAATATGTGTTCATTGATTAGCATGTTTACATCCAACTGCAATTAAAGCTAAAATGTAAAATTCTCGAGTAGCAGTCTCGTACCGGTAAGCTCAGTGTGGGACGGCTACCCTCTAGTTGGAGTGACGACCTGGTAAGATATTCAAAAAGTCTATGGATGCAGGTGGCTCAGGACCGTGCTTTGTATAATTTGGGAGGTTTATGTTCAGCAGTGGACTTGTCCACTGCTGAACATAGGCCTAGGCTATAGGCTGTAAGGATGAAGAAGTTTTAAACTAGTTGTGTACGGATACGGCTCGACCGGGGTAGGACACGCTCACGGAAAACGCTACCAGCGTAAAATAGTAGCTTAATGCTCCTTTGTTTCGTATGGTGAGTGTAGAGAACCGAGTCCTTTTACTGGAAACGAAGCACTCCATCTTAGTCCTCAGGGGTGACAATGCATCTGCATTTTGATTCTTAAACGAGGATAAATGTAGATGTCTATGAGCCACAGCATCTACTTACCATCAGGTGGACCGTGCGCTGTTTGACACACTTATTCTATAAAAAAAAAAAAAGGAAATTGCCAATTGAAAGAGATACGAAAAGGTACCAGAGCATCTATTCAACTTGCTCGGCGTTTATTTATAAATTAGGCGCTTTATTTATAATAAGGCACATAGTAGAAACAGGTCAAGTAAGCAACAATAATTACAAGTTTTATTGATTATTATTCGTCATCATTACAACAATTCGCTGCTGAACATAGGTCTTCCTAAATTAAATATATAATGTAAAATATTGTATAGCCCTTCCGTCAACTGCCATCGCGTTTCGTCCCGTATGGTGTCGTAAAAGTCATAACAGAGTAAAATAAAGATACCAGGAGATGAGCAGCAACATCTCCCTATAGAATACCACAAAAAGCTACAAGTGTAGCAACTGTGGCAAAAACTACCATATAGTAATGATGCATATTTATATTACTATATAAATAGGCATCATTACTACTTGTGTATAAATTATTCCTATCATTGTGAGGTTCATTTATGGTATTCATAAATACGAGCGCACAGTGGCACATAAAATGAGTTATCAATCAGCAACTTCTTTAGGTTAGTAGTTCTTTTTAGTTTAGGTATTAAGAATCTAGATAAATGATTACATAACTTAAAAATACAGTGTCGGGAAGTAGAAGCAGCACGCTTATAACTAGCCACAGAATAGAATAGAATCATTTTTATTCAATATAGATTACAATACATAATACTTATTAAAAGTCATTTTTTACTTTTACCACTGGTTCGCAAAAAAACCTCTGTCCTGGGAAGAATCAGCAAGAAACCCAGCGAGACTTTTTTTAAAAAAGCACATTTTACAATATAATTTTTTATACAATTGTTTTGAAAACATTTAGAAACAGCATGGTAGCGATCACCTCATTCCCAGGGGTTATTATCAGTCATTTACTCTCTAGTAGTATAATAACTCTTACTAGACAATTTTGCTTAAGAAATAATTTAAACCTTTTGATAGAAAAGGTCTGCATATTATAGTAATTGTTGATGCTGCTCTGGAAATGGCAGGAGTTACAGTTACAGGCATAAGGGTGTTTGTTGGATGTTACCGATGTCTTCAATATTTATGAATTGTAATTCCATATCCTGTTATCATTTGTGTTCCATACAGTTGTAGAAGCTCTCGGCCGACAAGATTGCAGACTCATTCTAAATGATCCACCTGAAAGTTTTTTTTCATCAACTAACCGAACAGACTGTAGTTTTTATATATATAGGCGTTTCCTTCATAATACTTTTGTAAAACCAGATTCCACTAAGGTAAAAAGAAATAAAATACATCAAATCAGAAAGGTAAACAAGTGAAGTAGTTATTTTAGAATTATAACATTATTTGACTAAGTACAAGTTCCTAGACGTTTACATTTACACTAATTTCATTTAAGGTAAAAAATATTACTTGTGTATTAAGTACAAAGGCAGACAAATATGGGGTAAGGTAAGGAAGAAGTAGCACTAAAGAAAAAACTGTGGTTATCGAATATCTCCCTATAAGGCAATCTGTGGGGAGGTCTATGTTCAGCAGTAGACTTTGATAGGCTGTAAAGTTAAAGATAACCTGGTGGTGAATAGCCAAATTGTTTGTGAAAAGTGAGGTGTATGATACTACAAACATCAATATGTGTGCCAAAGCGATTATGCCAACTCCTCCGGCAAGCCTATTTCAGGCAGGGATCACTTACAGGCTGTTAAAGTAAAGTAAGTACCTGGTGTGATGGTATCCACTGCAAAATAATATTATTTCTGCTGAGTTCTTAAATGAGCTCTTAAAATTGAAGATCCATGGAATACAAATCTTCTAATGGAATGAGCAGTTTCAATACTTTCTTGCAATATTATTAGCAGTTACAACAAACTGCATCAAGTAGATGTAACTGAAAAATTGGGAATGCAAATAAAAATAAAGAAGTAAGAAAATATTAAATTCAGAAAGAATGTACATTACCTACAATCAACAAAATAACATAAAAATAATGTAAACAAAATTTTGCTTCCTGATGGAGTTTAAATATAATAAACATAAATAGTAGATGTATTTAATTAAATATTAACACTAATATGTATTCCTAATAACATCCATTTATTTTTATGTTATCTATATCTATATTTTTAAATTCAGAAGGAATGTGTGTACATTCCTTCTGAATTTAACAACATCTTCCTGTTTACAACTACCAATAAAAACTGTGGTTGCCGACTCGTCTACTAAGCATGGCAACTATAGCAAGTATCCTCCTTTGAAATCTGAGGAAGGTCTATGTTCAGCAATGGGCTTTTGATAGGATGTAACGGTTGTGGATATAGTTACTCTGACAGACACTTTTAACATAGATTTGTGTATATTTTGTGTGATTTTATTTTCTCTATTAATTAAATTAGATTTTAACAATAACATAACACTTCAATACTTTGACACTTTTAACATACTAATAAGAATTGTGTTTGTCATATGTTTTAGGTAATTCAACATAAATTATAGATTTTCCAAAATTCTGGTATTATACACTCACATATACTTTTAATTAAACTCGTCAGTTTTCATTTTCGAATTTCATTGGCGAATTAAATACATAATGTGGAATATTTGGCTAACCTGTATAATATAATCCAACACTTGTTGCATTGATTAGACATTGACATATTAATTTGTTAGTAATATGAAGGGATATTTATTAGTATTTTTACAAACTTAAAATAATTAAGTACTAAAACAAGTATAGATCGTTAAGTGTCTGTGGGTGTGGGTCGTTTATTTTATTTCTAAAAATCGTACCATATCTCAATATTCAGTAAAATAAAATAAAATGTAATACATTATAAACGAAACTTAGTAGTTTTCGTTTCCGTAGTAAAATATTTTTGGACTAGAACTTCGAGGTGACAAAATAAGATATATTTCATAAAAGTTTGAAACTTTAAATCAATTGTAGGTTTTGTACAGTTGAATTCTTCGCATTCCATAAGATAAGAAATCCACAAATATAAAAGTTGGCGCATCTGCTCCTGTCTCAGCTAGTTATTGTCTTCACAGTGCGTTGAAATCCACAAATATTATTTAATTGTTTTCAGTGTATGCTGATCTTCCAGATAAGTAAGTAAGTACAAAAACAGCAGCCTGACGAATTTCAATGCCGTAAAGTAATACCCGGTCGCCGGCACAGACATAGATATGATGCTTAAATTATGATAATATGGCCGTCGGTTTTACCCAGCACGGAAGTCAATGACAAAATAGCGTTTCGTTCACGGTGTCTTTGAACCATGTTATATGATATAAGCTAACACTTTTAGAAATAGGATAAAAATCTCAGTGGTATCCTTTTTAGTAATAAATATATAATATACAAATAAGTACAAATATAATATGTATATAATAAGTTATCTTGGTAAAAAATACATTTTCTTTTAATAGAAACTGCAAAATGATTCATTACGCATTTTCCCCATGTTACATTAACAGAACACGGAATATCAAAACCACTCATTTTTTTGATTTCTTGATTCCGTTTAGATATTCATAAAATGTATAAGCCATTTATTATAATAAATTGGTAACTTTTTTTTGTATGTAATACCATTAAGGTCGTTAAAATTTCTAGTGGGCCCAAAACGACTGACTCCTTTGTCTCAAGGAATTGGATTGCAACAGAGGCTTTTTACACAGGACAAGAAAAAGATGTTATTTATTTCTTTAAAAACTTTGTTGTATTAAACATAAAATTTATAAGGGCGGATTTACCGCCAGTCAACATTACTGCCAGTGCACCCATGACGTGGTGGCCAGTACTTAATAAGATAAATATACAAATTAATTTTGCTATCGTGGTTAAATATAATTAGTCTATTACTCTAAGCCTAGTCTACCTAGAAATCTATCTGGGTTGGTACTATAATATTTTCAAACGACTTCAGAAAGGAGGTTTTCCATTCGACTGTATTTTTTTAATGTCTGAACTTTTTCTAGGTGAACCGATTTTAATGATTCTTTTTATTTGAAAGCTGGTACTTCTCACGTAGTCTCATAAAATTTGATCAATATCTGACCAGTAGTTTTGAGTTATACTTAATAATGCGTGTTTAATTGACTTCGACTACATTGATGATGTTCTCCTTTATTTATATTGAAGTCGGTTGTACAAATTTTTTAATTTTACCACTTGTACATATTTATTTTGCCTGACTGCTTCGTTGGTGTAGTGGTCGTAAACGCGGTTGCTGATCATGAGGTCCCACGTTCGAATCCGGGGTCGGGCCAAAATAATTATTGGGTTTTTCTGGCAAGTAGCACAGAGTCAGGAAGTTGGCGGAGTTACACCCCCTGAGAGAGTACGTAAAGTTGTTGTTCTTCCGACTGATCTCTCTCCGGTTATGTCAATTAACCGTCCCATTGGACTATGAGGTGAGGCAATGGAGGCGCGCAGCTTGCGCATACACTCGGGCACTATAATCTTGTCCTGCGCAGATTGCTAGTCTCCGCTGAGACTGGACGCTGTATGCGTAGGTATCTGGATATAGGAGGTAATAGGGCGTGTCAGGATCGTACCAAATGGAAGTCCGTAGTCTCTGTCTACTCCTCTGGGTGACAGGCGTGATTGAGTAATTAATTCGTCGCGCTGCTCCAGTGTGCGTTGACGAATTTCACATGTCTGCAAAATACTATTATTTCTCAGACATGCAGCTTTCATCACGATGTTTCCTTTACCATTGAACGTGGTGATAAAATTGCAATTTACATTTTAATAAGCCTTAAACAACCACTGCTTTTATATATTTGTTTTATTGGTTATATTTATATAAGCGACGTGAGAATAACTTATCTAATAGCTAAAGGTCTGGTGTGTAAAATTTAAAATTAGAATATTACATTAGTACAAAGGTGGTCAGTAGCTTATGAAAAGGAACTAACCCAAAAAGATTTAACTATAGGAAATGCTAATGATATTGCGTTCTTTGACAAATAACGCAAGGAATTGTTAGATTAGCATCCATCGTCTGGCGACAGTGTAATAAATAATATATGTAGTTTAATAATAAAAGTAGTTAAAATAGTAAAGGGATTTATATTACACTATGTAAACACCAGGATCAAACACAAGCTAGTGATACCAGTTTCTCGACTCCACAGAGTCAGTAAGTCATTCATGGGGCAATGTTTACGCTATTACGAGGAAGTCCCAGAAAATATACAAGATCTCTCTATTACCAAGTTAAAATATTTTATTAAACAAAAACTGTGTAAAAGGGTTATTATAATATAATTGAATGCATGGTTGATATACCCCTGGGATAAACCCTGGGTGTGAGGTGGTCGCTTCTACTTACAAAACTTATTTAAGCTGTTTCTTAAATAAGTTTTGTAAGTAGTTTGTACAACCTTTGTTATTGTATAATTCACATCTAAAAAAAGTCCCGCTGTGTTTTTTGGTAGTTTGTCCCAGTACAGAGGTTTTTTCTGAACCACTGGTAAAAGAAAAAAATAAGTTTCAATAAGAATTACATGTAATTACATATTGAATAAAAAAATATTCTATTCTATTCTGTGAAGGGTATAACAAAAATAATTTGAATTTGGAATAATTTTGAAAAAGGGTTATAATTATCATAATTAATTATTTATTTATAAATCTACATCGGTATGTATTCCATATCATAGATCAACACGGGCGTTCCTCTCTGTCAAAGTATAAATCCACGCGGTCCTATGCGTACAATATTAACTTAATTTAAAAAAATTATAAACCTGCGAAACAAAAAGAGCTGATCATCTTCAAACGGCTGAACAAATTTTTTTAAAACATAGCTAAGCACACTCTCGATTAAGACACTTTTCAAACTAAAAAAGACTTAATTTTAAAATCGTTTCATCTGTCCAGGCGATATGATGCCACAGACAGATACACAGATAAAAAACTTATAATATTTATAAGTTTGTGAGTGTTTATCTATATTAAGGACCTTTTTATTTGTATTTTATCGAAAAATATAAAAATATTTTAATGAGTCAAAGTATCCCAATTCGCGATTTTCAAACTTTTAAAATTCATAACTCCGAAAACATTAACATTATCGTAAAAATTATAGGACCTCTTTTATTTATATTTTATAAAATAATACAAGAAAAATATTTTTATAATTTTTATTCCTATGTATTTTTTATTGGTCGAAAGTTTCGAATTTGGGATTTTCAAACTTTTAAAATTCATAACTCCGAAAATATTAACTTTATCGTAAAAGTCATGACATTTTTTATTTGTATTTTAACAAAGAATATAAAAGGAACTGTCCGTTTGAACTAACAATTCCTTGCAATTGAAAAAAATCAGTTTAAACAATATGGCACCGAGTTGCCCCATGGCAACATGCATTTATATCATCGGTAGGACAATTTGAAGAGAATTCCTCCCCAAAAATTACAGACAGTTCTGTATCGGGGAAAACTTTTCTTTATAGAAAATATTAAAAGTATCTAATCTACTAGAATATAAGCGTATAGATGTACTACCATTTTGTTGGTCAGCAAAGGTCGGCTAAGATTGAGATTTGTAGAAAAAATTCGACATTTTTTTTAAACCATCTTTTAATTATTATCACTTACATGTGTAAGATACAGCGATAATGACTATTATTCTAAATTTTAAGTAGCTTTAATCCAATCTTATCTTCTCAACAAAACTTTTAAACATAACATCATCGGACCATATACGTGATAGAGCCATGCTGCAACTATAATATGGTAGTAGCACGAATGGTTCGGCTCGAACGAGGAAGAACTACGCTCTCACAAAATCCCAGCATAAAATAGCAGCTCAGTGCTACTGTATTTCGTATGGTGAGTGTAGAGAAACGGAGATCCTTTTTACTTGTATCCACAAGGCAATCCATCTTAATCCTCATGGGTGAAAACGCATCTGTATTTTGATTCTTATTTGAGGATAGATGTAGATGTCTATGAGCCACAACATCCACTTACCATCAGATGGGCTGTGTGCCTTCACCCTTATTCTATAAAAAAACCTGACGCACGGCTGATCGACCCCTTTGTTGTCGACATACTACGCATTCAAACCAAACGGTTTGCTTAATCGTTCATAATGCGTACAGCCAAGGAGTGGAATAATTTGCCGTACCATCCGATTAAATTGTGGGTGAGTGAATAGGTTTTTGGTAAGCTAAGTCAGCTAAGTCGCTTTAGTACCACTTTCAACTGCATCATGTGGGATAGCATTTAAGCACTGTAGTTAAAAAAGCAAATGTAGTTAAAAAAATAATAGTGGTAAACAGATTCACAAATTTCACAGTATGCTAGTAATCTATATACTCAATCACTAAAACGAGACCGCATATCATCAGGAAATATAGCACTAACCTGGAAACTTATATCTCTGAGAAATAAAAAAAAATCAGAAAACAATATGAAAGCCGTCTAATCACATCGGAGCAGCGTGAAAAAATCTTCTTGGTGCATACATCATCTTGTTTATGTCCACCAGCCCGTAAAAGTCTACGACTAGACAAGATTGCCACGCTTAATAGGCAGACAGGTGAACGTCGTAAGCTTCGAGCCTCGTGTAGGTATTTTACATTTGGCGTAAATGCAATCATATCGTCACCCCGCCATCTCTCGGAAGCTATAGGATCTATCTAGTAGTCACCTCTTACGAAACTAACGTGGTACAAACGGTCCCAAGGCTTCGGGAAGTCTGCAGTCTGTGAAGACGTACAGGGTCGCCTCCGTCACTACATCAGATTTGATAGATCACAAATCCTCGCTAAAGAACACCGATTCCTTCCAAAGATGATTCGCGAGGCTATTGAAATTAAAAAACATCTTAATTTCAATAGAGAAGATGGCTGGGTGATAGCGAACTGCTTGGGATCCTTTAATTAATAAAATTAAATCCCAACTCAATTATAAACTCCCAAGACTTCAAGATACTATAAGTTCATACTGCGTAGATCGGACCAATAATTAATAATTTTAATCTGGAGTTAGTCGTGGTTAACTATGACATTGAGACTTCGAACACCTCAGTCCCCCACGTGACCATGGGTGCTGTAAAGTGCACAAAACTTCGGAAATATAAAATAATATACACGATAAAATCCGTAAAAGTAGTTTTATTTAAATGTGTAGTGTTCACGTAATCATAAATAATCATTGTGTAAACGGTACGATATGGAATGATGGATTTTCTTATGTTACTATGATACAGTGCACATTGCTCTATAAAATTTTGTATTACAAAGTTAATATAAGACTTAATTCTTTTCTGGGATTCAATTTCATTGTTAGAAGGTTTCATTTTGCTAAATAAAATTCAAACTGCTTTAAAGTACTTAAAAAATCTATCCAATTACCAGTATTAGCAGTCACATAGAACAACTCTAAAAGACGAAAGTTTTCAAATTTTGCGATGGCTGAACCGATTGTGATGCAACTTTTCAAACTAATAGAGGGCAATTCCAGGAGGTATTTAGTCTATATTTTATCCAAAAAACTTAAAGATTTAAAAAAACGAAAACAAAAAATGACAAAATATATGGTCTTTGGATTATCTTAAATCTAAATAATGCCACATTAAGAGGCAAAGCCGGGGTGGGTCGGTAGTTATAAATATAGCTAGTGACACTACTGAGGTGAAGACGAATCTATCGACACATTGCACTTCATTATTCGTCAAGTCGTTTCAGCTGGTGGACTGGGTGGAGGGCAGTGACTAAACCGTTGGGCTTTCGGATACAAAGTTGCGTAGTTATTAATTTATTGCTAATTTGCATTGTTCAAATATCTTTTAATTTTGGTACTTGTACCTTAACCGTGTAGTGACGCTGTAAGAATATCCACTACCTCACTCTTCCCGTGGGTGTAGTAAGAGGACACAGAGGGAAACAAACGAGGAGATGGGCAGCGATGTCTTCCAGATAACAACTAAAGAAAAAACAAGAACTGCGGTTGTCAACCCGTTTGCCAAGCGTGACAACTATGACAAATATCCGCCTATGAGACAATTTATGAGGGAAGCCTATGTTCACTGGACTTTCGATAGGCTGTTACGGAGACGGTAACTAGGCAAAATATTTTGAATGCCCTGGATTGACTAGATGACCAGAAGATAATACCAAAAGGAACTAATTTCGTATTTTTATAAACGTTCTATAATAATGGCATAGACTGGCTGCGGATAACTAGTTATGTCATTGTTAAATAAGTTGCAGGATGTAGGGAGGACTATGTTAACTTTTTTCCCTAATACTAACCTCACTTGCATATGGTGCATTAAACTGTTTTATAGAAGATTTTCAAACAACCGAGTGATGACAGAAAATCCA
This sequence comes from Parnassius orleans, assembly GCA_029286625.1. Taxonomy (NCBI): domain Eukaryota; kingdom Metazoa; phylum Arthropoda; class Insecta; order Lepidoptera; family Papilionidae; genus Parnassius; species Parnassius orleans. The sequence continues at coordinate 12,020 of JAGSMP010002433.1, read as the reverse complement.
TCTAAAGAGGATAAACCTAAATTTCAAAGACTGGTGACGGGAAGCACAAAACTAATCAGAGGGTGTCAGTCAATCCGCCTGTAGCGTGGTGAGTATTAGTAGTTAGTAATTTTCTTGAAAAGCTATTGTTGTGATGTGATAGAATATTTAAATATATGATATTAAATATTTTCACGCTTATAATAGCGACTTCAGAAGCTACGATGTTATTAGGTGGTCTTTTAAGCTCTTGTGGGGTCGGTTTTAACGTTTTATTAGTGATATTATAGGACCCTCTTGTGTGGACTGAGCAATATCAGAAGTTCAAACTCAATGTCTCTCACAAAATCAATAACTATAAACTTTAGTAGCATTTGTCTACCGTTAGGGTGGAATTTCTTTTTCAAATATAAATTGGATAACCTTTGGAATGTGTTTCAGGCTATTAAATAAAAAAAATGGTCATTTAAATCGGTTTACAATTGGTGAAGATATCGCGTAACATATACACAAATAACATATAGTATGTATAACTCTTATAACCGTTACAGTGCACCTTCAATTCACGTTTAACTTACTTACTTACTTATCTTCACGCACAGTCCCTGACGGGGTAGCCAGAGAGAACAGATCGCCAAGTGTCACGATCTTTACATACCTCTTTCGCTTCTTTCAGATTCATAATCTTCTTCACATGCACGTCTAGGTATCCGAGTACTTGACCCTCCCTCGAGCAGTTTGCTCACATGGTCTTCGAAAGTCTCGGTCTACCTCGACACCTTTAATATTAACTTTCGCGCTATATATTTTCTTCACCATTCGGTCTTCACTCATTCGCTCAACGTGCCCAAACCATCGAAGCACGCCCTTATTAATTTTTGTGATAAGGTCATCTTTCAAACCTGCCATATTGCGAATCTCTTTCGCTTTCGGTCGGCCATGGTAACGCCGCACATTTTACGAAGAGATCGCATCTCCACTGCATTCAACTTGCTTTTATGCTTCTTCTGGCATACCCAGGTTTCATGCCATATAACAAAGTCGGTACCAACACTATGTATTGCGTTAAGCGTGCACTCTTCACTACGCCTTGCCTTTGACTAACGCAGTCAAGGCACCATTGACTTTGTTCCCGGCAGCGACACGCCTGTCCACATCTAAATCACATCTTCCATCCCGGCTAAAAGCACCCCTAAGTATACAATTTCATTTACCTGTTCTAGACATTCCTGATTTACCCATATTTCACATTTCGTTCTCTTCGTCCCTTTCAAATACCAGAACCTTAGTTTTATTGGCATTCAAACGGAGACCTTTAATTTCACATTCCTCTTTCATACACGTGACTAATGCCTGCAGTTCTGCCTCTGATGGCATAAGCACTGCATCATCAGCATACAGCAGACAATTTACTTTATGTCACCCAATTTCACCCAGACAGCTATCTTTAGCTTCTGTAAACAGCTGTCGAGATATAGTATGAACAGCCAGGAAGACATGACACAACCCTGTTTTACGCCCGTTTGACGCTAAACATGGGTGACAGGTCATGCCCTACCTGGCAGGTTTACAGTCACAGTAAAGTGCTTGTACAGCCTTAGCAATCGACCATCCACACCGTACCCCGGCAACAATTCCCACATTTTCTTCCTTACAACCTTATCAAATGCTTTCTCAAGATCCACAAAATCTCTGGTTAGCAGCCAGAAGCTCTCGTGATCATGCGGAGAGAAACACTTGATCCGTGCATCCTCTTCCAGGTCTAAATCCGCATTGAGCCTCCCATAGAAATCTTTCCGATTTCTCTGCATCCTACGTGTCAAAACCTTCGAGTATACTTTACTGCTAAACTGGTCAGCTGATCGCCCGATAGCACCCGCAGTCAAATGTGAACCTTACTTTATATAAAGGCACAATGACCGCGGATCGCCAATCATCCGGGACATCCCCGTCCGCCAGCACAAATTGCACAGCAGATGAAAGCTGTCCCAGACGCGAGGCCCACCATACTTGACCATTTCAGCAGTAACTCTGTCTAGTCCCGCAGCTTACCACATTTCAAACTTCGAATCGCACGTTCAATCTCTTTCATACTGATGACCTCAGTGTCATCGAGGTCCAGGTCTGGCGTACCAGTCACGGAGTCATCCCCGGATCCTCACTAAGATCATCACACGCATACATTTCTCTAAAATTCGCTCCATCGCTGCATGACGTCCGATTTTCTGTGAGGACGTCATTAGTTCTCGAAAGCACTTTGTTCATTCTAGGCCGTCGCACCACTTCTGGGTCCCAACCTCTTCCAGAAGAGTTTGGAGTTCTCCTTAAAGTTGTGCGACAACCTTTGTCCGTCGCTTCCATTCTACACCTTTCACGCATTTCCTCAATCAATGCTTTCGTGTGAACTTTCTGCAGCTTATATCTTTCTTTCATCTTCTCTCATATCCTTATCATTACTAGAGGCCAAGTAGTCTAACCATGCTTTCTTCTTCTTCTTTACAGCTTCTTTCACCGTCATTCCACCATGCATCTCTTCTTTTACTACTGCCTTTTATTGTTCCACACACTTCTTCCGCTGCACTTACCATTCCATCCCTAAGGTTCTGCCATGTTCTCTCCACACATTCACTTCTGCCATCGATGGTGCAGCTTTTCGGCTACCTCGCATGATATTTGTCCCTAGTATCTGCTTCCTGAAGCTTCAACTTCGGATGCGACAGACCGACTGTGGTTCTGTTACCGCCGTCCGGTAGCGCCAACCCGCGAACAGACCCTAAATCTAGTAATCACTAGATAGTGATCCGTTCCTAGGTCAGCACCCTGAACACTCGCGTATCCATCACCTGTTTTCGTCGGTCATCCACCAGGAACAAATCGATCATACTTCTCTCATTCTTTCTCTAGTATACATATGGATTTTCTTGTGATTAAACATAGTGTTTGTCACAAGAAGACCCTTCCTTGCATACCGCCAGTATAAGCTTGCCAGCATCATTAACCCTTTATCGCCAAACTTTCCAAGCACCGACTCGTACCCTGGTCGAGCGGTACCAACCATCCATTCAAATCACCACATACAACAATTCTTTCGTTTCCTTAGCCAAATCTAGAACTTCTCTTACATTCTCCCAAAACTCCTCCAGCTCAGCCCTGGACGACGAGCTACCGGCGCATAAACAGCCAAAAGGAATAACTTCGTCAGTCCCAATTTAAAACGAACAGAAGTCTTGAGTTCACAATCTTATATTCAGTCATAACGTCGACCAACCGAGACGACAGCAGCACCCCACTCCCTGGCGGGCTCTCGCTCTCCGGGACTCCGGACCATAGAGCTAACGCGCCAGGGGCTCTTCAGTACCACTGCCCTTCCGTTTGGTCTCTGACATACACACGACATCTAATTCTCTTTCTTTCATTATTTCAATCAACTCATTCGTCTTATCTTTCATGCTTCCTCTAACATTCCACGTGCCAACTCTGCACTCTGTCCTCCACCTTCCGCCGTGTCGGGCTGTGCGTGACGGGTGGCGGTCCCCATCGCCGCTTTGCACGCTGCATTCCACACCAACGGGGACTAGCTGGTGTGCGTCGCCTTGGGGGGACGCCCTAACCCTCGTTAGCATGGGTGCGCAGCTGTGTAGAATTGCGGCCCTGAAAAGGGCTGGCAGGGGTCGCGACGTGCACGCTTCTACAATGACCCCCACACGTTTTAACAAATAAAAAAATAAACTGATATTAATTTGTTACAACTGGCAGTTAAAAATATTTATTGACCTTTTACATTGTATTATTTTATTATACGTTGCAATATATCCATCTATATATTATAAAAATCAATTGCTGTCCGTTAGTCTCGCTAAAACTCGAAACTGGCTCGACAGAATCTGATGAAATTTTTTTGATGTTCGAGTCCCTGGATGGTTTAAATTCACAATTGGACGCGGTAGGTGGCGCTGTTGTCGAGATCCAGAAATCCCGCGCAAAGCCAGAGCGGATTGCTAGTTGTAAATAAAATTGTAATATCACTTAATTAATAGAAATAAACCATAGTTTCATGATGGTTCTTTTCTGATTTCTTGTTTTTGCGAACCGGTGTAGATTCTGACGTACATAGAAACTTTAAACAAACCTAAATTGGAAAAAAAGCTTAAATTGGAATTTCACTTAGACTTGGAAAGTCGTATTGAGAACCTCCTCCTTTTTGAAAAGTCAGAAAGGTGAAAAGAAATACAAAAAAAAATTAGTACAGTTATGGTCATAAAACAACTGTAATAAATTTAGTAGTAAATAATCACACGAAGTACAAACCTCTAGCGATCAAAGTTAAATCGTTTGTCCTAAGCCTATCATTCAAAATTACGCTTTGATAAATGTTCGAGGTCTCTCGTGACTTGAAAGTTTGTACTGCTGAAACTGAAACTTGGGCCATTTTGTTTCTTTCATTTTCACCCAGAAGTTGGCTTGAGCTACTGTTGCCTTGTTACTTCTTGTTCTTGTGAATTAATTGTTTTCCACTTTACTATAATTAATCGAAATTATTCGCAAAAATGAAATAAAATATTTTTGGTTTAATAGCACGAGGACGTAAATAATACATGAGATATAAAGATCTTAATATATGAAACATAATATTTCTTTCGTATATTCTCGTTTAAATCTTTAAAATGAAAGCGGTTTCCTTCAATGTAGGAAATCGTTCCTGACCTTCATTTTTGTCTCGTGTTTTTGAAAGAAATGGCATGGACAATGTTCTCAGAAGTGAAAAGGATTAGATATCTTCACAGTTAGAATTATCTTTTGTTAGATTTCAATTTGAGCTGTGGTAGCTCAAATGGTTAGCGCTCGCTGTAAATTTCACAGTACGCGAGCAAACCGGGTTCGATCCCCGCCGGCACCTATGAAATTTTTAATTGCAATTTTAAGTGCTGATTTACAACGTGCTCGGCGGTGAAGGAAAACATCGTGAAGAAACCTGCATGTCTGATTAATAAGAAAAAAAAAATTCGAAGACATTTGTGAAGTTCGCCAACACGCATTGGGGCAGCGCGGCGGACACTTCCTTGCCTTAAAACCCTTTCAGAAATGAGGGGAGGCCTGTGCCCAGCAGTGGGACGTATATAGGCTGAAACTTTAACTGACTTTAGATTTCAATTCGGTTTTCAAATAAAATATTTTTCTTACAAGTCTTAGAGCGCAAGTCAACATAAAAATGAAATAATCGGATAAAAAAGTAAATGTTACAAAAGCATTATCTATATATACATATAATAAATCTGTAGAAATGTCGTGTCTGTAATTCTAATATTTTCTGGAATAAACAAGTCCAGGAGACCAATAAAGGGCACTGAATCTAACTTAGTGGTTTTTAGAATTTTTGTCTGTCTGTCTGTGTATTTCCGATTCATGCAAAAACTACTAAACAGATTTTCATGAAATTTGTATGTGGGTAATTAGGGACCCAGGGTAACTTATTGACTAATTTTTATCCGATTACGAGACTTTTAAAAAGGAGGGTTAAGTATTTTCCTTCCTTTAGATGTTAATTTGTATTTTATATGATTGATGTGTTTTTTTAATAAATAAATAAAGTTATAAATAAAGGCTAAAATTAGTTTTAACCGTTGCATAATAAATATAACTACGCCGCAAATCTCCGTTTCACTTTTACAAAACAGTGCCATCTAACGTAAAATACAAAAAGCAGTGACATTTTGCCTCCAGTTACTAATAAATTAAATAATATAAATAACTTACATTTATGTGTTTAAATAATTAAATTCATAATTTATTTGAAAATTCTAACGTTAATTTTTTAGTTCTTTCTATTTTAACTCATTACTATTTAAATAGATAATAGTGACATCTATCTAAACTCAGAAAATTTGAGATGTTTCTAAGTTTAATTACTAATCTTTAAAAAAGTTTTTAATAGGTATTAGGTTTTTTGTCTATAAATAAACTGATAAAACTGCAATTATTACAACACTCATATTATCCTTACAGCTTAAATAAAGAGATTTTTATATACATATGTGTATTAATAAGAAATTTTAACAGTGTTTGTTGGCTATAATGGTACTCGTATAGCTTGACCAAATCAATAAATAGAGATCGTTTGGCGATATTAACAATTAAACACAACATTGCTATTTCTAGATATTTTTATACATAAACATAAACACTCACGCCTGTCACCCAGAGGGGTAGGCAGAGACTACGGACTTCCATTTGGCACGATCTGGCACACCTCTCTCGCCTCCTTTACATCTACGCATACACGCTCGTCGGTTAAGGGTACTCCTAATCCGGTCCATTTTCAATATATCGCCAATTTGGTCGATAAACATTCGTCTAGGGCGTCCCTTTCCGACTCTGCCGTCCACTTCTGTAGCATAAATTTGCTTTGTCACTCTTTCTTCGTTCATTTTTTCTACATGACCAAACCACCGAAGCATTTCTTTCTTAATCCTGGTCACAACGTCATCTCGCAAATCACACTTTTCTCTTATCACACTATTTCTCACCCTGTCATTCAGATTCAGCCCTAGCATACTTCTTAATGACCGCATTTCTACAGCATTTATTCTACTCTCATGCTTCTTCTGCCAACTTTCACTACCATACATTAAAGTAGGGACTAACACAGCATTATGAATTGCCAAACGTGTCTTTTTTGACACATTCTGACTCTTGACAATAGTGTGTAGAGCCCCGTTCACTCTATTTCCTGCGTTCACTCGTCGTTCTATATCCTTATCATATTTACCATCCCTGCTAAATAAACATCCCAAATATACAAACTCATCCACTTGCTCAATCAACTCCCCTTCTCTTCTTATTTCGCATAACGTTTTACTTTCTTCTCTTTCAAAAACCATCACATTCGTCTTACTTGCGTTCACTTTCATACCCCTTTCTTTTAATGACCAGTTCATTAGATTAACTATCATTTGCAACTCGGCCGCCGACGATGCAAATATGACTTGATCATCGGCGTACAAAAGGCATTTGACGATTAACTCACCCATTCTCATTCTCATTCTCATTCTCAACCCACATTCTTCAACTTTCAAAGTTTGCAAACAACTGTCCATAAATAAGTTAAACAGCCACGGGGAAGCTACACAGCCCTGTTTGACACCTTTTTGGATGCCAAACCAGTCCGAGTAGACCCCGTTGATCCTGACACAAGCACTAGAGTCCCTATAAAGAAACCTTAATGCCTGTATCAAACCAGCGCTCAAACCAAATGAGTTCAGTGTTTGCCATAACACATTCCTGTCCACTCTGTCATAAGCCTTTTCCAAGTCCATGAACGCACAAAAACTTTCTGGTTTTGGCCAAAAACTTCTCCGCAATCATGCGCATGGAAAAGACTTGATCCATACACCCATTCTCTTTCTAAATCCATCTTGCACATCCCAAATTTTCCATCAGTTTCTTCCATAACTCTTTCAATTAACACCTTAGCACACAGTTTACCTCAATGCTAAGCAAGCTGATACCACAGTAGTTTTACAGTCCTGCTGTGACCCTTTTCCTTTATATATTGGGACTATAACGGCTTTGCACCAGTCTTCCGGTACCCTTCAGATCCCAACATAAATTAAACAATAATGATTTCTTATATTTACGCGAACACTACACATTGAATAAAACTACTTTTGGATTATATCGCGTTTAATTAACTTATTTTATTAATTCCCGACGTTTCGGGTGCTTTACAACACCATGGTCTGAGAGACTGAGGTGATTTACGTCCCAATGTCAAAGTTAATACAGGTACCTTCAGCTTTTAATTATTAATTTTGGTCCGATCTACGCAGAATGAACTAACTGTGTCTTGAAGTCTTGCAGTGGTATGCTTGGGTTTAGTTTTAATTTTATTAATTACAGGATCCCAAGCAGGTGGTAGTACCAGTTTCCCTCTCTATTGAAATTAGGATGTTTTTAATTTCAATAGCCTCACGTATCATCCTTGGCAGGAATCGATGTTCTTTCGCGAGAATCTGGTTTATCAAATCTAATGTAATGGCGGGGGCCGTCTAGGATATGATCACAAACTGCAGACTTCCCGGAACGTTGGTGCTTCACGTCAGCTATGTGTTCTTTTACGCGGTTTTAATAGATCTTTTTGTTTGCCCTATATGAGACCACATTCACAATCAAGCTTGTACCTCCTGCATCTTGTAGAGGATATTGCACTTGACGGATGGTAAGAACTGACTAATCTTCGGCGAAGAATGTTCTTATAGAAGCTCGCTTCAAGATGTAGCCAATCTTGTCTGTGACACCTCTGACATATGGTAGTACAGCAGGCACACGCTCGACTGTGGCCGGCTTCACTCAGTCACTGTGACGTAGGCGCGGGACCGAAGCTTGTTGTCGTGCAGAACCTGCTTGACGTGCTGAAGCTCGGCGGCCAGGTGTTTGCTGTCAGAATCCCTCGTGCTCTCTGTAACAAGATTTGCCCACGGTAGCCAACTGTGAAGGATGATGGTGGGATTCACCATTTAAATATCTGTTTGTATGGGTCTTTTTCTATACACGGTGTGACCTATGGTGTTGTTAGGATTTCGAATGACTAATACATCTAGAAAGCTAAAGAATTATTGCCTCTAACTCCATAGTAAATTGAATTTTAGAGTTTATGGAATTAAGATGTTCTAAAATGCAGTTACTTTGTCTGATGGTAAAATTGTGAAAGTATCGTCTACATACCGCTTGTAGAACCTTGGGTTACTGGTGCAGTAAGCAGGGCTTTCTCCTCAAAGTCCTCCATGAAAATATCGGCGACAATGGGAGATACCGGTGAGCCCATTGCAACACCATCTACTTGCTTGTAAAACTCTTCCTTCCACAATAGATAGCCAGATGTAAGGCAATGTCTAAGCAGTACTGCATATTCTGCTGGCATGTTGTTTTCTCTAGTTTCTAGTTACAATTGAGATGCAGTCTTCAACAGGTAGGCATGTAAATAGAGACTGAACATCAAAACTGACCATAGTTTCATTGTCAGTAAGACATAGGTCTTTAATCTCACTAACAAAATGGTATGAATCCTTAGTGTGTGCTCTTGTGTGTCCTCTGAGTGGTGATAGTGTTTTGCTAAGAGTTGAGCCAATCTGTAAGTTGGCGAATCGATCTGACTCACTATTGGACGTAATGGAGCGTTCGGTTTGTGTATTTTGGTAACCCTTAATTTCGGTGGTTTGGCACACGCAGTATTATCAATTGACGTCTAGATTCAATTTCTCAGGTATTTCTTAATTAGATCGCTAGTTGTTTTAAGCGTATTAGTTGTAGGGTCTGTTTTGACCTTTACGTACGTACTTTCATCCGATAAAAGTTGTTGTATTTTAAATTGTAATCCGACGTATCCATTATAACCATTACCTTTGTCTGCGCGGAGAATCGTTAAATCTGGTCTGTTGCGTAAGTTTTCTGTTGCGTTGAAAAACTTGGTTTTGATTAATGCGTTGAAAACGGTTTTCAACGCATTAATTTCAATTGAAATTGATGCGTTGAAAAGCTTGACAATGGTGCGATTCTCCATCGAACAGGTAATACGATTATAATGGATCCGTCGGTTACAATAAACGGCAACATGGATGACGTGAAGACGAACCGGCAAACGACGGCGATCGGTGAAATGCTCGAGAAGGTCTGACCGGTGCAAACCGCGAAATTGTGTGGGTTATAGCGCAAACCGAGCGTTCCGTACGTCAATGGTGATCGATCGACCGTGGCTCAGACCAATGACTCTTGCCGCTCGGTATGCCTGAGCTGCACGCAGGATTCATACCATTTGTTAGTGAGATTAAGACTCAAGTCTTTACTGACAATGGAAACTATGGTCACTTGATGTTCAGTCTTATTTACATGCTCACTGTTGAAGACTGCATCTCAATTGTAAATTAGGAAACTAGAGGAAACATGCCAGCAGAATATGCAGTGCTGCTTAGACACGCCTCCACATCTGGCTAATCTATTGTGGAATAAAGAGTTTTAAAGCAAGTAGATGGTGTTGCAATGGGCTCACCGGTATCTCCCGTGTCGCCGATATTTTCATGGAGGACTTGAGGAGAAAGCTCCGCTACTGCACCAGTAACCCAAGGTTCTACAAGGAAGGTAGACGATACTGCAATTTTACCATCAGACAAAGTAACTGCATTTTGAACATCAATTCCATAAACTCTAATTCAATTTACTATGGAGTTAGAGGCAATCTTTTTAGTCCAGATGTATTGTCATCTGAAATCCTAAGAAACATTCATGGGTCACACCGTATAGAAAAAGACCCATACAAAACAGATATTTAAATGGTGAATCCACCATCATCCTTCACAGTTGGCTACTGTGGGCAACCTTTGTTACAGAGAGCATGAGGATCTGGTGAGGCAACACTGGCTGCTGAGCTTCAGCACGTCAAGCAGGTTCTGCACGACAACAGCTTGTCCATGTTTCACGTCACAGTGACCGAGTGAAGCTGCCAGTCGAGCGTGTGCCTGCTGTACTACCATATGTCAGAGGTGTCACAGACAGATTTCGATACATCTGAGCGAGTTTATAAGAACATTCTTCAGCCGCCGAAGAAGATTAGTCTGCCCTACCATCCGTCAAGTGCACATCTCTACAAGATGCAGAGTACAATTGATTGTGAATGTGGTCTTCATAGGGCAAACAAAAAGATCTATTAAAACTCGCGTAAAGAAACACAGGCTGACGTGAAGCACCAATGCTCCGGGAAGTCTGTGCCTAGATCATATCCTAGACTCTTCCTGGCCATTACATTAGATTTGATAAACCACAGATTCTGAAAGGCATCGATTCTGCCAGGATGATACGTGAGGCTATTGAATTAAAAACATCCTAATTTCAGAGGGAACTGACTACCACCTGCTGGGATCCTGTACTATAAAAATTGAAACTAAACCCAAGCATACCACTGCAGACTTCAAGAGCCAAAGTTGATTCATTCTTGTAGATCGGACCAAATTAATAATTAAAAAGCTGAAGGTACCCATTAACTTGACATTGGGACGAATCACCAGTCTCCGTGACCATGGTGCTAAGCACCTGAAACGTCGGGAATTAATAAAATAATTAAACGCGATATAATCCGTAAGTAGTTTTATTCAATAAATTAAACAAGGTGAACAGCAGGCCTGCCACCACTCCCTCTCCAGCCCTTAGCATTTCGAGTGATACTCTATCATATCCGGCTGCTTTACCTGCTTTCATGCTTTTCATTGCTTTCATTGTTTCATCTACACTTATCTCCCTACCTCTCTCCACTTCTTTTTGAATTTCTATTTCACTTCATTCAGACGACTCTTTCCTCATAAACACGCTTTCAAAATATTCCTTCCATCTCTTTAAATTCGAAACTTCATCATTCAGCATACAGCCATTGTCGTCTCGTATAGCATTAATTCTAGGCTGTATTGAATTTCCCCTGGCAGTTCTTAGGAGTTTCCAGAACATTTTAATATTTGCCTGGAAGTTATCAGATATCCTTCTATCATTATTTTCCGTTCTTTCTTGCTTTTTCCTTTCAACAACTTCTTTTACTCTCTTATTTATAAGTCTAAAGTCTGCCTTTTTTCTTTCAATCTCATCATTCATACCGCCAGAATTACCAGCTTTGGTTGCCAGTAAATCTATATTTTTATATCGTAAAATAATCTCATTACACACCGCTATCAGCGCTTATAGCGTATTTTTGACAGAAGCAAAATTTTTAATAGAATCTACATCACTCTATGCCTAATTTTAGCATTAATAAATGTTCGCGACTTTGTTGTCCGATTCAGCCAGTCAGCCACCCCAGTCACACCTTAACTTATTGTGGCTGAGTACTACTAGAGGGTATAGTTTTGGTTTTCATAGTTTAATCTAATAATAGCGCCATCTACTTACTGCTAAATAAACTAATAAGATAGATCAAATTAAACATAATTCAAATAAACTTATTGTTGCAGCATCAAAAATTGTCAGCCTTAAAATATCCAGACCGGTGGCCACTGTCCGAATGATTT
>JAGSMP010002432.1:0-23269 GCA_029286625.1 Parnassius orleans | reverse complement strand
AGTCAGCCACCCCAGTCACACCTTAACTTATTGTGGCTGAGTACTACTAGAGGGTATAGTTTTGGTTTTCATAGTTTAATCTAATAATAGCGCCATCTACTTACTGCTAAATAAACTAATAAGATAGATCAAATTAAACATAATTCAAATAAACTTATTGTTGCAGCATCAAAAATTGTCAGCCTTAAAATATCCAGACCGGTGGCCACTGTCCGAATGATTTATCACAATTGTTACCTTCCATAATACAAGTTTTCTTAGGATAGAGTTCAGTGGATGGAAAATTTTATGGTGTGTCATTTTAATGTTATCTAATTAATTTATTATAATATATTTTGATATATTTTTCATTATTTGTGAACCTTAGTGTTGAAATAAGTACAAATAATTTTTATTTGTTACGCAGTAATCGATTGTTAGCTGATGTTGGTTAATAATCGATTATATCTACTACCGGTAGCATAGTGGTATAAATAAATAAATAGTACGGTTGCAACCTGTTTTATAATAAATAAAACAACCAAATGTAACGAATATTTTTTTAATCGGTACTTACAGTTAATTACCGTATTTTTGTTATTAGAAAAATAATTGCCGCAACGGCATTGACCGAGCTTTTCTCAAGTCGATAATTTCAGGCAGTACACACTTTTCATAAAAAGCTTGTAACTTGGGTAACATATTCAAAATCCGAAATTGGTCATCTTTGTAGATTTTAAGTACATTTACTGCATAATTTGGGTGAATCCTAGAGCATGCAATTCCATTATATCGTTACCGCAATTTCGCGAATTTCGCGTTGTATTTCAGTACCGCAAAAGCGAGATTACAGATGCGAATTTCGCGGTATTAAAAACGAACCCGGTATGAAACCGGAGGAACAATAGGTAAATATCTGGAGACCACAGACCAGCATTCCACCAACTAGTGTAGAAGCTGAGAGAGCATTTTCGGCTGCTGGATACATATGTAATAAAATTAGAAGTTCTTTAATTGATGAGACAGTGGATATGCTTTGCTTTTTACATAAACATTTCCAAGGTAAAAATTAAGATTAGGGTTGTACGTGTGATTAATTGTAGTTATCTCATGTTAATGTTTTAATTTTACCCCCATTAAAAATTTTTACTCATGTTATTGTTTTAGTTAAACCGCCATTAAAGGATTTTTTATTTTTTGCGATATTGCGAGATCAAATATACTTATTTCATACATTCATTACAATCTATTAAAGTCAACTATAGGCCTCCCCACAGATAACCTCATAAGGGGCTATTTGCCATAGTTTCTACTTTTGGCAGTCGGGTTGGCAACCGCAGTTTTTTACTTTGGATCTAGTTGTTGTTAGGACGTCTTCTGGTTTAACTCTGCCGCCTTTTAACACACCCAGGGAATGTTGGTAGATATTCTTTCACCGCCAATACATTTTGTTATTGAATACTTATATTATAAATTTCCACTTTATTGCTAAATAGGTCTGGGGAAAATATTTAAAAAAGGTTATAGTAAATAATATAATAAGAGCGATTAATGATTAATTTTAAACTTGCAATTATTTGTAGGAGAAATTTCATATGTATTTTTCATATGAAACTATTCGATAAAGAATATGTAACAGAAATTATTTTTTTAAATAGATCCACATTAAAAGAATATAATGAACAAAATAAAATTACTATAAAATAAGCGTCGTTTCGCGCGCTTCTCTAACTCAAACCCGTTACCCACTCTACGTTGGAGGACTTAGGTCTTAGGTATAGGAGTGTGGAGTTGCCAGTCCTCCCATCGGGCGCGTCCCCAGGTGGCGGATAGGGGAACGCCACCCAGATATGGGTGGTATCGGGAAACCGCCGCGGACCAAAACTGGCCGGGGTTTGGCGTACCGAGGTTCCATTAGGACTAGAAACGCCCGGGGCTTAATGCCTAAGAGATGGGCCTTCACAGGCTTGTCGTTGCTCCCGGTATCGCTCTTTGATTAGAGCGGACAGGGATGCAACACACGAGGCGATGTGCCGCGCACCAATGCTGGGTGACCCCGCGCGGTGATGCCAAGCGCACCGATACCGGGCGATCTCTGTGCGGCGATGTGCTAAGTGCACAATGCCGGACAACCCGTAAGCCCGTAAACCGGGCGGGGGCCTCCGCCAGGGCCGGACCTCTTCAAAATAACCCCAATCCTAAGGTCTAAGGTGCCGAGGGATGAATGGCTGGGGGCAGTCCCAAGCCTTGGGGCGAAGGGTTCAGGGACCACACCCTGTAAAATAAGGAACCAAAAAAAATGCAGTGTGACAAAAATCTATTGCCCAGGGTGGTCCCGCCAAAGCAGTCCACCAGCAGCCTAATAGGCTCTGTGGCAGCCCCATCGTATCTGGGGCAATCCACTGCATCGCGGGGATGCACAAGCGTCAACCGCGGTCCCACAACACCTAAGGGGCAAAGTAATGAGGAGCCGTGTCGGGTGGTACAGCGGTGCCGACACGAGAAAAGCGTGGGCGCTTTTGGCGCCCCAATAATACGCCAGCAAATCAGGCGATTGAGAGCGATGGAGGCGTCCGATGGTTCGGCCATATCACCGTCGGCCCGCATCGGAAGGGAAGCGTAAGGCCAAGCCCCAAGTGCTACGGTTGTGGCTGCTAAATTTGCGGCAGTGTCAGCCACAGCCTCTGAAGAAGAGGCCGCCACAGGCATGGAAACAGAGGAGATCTTTCGACCCTCCGTAACGCCCACGAACACCAGGGCGAAAAAGCCTGCCGACCTAGAGGTTGGCCCGAAATGTCGACGCATAGTGACAGTGAGCTTGGCAAAATCGAAATAAATCTCCAGGCCGTTGAAAGGTAGCAGATCGCTCTCGCAACCTAAAGGCAATTTCGTGAGGGGTATAAGGCTAGCTGTGCGTAATATAAAGGCGGCGACTGAAGAACTTGCGCGAAGGACCAAGACAAGCGAAAACATCAAAAGCTTGAAAAAGAACGAGGTTGCGATCACAGCTGTCCAGCCTTGCGGCTAAAACGGAAAAACTAACGGAGGAGATTAATCTGCTCCGCAAGCAGGAAACACAAAGGCCCATCCACCGAACACAGCAGCCACGTCCAATCGACCGGTGCTAGCACACCACAAGGCCAAGCATGGAGGGGACCTCATGGAGCGTATTGGGTCCCTAATCGAAGAAAAATTGGCTATATTTGAGGCCAAGATGTTTCCCGATGGGTGATCCGACCTCCATTGGCAGGTACGAGTCGAGGTGAGTTATCGCTACCACAACGGTTATCACCACCTTTGCAATCGGCTCCATCGTCGCAGCCACAGAAGACGAAAAGCAAAGGTCGAAGAGGAAAAAGCCTGCCTACCCACCGCTGGTCGATCTTCCCCTGTGGCTGCGACGGTATCGAATGACCCGGTACCGCCCAATGCCAGTTCATGGGTAGAAGTGGCTAAAAGCCCAAAAATCAAGGGCCACTGAAAAGCGTATCGCCACGATGGCATCACCTTCCGTTACCCCGAAAGAGAGGCGGAAAAACAAAAAGTATTGCGTGCCCCAACATCTGCGGCCGTAACAGTTACGGTGTCGGAAAGCGCCACTGTTACTTATGCCAAAGCAATGGAGGCAAAGGCCAAAAACACACTTGGCAGATTTTGGCATCGAAACAGTCCGCCAGAAGCGGGCGGTAACCGGAGGACTCCTGCTGGAAATTAAGCAAGACAAGCTGGCGGCCAAAATGCTTGAGGTTCTCTCAGACCTAAACGTGCGAATCAATCGGCCAGTTAAAACAAGCGACGTTCGACTGAAGGACCTCGACGATGCCGTCAGCACTTTGAAGGTTGCAGCGGCTATGGCAGAGGCAAGAGATTGTTCGGTGGATGACATAAAAGTCGGAAATCCGCCGAAATCACACTAGCATGGGGACATGCTGGGTGCAGTGCCCATCACGGCAGTCCGCAAGATTGCAGCTGTTGGGCGAATGCGCGTGGGTTGGGGTCTGCTCGAGTTGAATTACTAGAGCCCAGGCCCATGCATTATTTTCGGTGCCTAGAAAGGGGGCCAACGTGCCCCAGCAGGTGCTCTAGTGAAACAAACAGAGGCGCACGTTGTTATGCTTGTGGAGAGCATGGACACAGGGCAAAACAGTGCACTGCGTCGGCACTAAAATGTCCTCTGTGTTCCAATCTCGGGCATTCTGCTGGCCACAGATTAGGAAAAGTGCATCCCACCTTCAAAAAAGGAAGGAAGAATGGTGAGACATCTGCACCCAGCAGCAAGGCGGTCACAACGACTTCTGTCGCTGCACCGAGCATTAGCTCGGCTATGGAGGTGGCTGAGTTATAAATTCGCGCCCCTTAAAGTCCTCCAGGGCAATCTGAACCACTGCTGCAATGCGCAGCATCTGCTTATGCAAACCATTGCGGAGTGGCGGGTTGCCCTTGTAGTAATGCGGAGCCTATGCCGTCCCCGACCATCCTCGCTGGTTCGGTGACGAATCGGGCTCCGTCGCCATCTACTGGGGTGGAGGGTGCCCACCCCGCACTCTATTGAGAAGAGGCAGGGCTTTGTTGCAGTGCAATGGGGCCCCTGGCCATAGTGGGGCTATGTCTCTATGGTCCATTGCCGACTACGAGGCGTACCTGGACGAGGTGGTGTGTTCGCGAATATCAAACTCGTCCGTTGATCGCTCTGGGAGATTTTAACGCCCACAGGGCTTTGGGGCAACCTAGAGACGATCCCAAGGGAGAGACAGTGATGGTATGGGCGGCTGGGCTGGACCTCCGATTAATTAATCAGGGTCCGTAAGCACATGTATAGGTGGCAGGGGAGTCCATCGTGGATCTTACGTGGGCAACTCCTCCTGCAATGCAAATGCTGTCGGCTGGCGAGTGGCGGAGGAGGCGGTCACTTTGTCTGACCACCGCCACATCGTATTCGATGTCGCACTTCGACAGCCCGACAGTAACCCCAGTCGCCGAGAACAGCCCACCGCGGCGTTGGTGTCTCAAGCGGCTCGACCGAGACAAGCTCGAAGCCGCCGCCATCGTCGCGTCCTGGCCAGAAAACGCCGAAGAGGTTCAGTCAATGCTGAAGTGGAAGCGAACTGGTTTCGGGGTACGATGGCGCAAATTTGCGAATTTGTCCCGAAGGTCACCTGCCGTCTTCATGGGAGTGGCGAGATGAGATGGGGTGACCGTCGAGGAGTTGGACCGAGCCGTTAGCCGCTTAAAGCCCGAACACAGCACGGGGCCGACGGAATCGGGCCGGGCCCTAGTGCTGAGTCTGGCTGCCCTGGGGAACAGGCTCAGACAGCTGTTTACCAGCTGTCTGCGGTGTGCCAAGTTCCCCACAGCCTGGAAAGAGGCAAGGCTGGTCCTCTTGAAGAAGGAGGGCAGGGCCGCTGATTCTCCCTCTGCGTACCGCCCCATATGCCTGTTGGACGAGATTGGCAAATTGTTCGAGAGGATAGTTGCCACTCGGCTCAGCGGGCATCTGTCGCGCGTCGGTCCCGATTTGGCTGACAGCCAGTTTGGGTTCCGGCGGGAGCGTTCCACTGTAGATGCGATTATGCGCGTCCGCTCCCTGTCGGAACAAACAGTATCACAGGGTGGCGTGGCGTTGGCGATAAGTCTTGATATCGTCAACGCCTTTAACTCTCTACCCTGGGACGCAATCAGGAGGGCACTGATACATCATCAGGTGCCCCTCAAGGTATATTGGGGGACTACTTGCGCGACAGGTACATTCTGTACGTGGGGCAAGATGGTAGAAAGATCCGGAGGGAGATCAAACGTGGGGTTCTACATGGCTCGGTGCTGGGTCCACTACTGTGGAACCTCGCGTACGATGCGGTTCTGCGAGTCAATCTTCCCGCTGGCGTCAATGTCGTGTGCTATGCCGACGACACCTTGGTGATCGCCAGCGGGATAACTTCTCGAGAGGGCCAGGAGCTCGCCGAGCTTGGGGTGGAAGTCGTCGTCTCCAAAATCCACGAGTTGGGCTTAGAAATAGCGCCTCAGAAGACCGAGGCCCTATGGTTCCATAAATTACCACGGGCAGGAACCACCCGACTCGTGCGTCCGCGTGGGTGGGTCCGAAGTCAGAGTGGGGGTACATGAAGTACCTAGGCCTCCACCTGGACAGTCGCTGGGGCTTCGAAGAACATTTCAGCGCCTAGTCCTCCGAATCGAAAGGGTGGCGGGTGCTATGCATAGACTGCTGCCCAATCTAGGGGACCGACGTACGTCGCCTCTATGCGGGAGTTATTTGGTCCGTAGCTCTGTATGGAGCGCCTGTATGGGCAAAAGGCTAGCCATCCGACGCTGTAGAACTAAAATTTACAGTGTCCAGCGGAGGATGGCCATACGGATCGTACGAGGATACCGCACTATATCCTTTGAGGCGGCGACAATCCTGGCTCGCTTTCCACCACTAGATATACTGGCGGAAATGGACGCAAGGGTGTACGACCGAATCCGTGCCCTCCGCCAGAGTGGTGGTAGTGAGCCAGAAGAGGCGCTCGAATCAATTAAACGGCAGGAACGACGAAACGCCCTGGCGCATGCGCACTCGACTTGAGGAGCGCTATGAACGCAAACGTGTCATTGGAGCAATCCCCGGTCTTCCAAGCCTGGATGCAGCGACGAACAGGAAGACTTACCTACAGACTTACACAGATAATTACCGGGCATGGTGCTTCGGTGATTATCTGTGTATCAGACGCGAGACGACGGCGAACTGCTTCCACTGTGGTGGACGGGACCAGGACTCCGCTTCCCATACGCTCGCAGTATGCCCAGCGTGGGAACGGGGCGGACAATCCTGGTGAACCGCATTGGACGGAACCTCTGCCAGCAGTCGTGTCGGCGATGCTGAGCGGGATTCGGCGTGGAGGGCCGTAGCCACCTTCTGCGAATCTGTTATGATTCAGAAGGAGGCTTCTGAGCGGGATCGGGAGAGGGCAGATCCCGCGCGGAGACGACGTCGTCAAGGCGTTCGTCACGGCCGTCCTCTTGAAAACGGTGTTCCCCTACCAGAAACGGGGCCTCCGGGGTTGCAGACACTCGGGGCGGGGGCCTCGAGTGCCTAGTTATGTAATCCCCGAGGAGGACGATGACTCGAAAGTGATCTCGAGACATCGTGGTAGCACTGCGAGGGTGCTGGGGTAGCATACTGCCCCAGGACGTGTTATTAGTGTAGCAAAGCGATGGAGGGGCCCCGGTTGCGTTCCGAACGGAGATCCCGGGACCCCTCGTATACGCTGATGGTGACCATCGTGGGGTTTTAGCCGGTAGGAGTCCGGCATAACCTTTTCGTTGCCCCCGCAGCGGAAGGTATCCATGAGGATTTCCCCACGAAAAAAAAAAGGTCTTAGGTATAGGAAAAGCCCCAAAATTTACGCGCACTTAGGTAGTGTCCAGTATATGCCGACTGACTTATTTTGATCCCGTATTTTTTCTGCCTACCTAATATTCAGTAGTTATTTAAAAACATGGAAAGTTTAATAAACATAAAATTTTGTTACAATTCATTAGTCAAGAAAAGATATAAAAATGCGGATTGTTTATCACCGATCGATACAAAATTGTCCATGTTAATTAAGGTTTTTGTATTTTCTTTTTAACGCGTTGAAAATATTCAATAATAATTAGTAGATTTTACAAAACATTAGAAAAAATACATCAAAAATCACAACAAATTCGTTGATTCATAAAATATCAATATTATGTTGCAGGCTACAGTCGCTTTGCCATTGGTGCCTCGGCCACACACTTCGCGATAGAATTATCGCGTTAAAACTTCACCTTCGGCCTAGTGCGAAGGTGCCTTCGCGCTAAGCCGAAGGCGAAGTTTTATCACGATGTACGATTAAGCAGTCACTTCGTATTTCAAAAAAAATTCGATACCGGGTTGGAAATGGGTATGCGAATAGTCGCAGCCTTTGCAAAAATAAAGTCTGAAATATTTGTTCTGCAACGCGTGTGTTCAGACATTATAATTTTATTATAAGCTGATGTCACAAGTGCATAGAGATAAAAGGTGGTCGTCAAGTAGATATTATAGTGATGAATTAGGGCTTGTGTATAATTATGACAATCAGTCGAAGTAAAATTTTAAAAAGTTGTGATAATCGATTACTAAAGTGATAACAGCTGAGTGATGTGACGAGTTCACGACCTTGATGCAGTTAGTGTAGGTAAGACGCGTGCGCGCGATTGATGTTTGCCGCCGCCGGCCGCCGCGGCTTGCTGTTTCAAGCATACAGAGGTAATCTATGCACATACAATTTACATATATTATTTAATTTAAATTTAATTTGATTATTTTTATGTCGAGTTTTTCGAAGTAAAGTTATTTCTATGCGATTGAATACTGATTCTGATAACGCACTTAACGGGAACCACAGGGTTTTTGTTACATATTGTATAGTTCATACAGCCAAATCTTTGGTTATAATAAAAATGTTATTAGATCCTTACATATGAAATTGGCGTTTCGTACGGGAGGAATATAAAGTCATATTTTTTTTGTAAAATATATTTTATTAATCAAAGTATGCACCGTTGTTATCTATGCACTTTTGCCATCTCATAGGTAGTTCATTGATCCCTTTACTAAAAAAACCATGGGGGCGAGAATCAATAAACTCGTTGAAAGCGGTTTGACAACCGCATCGGGTTGAATTTTTTCCTTGTAAGAAGTTGTTCGAATTCCGGAAAAAAATGGTAATCTGTTGGAGCAAGGTCAGGGGAATACGGTGGATTTCGCAGTCATTCTAATTGTAGCTCATCTAACTTAGTGGTTGTTTGTTGCGCAGTGTGTGGTCTTGCGTTGTCGTGAAGCAGCAGTGGCCTAGAGCGATTGACCAATCTCGGTTGCTTATCAGCTAGTTCTTCCTTCATGGTTTGCAGTTGCTGATAATAGATATCTGCCGTAATCGTTTGGCCAGATTTTAGAAAGCTTTAGTGAACGACACCGGCGCTAGTCCACCAAACACTCACAAGTAACTTTTTCTGACTCAATTTTCGTTTAGGGCAGGATTTGGCTGGGTCTCCAGGGTTCAGCCATTGCGACAAGCGCTTCCGATTATCGTACAGTATCCACTTTTCATCACAAGTAATGACTCGATTTAAAATCCCTTCATTATTGTGTCGGTTGAGCAAAGTAACACAGCAGTCGACGAGTGTTTGCAAGTTAGATTCACTCAATTCATGAGGTACCAATCGTTCAAGTGTTTTTACTTTCCCAATTAGCTTCAAGTGGATTAATACAGTTTTATCACTTACTTTGTGATGGATTTGCTTCCACAATAGCCTTTAATTCTTCATTTTCCACTTTGGTCTCCGGCCGTCCACGCGGTTGGTTCTGAAGGGCGAAATTTCCAGAACGAAAACGTTGAAACCAAAAACGTACCGTGCTGTCTTTTGCGACACCAGCGCCGTACACATCATTAATCCTTCGAGCTGTTTCTGCAGCACTGGTGCCACGGTAGAACTTGTACTCATAAATATACCGATATTTCATGTTTTTCATTGTGCGGTAATAAGCGACGCCAAAGAATAAAATAATGAGGAGAAAACAAATGAATGGCTGTTACTCTCAAATGTACCAGCTAAATAAATTTTTAAATTTAAATTTGGAATTCTTAACCAAAGAAGAGATATTTCAGATCAAAGTGGTCAGTACGACAAAATGCTAATTTCATATGTAAGGACCTAATATTTCCGACTTAACAACATTCTTACCTAGCATATGACAAAAATATGGCAGTTATGAATCTTATGAAAACTTATGAAGGCCTTATGTCAATCACCAGATAATTGGAGAAAAGTAGTGTTTGAGTCAAGGCTAAGCTAAAAACCTTCATCATTTCGAGTAATTGATGTCGATCAGCCTTTTTGACTTCAAAATAGGTAGCCTACCTATAAAAACATGCTATTTTCTTTTTAGACCTATCCAAGAGATCAGAGTCGAGATTTCACCCCCCATTTTCTACATTTTCTACAAAGATTTCTATAACTATATAGTGAACTTCCTCCCTGGAATGGGATCCAAAGAGAAAAAGAGTAATCTCAACTACCTGTGCAGATGCCAGTAATTCAGAAGAAATTATTCAGCCTTACAAAACTTATAAGAACATTTTAATTATCAGCAGAGTAAAATTCCTGGATATAGGTACAGTCATTATCAAAATATTGCAAACCTGCAGCAAAAAAATATTTTATTCAAGATTTCAGACTTAAATAGGTAGGTACTATACTTCTTAGTGTAGTAGTGGGTCGTTGTCGAATTTTTGATGGACGAAACGAAACCGTTTTCCCGACGACGAAAACAGTTGCAACTGGTTTAAAGTCGGCTTAAAGTACGAAACTTATCCAACATGGATTAGAATTACGTTTTCGTCGAGTGAAATGGTTGCAGTTTCTTACAACGAAGGTGAGGACTGTTTTGTCTCTGTCTACGTTTGTAAACAAACGCGGAACCAAAGACTGCAATATAACACGGAACGTTAAGGTCGACGACACAAAATAAATTATAGTACTACGTAACGACGACGCGACGAGTGAGATAGATAGTTGAATCATTGCGTTCTCGACTGTATTTTCACAGGCGTACAATAAAAAATCGCACCAATTAATTCGAAGACTGGTTTGTGCAACGAAGACTGTTTGAACCCAGGACGTAAAACGGTTTCATCGTGATTCACAAGTATGTCTTCACAAAATGGCCTTTGTAAACGGTTCGTCGTCGCAACGCCCACCCCTATCTTAATGGTTTCATATTTATTCTGTGGTAGTTTGTGGGAGTAGGGAAGGTTTGTCAACTTTGTTCTACGAACAAGATGTAGGTGGGCTAGAAAACAAGAGAGAGACGACAACAACACCAGAGTAAAAGAGATGAATTATACAATGTTGACACCAAAAATACAATTTCGTATTCTCCAAAACAATGAGCTTATTAATTGATTTTTAAAGTAAGTTACCCTTAAAAATAACGTTTGTTATTATTCTGATGCCTAAAAAATATATTTTGCTAAGAAATATAACATAATATTCAATTGATTAATACACATTACCAAAAAAAGATAAGGGGATAATGTGTGGCAACATTAAAGTCCGCACGCCATATTGATTATGATTATGATCTCAGCTGACCTATGACCTAATCTGTGTTCTGTGCCTATGACGTCCCAACAAGCATAGATACCTAAATAGATATGTAGCAAGCATAGATTACTGTATATATACTAGAGAGTAGCAAGCTTAGATTTATATACAGTAATCTATGCTTAGATAAATAACGGCGGCTCAAAAGCGTCGAAAAAATATCAGCTAACTGTTAGCCTCTAATGCGTTCCCGTCCCCGCTCCTCAGTGTCAATTGTAACGCCAAGAGATATGCACACACGCTCATTTTTGTGTTAGATTATTTTGGTGAAAATGACAAATTGCGCGATTAAAATTTGCAGAAATTACAGAGGACGTTTACAAACAACTAACAAAATCTCTTACCATCGCTAAGTAACTCAAAACTAATAGTAATTTACGAAAACAAAACTAATAAATTTATAATTTTATTTATAAAATCAACGCGTCGTTTTTGGTGTTGCCAGTCTTGGATTGCGAATTTCCCGTATAGTTGTCTTAAAACTGGTGTATGTTCATTGTTCTATTAGCGCACGGGATGAAGGCGAATTGATTTATGCTTCAAGGGACGTATATTCTACATGTAAGACTTCGGAGAAAGTAATCAGAAAGTTTCTTAGACAAAATTTTATAATGACTAGGCCAACTAACACAAAAATTTTATCTTGTATATTAAAACAATTTATTGGTGATATAAATACTTATTTTAAAGTTGAAACTGAACACACGTGTGGTTCTCTTCACCAAGTGAATCTAATAAGACTGGTCGCCGAAATATATTTGACCATACGCTGTTATCATATAGCTAAATTAGATAATGTAAAAAGTGATGCAACCTCAAAACGCAAATTATTTAAAAAACAAATTCAAAGAGAGGGCCATTAAATTAGTAGTTACAAACATTTAATGGTAAATAATGATAGGTTCAAAATAGAAGAGACTACTGTGTTTGCTTGGGGTAACATTAGATGCAAAGCCTCAATGGGGCACCCATATATCAACTCTTGCTGGCACAACAATGCAGGACGGAATAATTCTTCTTAAAAGGATCTATTAAACTGTAGAAACGCTATGGGATAAAATATTACGGTAAAGGGTACCTGCGGGATAAATTATTTAACTATGACGCAGGCGAAGCCGCCAGCCAACCTCTAGTATTTTTATAAGTCGACACCATACATTAAATAATAAAACATATTTTGTAAATGTGAAAATAATTTTTTCTTTACAAAAAAAATTAGATTCTAACTCAACAGACAACTAAACACACAATTGAAAGCACCTTATTAAAATATTATAATTTATGATTTTATTAACATGACATAATTTTACAGTTTTTCCCCATTTTATCGGGATAGATTCATTAGCTGGTATCTCCCAGATACAAATGACGCTGGTGTAAGCCATAGTTATTTATTCTGTTGCCATAGCAACCGCTAAGCGTGTGTGCGTGCCTCACGCACACACGCTTGTAAAAACTGGCCAGTTTTTGTTGCATCGCTCATTGCGTGACGCGTTATCTAGAGAGTAAATAATCTAAGGTAGGCTAGTCCCAAGCACAAATTATAAAGTTGTATGTACAGGAGTCCCAAGAAAAAAGTCTGCCGGCGTTCGCGCATCATTGTATCTTGTACTTATGTTTATTTGTAATAAATAAACTAGTTCCATTTAATTCTACATACATTGTTAACGTTGAGTTTGCTCTTCCGTGGCTGTGTTTTGGTGAAATTAAGTGTGTGTTTGTGAGATATAGACTCGGTGTTGAGACAGTGACTCCTGTTTGAATTGGTGTTTAAGTTTCGTGATGATTTCGCAGAAAGAAAACACTAGAATCTGTAGCATGTGTGGATCTACACCTAAAGATTCCAGCATCACTTTGCATCGGTTTCCGAAGCCTGGCTCAAAAAATGCTCTGCGGTATGTATACCTACATAAGTACTTTCCATGCTATTTGTTTTAGACGACCTACAATACCATATTTATCGTTTATGCAGCTTCCAAGCAACCACAGACTAACGTAATTTGTATATGTCGTGGGTCGTGGCTCGTGGCCATATTGTAGAATTGATCACTTCATGATGTGGTCGACCATTTCATGAAATGAGGGCTTGAGGGCTAATAATTTTCTGCTCACCAGATGTCGCTAGTTGACACTGAGGTAAAGTTTTTTGCTACACAATGTAATTTAATTGAGAATTTGTTTTTTAATAAAAGCTTATCAGTTTCTAGAGTATTATATTAATACACAAAACAATGCATCAGTGGTTTGCTCTTTAATTTTTTGCACATTTTTAACTTTTTTTTTAATTTTTCTACTTTTATGAATATCTGTGATTTGGTTTATTTACTTTTAATGTTATTAATATAAAATATAGCTAATAGTACAGAAAGAAACAATAACTTTTACATTTTCCGAACAAATTAACTTCCCCACTATGAAATCTGTCAAATATTATACCTCACTTTCTAGTGGCGCCGCCCTGGTGGCAGGAAAAGTTATGGAGCCCTCATTGTCCCATTTCATGATGTGACTTGCTAAAACTGGCCATATTGTTTAAACGTCAATGTTTAATGATATGTCTATCCACATTTGGGCCTATCATGAAACGGGGCCATTTCATGAAATGGTTAACCACATCATTAAGTGATCAATTCTACGATATAGCTACGACATTAACATAATATATCTAATGTATTTGATACACTTTGATAAAGTCCTAACTTTTGTTGCCAAAATCATCAGGTACTTAACTATTCTTGCTTACACCATTCCTGTATTTAATATTACATCCTATACATCTCTTTCAATCAAAGGAAATACAGAATGTTTAGATTGTTATTTAGATAAAAATTAATTAAGAATATTATATGTTTAATTTTAATATTTTTTAATTTACAGCTGTGAATTATGGGCAAAGTATTGCTTTCCAAACGAAGCCTGGTCTTCACCAAAATTCCAGGATGAACTCCATTCAAAACATAAGATGCTTTGCAGCAAACATTTTGAAAGCACATGCTTTAATGTGCAGAAGTTGTTCAGAACAGCCGTACCTGGTGTTCAATGCTATAAGGTTAGTACAATTAACATGTGAAAAGCATATTTAAAGCTATTTACATTGCAGAGAAATACAGACTTTATGTTATGTGTAACACATAATATTATGCAGCAAAATTATGATGTTGTTAACATGAAATTTAAGGAAATGTTATAACCAGTTATACACAAGAGATATACTCGGGCCATTACAAACATTCAAAATGAGTCATAAGTTATAAGGATCATAGGAATGTGAAACTCGTTATTAATAAAGGAATGCCGCTTGCACTAAAAAATATTCTGTACTTATTATATCCTTGACTTCTCTCTTGCTGTTTATTACCTTTTATCAACTATCTCAACAAATCCTTTTTTACTATAACACAATACTAGGGCAGTTCCATAAGGTCTGTAAGTGCAAGTGAGAGGTCTGATAATAATGATTTATGTCTCAGTTCACAGGTTTGTAATGGCCCAAATAAAATATAATTATATATTATATATTAATACATATTTGCTTACCTAAACTATGACTTATTTTAATTTAAGGATTTGAATTAATTTATTTAAAATATGTTAACCTTTCATTTTCAGGCTACAACAATTTCTAATCTGCCAGATCAACCTGCTATATTTGAATCTGTTGCCGGCCCATCCAGAATTTATCCTTTAAGAGAACATAATGCAAACATTATCACTCCAACCAATTATTCAGGAATGATTGTGTGCGAGTCTTCAAAACAAGAAGGTGATCAGAAAAACAAAATGTTAATAAGGAAACTAAAAAGTAGCATGAACAAAGTATATAGATTACAAAAAACTATAAAACATTTATAAAATGAAGCATATTTAAATGAAATTTGTAACAGTCAAACTGTAAAAAAAAATCCTCAATAAAAAATGAGTTCATCATTTACACTGTTACTGCAAGGAGAACTGCAGAATTATATGAGGAAGAAACCTGGGCGCAGGTGGGACATGGAAGCTAAAATAATAGCACTGAGGCTCTACAAAAGGTCACCAACATGCTACAAGTTATAGAGGAATGATTTGTTTACGAGCACCCAGCACATTAAAATCCCTCTTAAGTAGATTTAAGATGAATGTGGGGACACACAAAGCAACATTTACAGATGACAAAAAATTTTGGGCCATCTGAATGAGAGTACATATTGTTGTGGGATGAAATGTCCTTAAGAAAAAATTTATGGTACAACTCGAAGGTGGATCATATTGAGGGTTTTTAAAAAAAAAACATGTTTAATAATAAATATGTACATAGTTTATACCTAATAGTTTTAATACTTTTAATAATTACAGGAATCGCTAAATAGAGTCACATCAGGCAATTCTATGAATTGGACAATAATGATCCCAATTTTGTGTATGCATCATGCTTGACTAAAGACCCCCAATACCAAGCAAAAAATGAGGGTAAAACTTGCAGCACAAGTTTTAAGCCACTCAGTTGCAGCAGGAATATATTCCAAAATAGCTAAAGGTAAAACATCTTTAATAGTCAAAGTCAAACTCATTTATTATATTCATAATTATGCATGATACTTATGAATATTTAACAAGAAGTCAACAACACCCTTTCTTAAAAATTAGTTTCAACAGTATGGTAATGCGGAGTTGTCTCTTTTATAAAGGGTATAACCATCTAGTAATTATATTGTCCTTTTTATTACCTAATCCTGGTTTGAGCAAGAAGGTTTAAAAAAACTAGCCAGAAAATATGCTTACTTATATTGATTTAATTTGTTTATTGTGAATTTTCAGGAGACATGCCAACTGAAGCATTGGCAACGGCTAATTTAATAAAAAATATGGATGAAATGTTTGATGGTATAAACGCGTCGACACCAGATCTAAGAAGAGGAAAAAATTTTTCTGCAAACAAAAAAACTCAACAGAACATCTGGAAATGTTCAATAGAATGAATTTTTTTTTAAACCTCTGAATTTTTGGGTTGCAGGGGTAATTCCCCATCAAAAGATGGGTGGATTTGGATCCTCAATGGCATAGAAATGATTTGGAGAATCCTTAATGCCAAATATAAAACAATTAAAAGTCTGTCTATGAGAAGATTCCAGCAGGACCCACTGGAAAATTTATTTGGATACGCTACAACTGAGGCTCCAATAGCAACCCAACAGTTGGACAGTTTGTTGCTGGGTTAAAAACTGCTGTGATAAGTAACATGGCACACACTAGCTCAGGCAATTGTAAACTGGATAGCAACAGTGCCATTATAACAAATTTTAAAACATTGCTGACACCAGCCACAGACATATGCACTGATACAGAGCAATCCGAACATGCATACCAAATAGAAAAAGAAATTGAAAAAAGTATAACTTCCTCTCTGGAAGAAAACTTGGAGGAAGGAAGTAGCGAACTACAACATGTCTGTGGCTTCATTATTTAAAAAAATAAAATCAATTGTAATAATTGTACAAAAATTCTAGTCTCTGAAACGCCAGAGGGAGTACGTAATTTTATAGAGTTCAAAAATTATGAAAATAAAAAAAATCTCTTACATACGCTTCAAAGAATTTAATAGCTTGTGTAGAGAAAAGTGCAAGCATAATAAATATATTTTATGAAAAAGAGGCATATAACGAGAATTTATGACGATATATGAATGATGAGATAAATTATGACTTCCTTGAAGATTGCGTGGAGCACAAACAATTAAATATAACTTACATAGTTAATAGTGTCTTCCACATTACAATTAAGAGATATTATATTCTAAAAAACAGAATGTATTCCGAAGAGGCAAGTAAATCTACACTAAAAAGAAAAATTTACATAATTATGCATAAATAAATCTACAACTAGCACCTTTGCCCACAAATTCAACCGCCTGAATTTTAGACTTTCACCCAGGATGATAATACAACACCTATTTCTTTATTTGTTTTCATACAAACTTTCAATCCTTATTTCACGTGTTGGGGTTTAAGTTTCCAAAATCGCTCAAAAACGTGTTTCATTGTTGTCCAAATACCAATTCTCATCGATTTTACTTAATAAGTGACGACTTTCATGCAAACTTCTGTTCTATCCACTATATGGATAGATTTTCAAAAAAAAAATTCTTGGTGCATGTCTACGTCACAAAAGGAACCTGTTCTGTGTTGATGTGCAGTCAGTTAGGACAAGTAATTATATATGAATAGATTATGTTAATTTTTCTTTTTAGTGCAGATTTACCCGCACTGGACCCGCGTGGTAGTTTGCAGCCCACTCCCTCTCACAGGAGGCTTGTGTTAGAACACAAGCCTCCTGTGTTCAGTGGGAACATTATAGGCTGATTATGCTTTATTTATTATTTTACATCTTTTATTAATGGACGGTAGTGTAGCTATATTGTCAGATTTGTCTGCCTTCAACCAAAATAATAATTATCTCTCTTCCTAACCATTTCTTTATTTATTTCACTAAACTGAAATAATACATATTAAATAATATGATACATGTCTGTAAAGTGTAAACTTGTGTTTAACCTTGTCTAGGTTTTGGTATTAAAATTATATGCAATAGACCTGTCCATACTTGTAATTATGTTTGAAAATGCGTGCTGTATTTTCGAATTGTATGCATAATGTCCTTTTTAGAATATTATGTTTAATTTGTGTTTTAAATTAGCCGATTACCTATCATTACATACACATAGTTGTGACTTGTGAACACCTTTTGTCCCAAATGAATATATAATCCAAAAACACATTTATTCATGTAAAATTAATCATAAGTTTCCAAATGGATGTCTGATAAATTATAATTAATATCATGCTAAATAAAAAAGTTTAATACCAATGTTTGTTTTATTAGACTGTTCCATAGATATTGCTTTCAGCATTTTATACACAAGTACACTGTGTTTCTCGATAGTGATTTTGTTCAGATGTCAATTAGAGCAACAATTGACCATCTTGAAGGAAACTATCGACAAACGCACTCTACTTGTGCATAAAATACAATACAAAGTATCTGTAAAATGCACTGTTTTGAAATACTCGCCCTAGCTTTTTTATAAGTTCCTCTGATTTTGATGGACCTTGCCTTTAATGATACTATTTTTAAAATATATTTTACTAGCTGTTCTTACTTTTAATTGGAAATATCTCAGTTTGTTCCCACAGAGTACTTTTTTCCTTAGATGACAAAAGTTGTTTTTCCCCTGACCCCATTATAGAATATGAATAGTTTTTTAAGTTTTAAATTTATTGTTTAATTTTATAACTTTTTTTATTGAGTTATATAATTATTCCTTACTATCTATATTTTAAAACCAACATATTTTAGTAATTTCACATTTTGAGTGTTTGCATGGGTATGTTTATATTTTATCTTATACCCAAGCTATCCACAGTTAATATACAATGCTGTTCTAGTTTTATTTCATTAGATCTAATAACTGTTGCTTTCACATGAAAACCATCGTTCCTCACGTTAATTGGCTTATCTAATTTCAACTTTTCAATGAAAATAATAATTGCTGGAATGTGTTGCCAGTACTTTCCTAAGCAACGGTTTTGTTTTTCTACATATGTTATATCTCTTGTTTGGTCTTTTCCATCTGAAAATTAATGATGAAATTAAAATACTCAATATTTTTTTACCTAATTAAATTTACCAATCTTTTTCTGAAAACATACCTATATAATCTGTTATATCCTGCTCTACCCATCTTGTTTGTATATTAATGCACAAAACAGCAATTTCATGATTTTTGCACAAGTAGCGACAATAATTAACAAATATGTTCAAATAAGTCAAACCTGCAAGAATTAAAACTAACTTATAGTGAAACTGAGTAAGGTACAAAATTAGGCAAGGCAGTAGTATAGTAGTGATTTACATGATGAAAAAAATTTTATCCTTATTGCCAATTTTAACTGCAATCTACAATAGCAATTTTCAAGTAAAATCAGAAAATGTCAACTGCACATGACATACTCTTACCACAATGCTTCCAATATTGTGGCATGAAGTGTATTGAAGTGGTAATATAGTAGATATGTTATGGTGCATGATACAGTGATTAAAACCAATTAGCAAACAAAGACAGTTAACTGGACTCTGACACGAGGGTTTAATATGCAGGTACAGTGTGGGGTTAAAGTAAAGTTACGGCCTATATATGCCCCACAGCTGGGCTCAGGCCTCCTCTCATGCAGTGATCAACAGTCCTACATAGATCTAAATGAAGGAACACCCTAAGGATTATTTTGGCACATATTATTTTTAACCCAATTGATAGTTTATAGAAAATTTATTGTGAAGATAAAGCATCATCTAACCTATTTTGTTATCATCTCCAAAATGTTGAAACATCAAGCATGGTAAGGAATCAATAATTATCATTACTAAGTTTTCAATGTTTACAGATTTATTTTTTAATTTCTTGAACAATTCAATTAATTCCTCCATAGTCCATATCTGTACTATTTTTATTCTAAAAAGAGCTCTTGCCATTTCCTATAAAAGTAAATTAATTTTTATCAATCATTCTTCCTGCCACAATAATTAATCCACCTACCAAGCATGATGATTAAGGCAAATCCTTCCTACTACGGAATAAGCATTTTCTGCAGTGGACTTTTACGGGTTGATGAAGAAGTTACCACTACAGCCTATCAAAGTCCACTGCTAAACATAGGCCTTCCCCATAGATTGCTCATAGGAAGGATATTTAATTTACACGCTTGGCTGACGGTTCCGCAACCAGTTTTTTAATTTTTTATTATTAAAAAGATGCTGCTGCCCATCTCCTAGTTTGTTTCCCTCTGTCGCCTCTTATAACACCCACGGGACGATATGGGGCGGTATAGCTATTCTTACACTGCCACTACACAGTTTTTTTTACCTTATAGTGTTAAAGACCCACCAGAATGGGGAAAATAGGTAAGTAACATGAGTAGGCCAGCGAAGTAAAAAAGTAAATAAAAACTAAAAGAGCACAAAGTATATTTACAAATAACCTAGCCAGCCCAGCAGATATTTCTGCTTCTTTCAGTATGTGAAGGTGGTTCGGCAGAAGGATTGGAAAGCTTAGCTTTTTAATAATTTGAACTCTTAACAGGAAGATTGTGCTGGCCATTTTTTGTTTAAATTTTTCTGTCACCTCTTACAACACATGGCATGATTTATGGGGTATTTGATCCTCTTACACCACTACTATATGGCGTGGCATCGGTAGCGAAGCCTCCATAGAAGCCGAGAAGCCGGGCTTGTCCTATCAAACTGCTCAATCAATAATATCAACTAATAAAATAACTCCTAAACTGTTTCAAATTTCCCGCGCGCTTCTCTGTCGCTGTCGCTGACCTGTTCTACACAGGCCATATATTACTCTATATACACAGGCCTTATAACGTCAACACGCGGCAAAACTGAGCGATTAGGTTGTCATAAAAATTAGTTGTCTCTCTCGCGCGCGTGGGCTTTTACCGGGCTTTCGAGAAGACGATCGCTCCTTTCTAACCTGTGGTAAAATGTTCTATAATGAAATATAACTACGATTGTTTATATAGCAATTTATACGTAGCGAAAAGACCGGCTTTTAGTGTGAAGGTAGTCATTAGTCAAGCGCGGACAATACCTTTGCAAGTTCACTTCACATTTCAATGTTTACTCTGTGTGTTTACTTGAGCGAATAAATATTGCGAGTTGAAAATTTATGCTTTTTTATAGATTTTTAGTGAAAATGGAGGATAATAGTGTTCCTTGTGATAAATTGAAGTGTGTTAAAGTGCTAATCTACGAGGAAAAGGTAAAATCGAAAAAGAAAAAAGGTAAATTTTTATAAAACTGCTAAAAATAACAAAACCATATCTTGGGCTTGCCCTAGTTTGGAGCCCTACCTTCGCCACTGCGTGGCATTGATACAATATAGCCACCCATATAATTTCAAATGATTTCATTATTTTTATCGAGTACCTGATGTGAAGAACCTAGATTATCTAAAATGTTCTGAATTCTAACTGCATCAAAATCTCCCTTAGTATCAACAAATAGTATCGTATTTTCAGTTTCTCTCACACAATTAACCACCAATTGAAAACCTAATTGTGTCTTTCCAGATCCAGCCAGACCACATAATTCTGTAATGTATCCAACAGGAATTCCTCCTCCCAAAACAACATTTAAACTGCAAATAAAAATTTATGTTACATACTAAAACAACAGTTTCAATTTAATATAACACCTTTTTAAATATATTATAACCTTTCTATTCCTGTATTAATAAATCTTTTTTTGGTTAGACTCTTTGATAATAAAAAAAGACCGTCGACTAAAGGTGCGGAATATTTCGTGAAAATCTTATTCCGTATATCTAATATTTGGCACAAATTTAATTTAGTAAGTGTCGATAACTTTTCTGCATCTTGTTGAAGAAATTCAAAAACAGTTGTAATGTTATTATGCGCAAGTGTTTTTATTACACTTTTTGTTAATAAAGTATGGTCTAGACTGGTAAGTTTTTGCATCATTAAATTAATGTGGGACACATCCGGCATCCGGACATCAGATTCATAGATGAAATTAAATCTTCCTTAGTAATTTATTAGGGGCTCGTCTTTTATATACGGGATCCGCAGTAGACTTAATTTTTTTTATTGTGCACAGTACTTATTATAATGTTCAATCTCACGAAGTTTCAGGCTTAGGAATAAACTAATACTACTACTACTAATACTTTCTGAATTAAAAAATATCAAACTTTGCTAAATTAACCTCAAATTTTGTACTATTTTATTATTGTTTTTGTTTGATGTAATTTTGACAGCAGGTGTTGCTATAGAGTTTTCATAATGTGTTTTGATTGTTTTTGTTATTTTATTCGAGTTAAACAATTTCTCAGTGATTTGAGCTTTTTTGAGTAAATAATTACGAACATTTTACTTTTGTGATAATCTAAAATTATTATTTTGATCCTGATGGTATATGCTCAAAGAGTATAGTAACTGTCCTATAGAGGAATATATAATATATGCTAAATGTCAAACGAAACGCGAACTTATAGATGTGCCAACTCGGAAAAATTACAACTCGAGTAACTCGAGTTGAAATTCACGCAACTCGAATTAGTAGTACGAAATAGAGTAAATGATTTGTAACAAATTACTTTTTAATAAATTTGTTTTTCCATCTAGCTCTTTAGTAGATTGGGATAACTATAATTACCAAACTTATTATGTAGGATTGAAACAAAAAAGAATATTTAGTATGTATCACATACTTATGTATTTTTGGTTTTAATCTTAGTTATAGTAAGTACCTGCATTTAACAACAAAACTAGCTATATAGCAGTCTTCACGAAACAATATTAGTCTAGCTTTAAGATATAGGTACATAAGCTATTAAAAGTTTAATTATCACAGTCAAAATATTCTTAATTAAATTCAATTTTTTTCAAATTCAAAATACCTATTTATTGTAAGTTAAGTGTTACATTTGGCGTTAATTTAAAATATGATGTACCTATCTTACAACTTAACCATCCTTTTCAGGTATTACAATAATAGGTCTGTGACTTACATAACTATATTGATCCTAATTAATGAAAATTATAAAAGAAATTAAATTACATAACTTAGCTATTATAAAATTCTAAATAACAAATTGTTTTGGTTGTAGCTAAATACTCTTTGAAACACAAAGCGCGCATCTAATGGATCCATTCGCGCTCTTATTCTTACAACAGCCCAAACTCGAGTTAGGGAGATCCAACTCGAGTTAAGCGCAACTCGAGTAAACTCGAGTTGACCCATTACTATGCGAACTCATTGTCAGCCATATTTTGTGATTTTTTGTTTTTGTGTCATGTCATTCAATATGTTTGAGAGCATCTGCCATCACACGCTAGAGAACAACTTTGGATACACTGCCTGCCACCATGTTTTCATCCTCTGGATCAAGTCCGGTGCGAGCATCAAGTAGTACAAGTGAAGTGACGCGTGTTTTGGACTCTGTTGAGCCATGCTCTCTCTCGGTATCTACCAGGTTGGAGGACCCTGCTGAGCCAGTCCAGGAAGCGCTACCAGCGACGGATTGTCGACGACAAGCAGAAGTGCTTGCTACACAGGA
>JAGSMP010002431.1:0-23233 GCA_029286625.1 Parnassius orleans | reverse complement strand
ATATTTTTTGGTTTTAATCTTAGTTATAGTAAGTACCTGCATTTAACAACAAAACTAGCTATATAGCAGTCTTCACGAAACAATATTAGTCTAGCTTTAAGATATAGGTACATAAGCTATTAAAAGTTTAATTATCACAGTCAAAATATTCTTAATTAAATTCAATTTTTTTTCAAATTCAAAATACCTATTTATTGTAAGTTAAGTGTTACATTTGGCGTTAATTTAAAATATGATGTACCTATCTTACAACTTAACCATCCTTTTCAGGTATTACAATAATAGGTCTGTGACTTACATAACTATATTGATCCTAATTAATGAAAATTATAAAAGAAATTAAATTACATAACTTAGCTATTATAAAATTCTAAATAACAAATTGTTTTGGTTGTAGCTAAATACTCTTTGAAACACAAAGCGCGCATCTAATGGATCCATTCGCGCTCTTATTCTTACAACAGCCCAAACTCGAGTTAGGGAGATCCAACTCGAGTTAAGCGCAACTCGAGTAAACTCGAGTTGACCCATTACTATGCGAACTCATTGTCAGCCATATTTTGTGATTTTTTGTTTTTGTGTCATGTCATTCAATATGTTTGAGAGCATCTGCCATCACACGCTAGAGAACAACTTTGGATACACTGCCTGCCACCATGTCTTCATCCTCTGGATCAAGTCCGGTGCGAGCATCAAGTAGTACAAGTGAAGTGACGCGTGTTTTGGACTCTGTTGAGCCGCATGCTCTCTCTCGGTATCTACCAGGTTGGAGGACCCTGCTGAGCCAGTCCAGGAAGCGCTACCAGCGACGGGTTGTCGACGACAAGCAGAAGTGCTTGCTACACAGGACCTTCAGATTCTGTCCTAAAGAGTCGCTCAGACAAAAATTTAAGGAAATTAATATATTAACTTTGGCCTCTCAATAAATTTATGAAAATGTAATGTACGTACACAAAAATAAAAGTAGTTATACAAAAATAAGTGATATTCATTTTGTAAATACTAGGAACAAACACAAGCTAGTAGTACCAGTTACTCGACTCCACCGAGTCAGTAATTCATTCTTGGGCGATGTATACGCTTTACAACAAAATCCCAGAAAATATACAAAATTCGACCTGCTCAAAATTCAAAAACTTTATTAAACATAGTTTGTATAAAAGGATATTATAATGTTAAGGAATTTATGGATGATAATAACCCTGGGAATGAGGTGTTCGCTGCCAGGCTGTTTCTAATTTGTTTTGTGTGGTTAATTGTGTAATATACATGATTGTAAGCTGTTATTTAAAAAAGTCCTGTTGGGTTTCTTGCTGGTTCTTCCCAGGACAAAGGTTTTTCGAACCAGTGGTAATTAGACAAAAGACACATACATACATACATATACACTCACGCCTGTCACCCAGAGGTAGGCAGAGACTACGGACTTCCATTTGCACGATCCTGGCACACCTCTCTCGCCTCCTTTACATCCATATATCTACGCATACACGCTCGTCGGTAAAGGGTACTTAATCTGGCCCATTTTCAATAAATCGCCAATTTGGTCGATAAACCTTCGTCTAGGGCGTCCCTTTCCGACTCTGCCGTTCACTTCTGCAGTATAAATTTGCTTTGACACTCTTTCTTCGTTCATTCTTTCTACATGACCAAACCACCGCAGCATTCCTTCTTAATCCTGGTCACAACGTCATCTTGCAAACCACACTTTTCTCTTATCACACTATTTCTCACCCTGTCATTCAGATTCAGCCTAGCATACCCTTAATGACCGCATTTCTACAGCATTTATTCTACTCTCATGCTTCTTCTGCCAGACCCAACTTTCACTACCATACATTAAAGTAGGGACTAACACAGCAACGAATTGCCAAACATGCCTTTTTGACACATTCTGACTCTTCACAATAGCGTGTAGAGCCCCATTCACTCTATTTCCTGCGTTCACTCGTCGTTCTATATCCTTATCATATCTACCATCCTCAAATAAACATCCCAAATATACAAACTCATCCACTTGCTCAATCAACTCCTTCTATTCTTATTTCACATAACGTTTTACTTTCTTCTTTCAAAACCATCACTTTCGTCGCGAAGAATCTCCGGAAGTAAAACCGGCGACGAGGTTCGCCACCGTCACGTTCTGTCTCCCGGAGGGGCGAAAAGTGGATTGCGGAGGCCCGTCTGGCTACGCTGAATGTATGTGGAGCAATGAATGATAAGATGGATGAAATATGCGAAATGATGATTGATAGAGGAATAGATGTGTTATGTGTAAATGAGACGAATCGAGAAAGGGAAAGGATGCCACTGCACATGGCATGTATACCGCTTACTGGTCTGGTGTAGAGGAGACCGAGCGGGCATGCCAGGAGTCGGTGTCATCCTTTCAGAAAGAATGGGTCAATGTGAAAGAGTATGAATGTAAGCCAAGGCTGCTATGGATACAGATGAAAGTGGGCTTAAAGAAGTTGTTTGTGCTAGGGTGTACGCCCCAGACATGTCTAAGCCCACTTATATCCGAGAGCAGTTTTGGGACATAGTAAGGATGGTGTTGATGAAATGTAAGGGAAATGAAAATATCATTATGTTAGGAGATTTTAATGGAAGGGTTAGGTGAATAGGCATGGTTATGAAAGTATATTAGGAATGTTTGGCGATGAAAATGTAAATGAGAATGGTGAAGACCTCCTCGCCGTATGTGAGGAAAAGAATCTTTGTGACGAATACTTTCTTTCGCCATAAGAGGATTCACATGTATACATGGAAAGAGGTGATGATAGAAGCATGATAGATTTCATAATTGTGGATGAAAGAATGCGGAGCGCAGTGTTAGATACAAGAGTTTACCGGGGTCCAACGTAGGGACGGATCATTACTTGGTCTTATGCCGAATTAATGGTCTATTCAGGCGTTGGCGGCATCGGACATCTGTGTCTACCACTGCGTTACAGCGTATAAGAACAGAGAGGTTACAAGATGAAGGTGAAAGAGAAGTATAAATGGAATGGAGAATATAAATGGTTTGAATGAAATATGTATGAATGATTTAGACCTGAAGACTATGGAATAATGTTAAGAAAGTTTTGTGGATGCAGCCACCGAAGTATGTGGTGTAAGTAAGAGAACGAATGAAAGGAAAAATAATACGTTGTGGTGGGATGATGAGATTCGGATGGAAGTTGAAGCAAAGAAGAGAGCATGGCTAGATTTTATTGGCAACCAAAGCTGGTAATTCTATGGTATGAATGATGAGATTGAAAGAAAAAGGCAGTCTTTAGATATCTAAATAAGAGAGTAAAAGAAGTAGTTGAAAGGAAAAGCAAGAAAGAACGGAGAACAATGATAGAAGAATATCGGATAACTTTAAGGCAAATATTAAATGTTCTGAAACTCGTAAGAACTGCTAGGGTCATTCAAAACAGCCTAGAATGGATGCTATACGAGACCAGAATGGCTGTATTCTGAATGACGAAGTGTCGAGTTTAAGGAGATGGAAGGAATACTTTGAAAGCGTGTTTATGAGTGATGAGACGTTTGAATTAAATGAAATAGAAATCTGGAAAGAAGAGGAAAGAGATAGAGAGATAAGTTTAGATGAAATAATGAAAGCAATGAAAAGCATGAAAGCAGGTAAGGCAGCCGGATATGATAGAGTATCACTGAAATGCTAAGGGCTGAGAGGAGAGGGTGGCAGGCCTGCTGCACACCTTTTAATTATGTTGGGAACTGAAGCGGGTACCGGAAGACTGGTGCAAAGCTGTTATAGTCCCAATATATAAAGGAAAAGGGTCACAGCAGGACTGTAAAACTACCGTGAGATCAGCTTGCTTAGCATTGTGGGTAAACTGTATGCTAAGGTGTTAATTGAAAGAGTTATGGAAGAAACTGATGGAAAATGTGGGTGCAAGCTGGATTTAGAAAGGAATGGGGTGCATGATCAAGTATTTTCCATGCATGTAGTGGCGGGTTAGAATACCCACTACCCCATATCTTCCCGTGGTGTCAAGAGGCGACAGAGGGAAACTGAGGCAGAAGATGGCAGCATCTTTCTGTTAACAGCAACACAAAACTGCGGTTGCCAACCCGCTCGCCGCGGCAACTACGGCAATATCCCCAATGAAGAAAGTTACGAAGAGACGGCCCCCAGTCTCGGCGGCCCTGGCTATTCCTGGCTACGGTGGCGACCATGGTAACGGCGGGCAGGGGTGCTAAGAATCTCCGGAGGTTCGGTTGCCACCCACGACGACTCGACCTGGCACTATAACGCACGCACTTGAGGACTGACGAGAAGATCCTGGATGGAAGAAGAGATAGAAGTTGCGCTGGAATATTATAGGATTATCCGAGGTCCGAAGAGAGGGGAGGACACGGTAATCCTCGAATCCGCAACTTGTTCTATCACGGAGGGCGACCATCTGTCCCAAGGAGGTGTCGGATTTATCGTCCACAAGTCTCGTTAACAACGTTTAAAATTGGAGTGTGTCGATGAGGTTGCGTACCTTATACTCAGAATCACCAAACGGTATTCGCTGAAGGTCATACAGGTTTACGCACCAACTCGGCACACCCCGATGAGGAGGTGAGGAAATGTATGAGGATATCTCTAGAGCCATGCATTCTCTAAACCCACTATACGGTGTTAATGGAGACTTCAACGCAAAGTAGGCACAAGAGAGAACGGTGATGAAAGTAGGAAATTCGGATTAGGGCAACGGAACCCAGCAAGGCCAGCAGCTGGCCGACTTCATGGAGAAGGGACTTTTATGATGAACTCTTTCTTCCAGAAGCGGCCCCACAGAAGTGGACCTGGTCGAGCCCCGACGGTTCGACAAAAAA
This sequence comes from Parnassius orleans, assembly GCA_029286625.1. Taxonomy (NCBI): domain Eukaryota; kingdom Metazoa; phylum Arthropoda; class Insecta; order Lepidoptera; family Papilionidae; genus Parnassius; species Parnassius orleans. The sequence continues at coordinate 18,394 of JAGSMP010002431.1, read as the reverse complement.
TGAGATTGACTTCATTATGACGACTAGACGCCAACTGTTCAGTGATGTCTCAGTGATCGCGAGGTGAAAACTGGTAGCGATCACCGAATGGAAGAGGCACACTGAACCAAACGTTAAGTTGGAGAGGTGTCGTCTAATGAAGTCAACGCCCGTCCCCTCGTGCTCTAATCCAAAGTCCTGAAACCTTTCAGCTCGAGTTACAAACCCGTTTTCAGTGCCTAGAAGATTGCAATGCAGTGGACGATATGAATGACAAGCTCGTGGAAACTGTCCATGCGGTCGGAGCTAAGTTTTGTAAGACCCGCCGCAGAAGAAACAAAAAACTCTCCGATCACACTCTTAATCTCATGGCTGTTAGACGGGAAATGAAGCTGCAATCAGTGCAGATTTGATAGCATACAGGCAACTGAACAGACAGATCTCCAAATGCATGCGGCGGGACTTTGCGCAACTTCAATACAGCTGTATTGAAGAAGGATCGATGGAACCAGGGCTCCAAAGTCTTTGCCAGAGATCTGTCTCGCGAAAGAGCCAACTGTTGAAGCTGAAGATCGAGTGTGGCAGCGTCGTCGGGACACCTGAGATTTTGGAGATTGAGAGGTTCTATGGGCAGCTGTACACATCATCGTTGGAGCCACACGCAAGTGTGAGTAACGATCCAAGAGCGGGTCTTATCCGACACTATTCTGATGATATCCCGGACGTCAGTCTGAGCGAGATTAGAATGGCTCTCCAGCACCTTAAAACGGCAGGCCCCAGGCGAGGATGGAATTATGGCGGAGCTTGAAAGCGGGTGAAAACCGGTACTTGAAATCCTTCAGAAGCTCTTTAATTCCGTCCACATGGTAAACTACACCGGAGCGTGGAGCAGAAGTGCGGTGGTCTTGTTCTTCGCAGTGACAACGTTTCTTGAAGAACTACAGACCGATTTCCTTCTGAGCGCGTCCACGTGCTGTTCGAGAGTCATTACGAATCGTCTCGCACGCAGACTCGACGATCAGCCTCCCGAACAAGTTGAGCCTGAAAAGGCTTTAGCAATAGACCACATACATACCCTTCGGCAAATTGTACAGAAGTCCGAGGAGTACACCCACCATGTCTGGCGTATGTGGACTATGAGAAAGCTTTTGATTCCGTCGAAATTTATGTGCTGCAGTCCTTCAGCGGTGCCAAGTTGACTGTCGGTATGTCGAAGTGTTAAAGTGTTAGCAGTAGGGCTACGATGGCTATCCGAGTACAGAACCAGAGTACAAAACCTATCCAACTGCAGAGAGGTGTAAGACAGGGTGACGTTATCCCCGAAACTCTTCACCGCTGCATTGAAGACGTTTTCAAGCCGGACTGGGAAAGGATACGGCATTAACATCAATGGCGAGTACATCACTCACCTTCGATTTGCCGACGATATAGTCCTATGGCAGAATCGCTGGAGGACCTGCACTATGCTCAATGACCTCAATAGTGCCTCCCAACGGATAGTCTTAAGATGAACATGGACAAAACAAAGATCATGTTTTGTCCATGTCACACCTATGCCGGTAGTTGTTAGCACTAAGCTCGAAGTTGTTGACGAATATGTTACCTGGGACAAATAGTCCGACTAGGTAAGTCCAACTTCGACCGAGAGGTCAATCGACGGATTCAACTCGGCTGGGCAGCGTTCGGGAAATTACGGCACATCTTCTCGTCAGGTATACCTCAAAACTTGAAAACGAGGCTGTACAACCAGTGTGTTGCCAGTGATGACCTACGGAACTGAGACGTGGTCCTTCACTGCTGGCCGGATGAGGAAGCTCAAGGTCGCTCAGCGAGCTATGGAGGAGCTATGTTTTGGTCTCACTGCGTGATAAACTTAGAAATGAGGATATCCGCAGAACCAGAGTGACCGACATAGCCCAACAGATTAGTAAGTGAAGTGGCAATGGGCCGGGCTATATAGCTCGAAGAACTGACAACTGATGGGGAAAAAGGTTCTCGTGGCGGCCTCGTACCGGTGATTTAGTGAAGCGTCCCCACTAGATGGAGTGACGACCTGGTAAGACATGCAGGAAGTCGATGGATGCGGTGGCTCAGGACCGTGCTTTGTGGCATTCCTTGGGGAGGCCTATGTTCAGTGTGGACGTGAAGGCTGTAATGATGATGATGATGATGATATGGAGAAGTTTTTGGCCAAAACCAGAAAGTTTTTTAAAGTCATGGACTTGGAAAAGGCTTATGACAGATGTGTTATGGCAAACACTTAACTCATTTGGTTTGAGCGTTGGTTTGATACAGGCATTGAAGTCTCTTTATAGGGACTCTAGTGGTGTTGTGGATCAACGGGGTCTACTGGACTGGTTTGGTATCCAAAAAGGTGTCAGACAGGGCTGTGTAGCTTCCCCTGGCTGTTTAACCTATTTATGGACAGTTGTTTGCAAACTTTGAAATATGAAGAATGTGGGTTGAGAATGGGTGTTAACCGTCAAATGCCTTTGTACGCCGATGATCGTCATATTTGCATCATCGGCGGCCGAGTTACAATGATGGTTACTTAATGAACCGTCATTAAAAGAAAGAGGTATGAAAGGAACGCAAGTAAGACGAAAGTGATGGTTTTTGAAAGAGAAGAAAGTAAAACGTTATGTGAAATAAGAATAGACAAAAGAGTGACTTTCTATAAGTATTATTTATAATCTATATTGAATAAAAAAGTTTGTTTCTGTTTCTATATATAAATATATATTTATATATATATATATATATATATATATATATATATATATATATATATATATATATATATTGTCCTTCTTCACGTCGGCAGCGGCGCGGCACGAGCGTCGGCATGGCATGATTTTTTGTATGGGGATAGTTCGGTGGCTGTAGAGTGACATAGGCTACTTTTTTCTGCGGAAAAACATCTCATTCCCGTGGGAAAATCGAATATGTTGCAAGTTTTAACAGTGGTAGAGCCGCGCTGCAGCTTCTGCTGTAGCATGGATGGGCCGGCTCGAACCGGGGCGGTACCACGACCTCACAGAATACCAACGTAAAGTAGGAGCTTTGCTTCTGCGTTTCGCTTGTTAGTGTGGCCGTAGGCCCAATCCCCCCATAACATGGTAGCGGAATTTAAAAAGAAAGAACTACCCCAGGAGGGTACCAGCACCCCTGGTAATGGATAATCCCTCACTGAGCATCCACGGTCAAGCTACCCCTTCCTGAGCGTGGTGCTCAGGCTGCCCCATGTATTCTGGGGCAAAATCCGCTCTATACTAACACCGCACGGGCAAACAGAGCAATAAACCATGGCGACCCCTTCCACGCTATCCGTGGACTTCTGCAACATCAGGGTACTTCACTGAACCTAACGCCGTCTACTACCATCTAGAGACGGCGGCTTTCGGCCTCTTTTTGACCGAGACGCAGGTGTCCCTCCGGCTAATATCAGGTTTCTTCCACCCGGGGTACAAATTAGAACACTTCTTTGTGCCCTGGGCTGAGTTTGCGTATACGTCAGAGAGGATATCTGCCTCGACGCCTCGGCATTCTTGAAGGTACGGACCTGTCCATCCTATGGCTGGCAACCATCCCCGCGTCTACGGGTGCCTGTATAGGTCCCATAGCGGTAATGCCAACACAGACCGACTCAACGACCACGTCCAAATGGCTACAGATTTCTTGCTACAACAGATCCCATCCGTAGAGATCGTGATACTTGGCGATTTAACGCCCACCACGCTGAATGGCTGGTTCACGTTTAACCGATCATGCGGGAGATCTGTTTATGACTTGCCTTGACATGGTCTGACACAACTGATTACTTCGCCTACACGGATTCCAGATGTGGAGGATCATACACCTTCCTGTTGGACCTTCTGCTGACCTCTCATCCGGACGGATATCAGGTTTCGTCGATGCCCTCTCGGCTCTTCGGACCATTGTCTGATCCGGAGTGTGCCACTCACGCCTCGCGGTTGCGTTCTGCAGGTTGCCGCCGTGTTTGGCATTACAGGTCGGCGGATTGGGATGGAATGCGGTCTTTCTTTGCATCCCACCCATGGGGGCGGGTTTTCTCGCCGGATGATCCCAGCGTTGTTGTTGACTCTGTCACCGATGGTGCTACAGGAATGGAACTATTTATTCCATCATCTGTGGTACCCATCGGTGGCAGATCGCAGCCTGGTTTGGTCGCCCTGTAAGACTGCATTGCAGTAAGCAGGAGTGTTATCAGGCCTGGGCTGAGGCTTCGCGGCTCGGGATGTAAACACCAGCACGCTTAAAGAAGCATAACTTGCCTCCAGGTCCTTCAAAGAGTTATTGCCAAGGCAAAGTCAGAGCACATAGGCAGAATTGGCGAGAAACTAGTTCGCCTTCCTTCGGGAACCTGCATTCTGGTCTCGCCAAGGCTGTCCAAGGAAATTTCTGTGCCATCACTACCATCTCTGCACAGGGAGGATGACTCACTGGCCCACGACGCAAAGAGAAAGCCGACCTTCTAGGCTCCTTTGCGTCCAACTCGACTCTTGATGACAGGGGAACACACCGCCGACCATCCCGCAGTGAGTGCTTTATGCCTGATGTGCGATTCACACAGTGTCAAAAGCACTCCTCTCCTGGACATCCACAAGTCGAGTGGGCCTGATGGAATCCCGCCAATTGTGCTGAGGACGTGCGCTCCAGAGTTGGCACCGGTTCTAACGCGTCTTTTCCGGTACTCCTACTCCCTAGGCGTTGTCCTGAATTCATGGAAGACAGCTTTCGTGCACCTGATCCTCAAAAAGGTAACTGCCTGATCCGTCCAATTACAGGCTATCGCCATCACCTTTGTTCTCGAAAATAATGGAGTCAATTATTAACTGCCAGCTCATGCGGTACTTGAGGAGCACCAGCTGATTAGTGACTGCCAGTACGGTTTCCGTCGGGTCGCTCAGCTGGTGATCTTCTTGTTTACTAACACAGATGGGCGCAGGTGATCGAGTCCAGGGAGGCATTGGCCGTTAGTTTGGACATAGCGAAGGCCTTCGATCGGGTCTGGCACAAAGCGCTCTTTCGAAGCCTTCCTATGGGCTTCCCTGAAATTGTGCAATTGATCACCAGTTTTCTGGCTGATCGGAGCATCAAGGTCGTAGTAGACGGTGCGTGCTCCGATTACAAGACTATTAACGCTGGTGTTCCACAAGGCTGTTATCACCAACGCTGTTTCTTCTGCAACAATGATATGTTGCAAACCGGTAACATTCATTGCTATGCGAATGACAGCACTGGTGATGCTCTATACACCGGCCATGCCAATATTTCGGAAAACGTCGCCGAGTACGGAACAAACTTGTAGTCAAGTCGAGACTTTGTTGGACAAAGTCTCGGATTGGGGCGACTAAATCTAGTCCAGTTCAATCCCCAGAAGACACAAGTTTGCGCGTTTACCGCTAAAAGGAACCCTTTGTCGTATCACCAGTTTCAAGGCACCCCTTGTTGCTCCCAGCCAGTATCGGAACTCGGCGTTGACATATCGAGTGACGTGCAGTTTCGTGGTCACTTGAAGAGAAGGCAAATTAGCCTCTAAAAGCTTGGCGTGCTCAGTAGAGGTATTTCATGCCGGCACACCGCCTGCAACTTTACAAGGCGCAGGTTCGGCCTCACATGGAATACTGTTCCCATCTCTGGGCAGGGCCCAGTGCCAGCTCCTTCCACTTGACCGCATTCAGCGCAGAGCGGATCGAATCGTCGACGACCGAGTTCTTTCCGATCGGCTTGACTCACTAGCACTGCGTAGAGATGTTGCATCTTTTGCGTATTTTATCGCATGTACCACGGGAGTGCTCTGAGGAATTGTTCGACTAATTCCAGCCCCTCAATTCTGACCATCGCACATCGCAACAAAACTTGCGATACCATCCATACCATCTGAATGATTGGCGGTCCACCACTCAGCGATTTAGAAGATGTTTTTTTCTCGCACAACTTCCTTGTGGAACCGATTACCACCAGCGATTTTTCCGGACCGATACGACTTAGACCTTCAAGAAAAGAGCCTACCCTTTTAAAAGGTTGCAAAACGCATCTGCAATTTTGGTGTTGCAGTTGTTCATGGGCGGCGGTAGTAACTTAACATCAGGTGAACCGCAGGCTCGTCTCTCCCATAAAAAAAAAAAAAACAAGTTTGTCCTTCTTCACGTCGCAACAGAGCGTCGGCATGGCATGATTATTTATGGGGGATAGTCTGCGGCAGAGTGACATAGGCTACTTTTTTCAGCGGAAAACATATCATTCTGTGGAAAATCGAATATGTTGCTAAATTAAATTCAGCTAGGTGGCGCCACCGTGATTCTACAAGACGGACGACGGTACGATGGACGAACACAGAAGGTCAGAATATCTGGATTATTATGTCTTTTACCAAAATTATATATAAAAATGTATGGATCTGTATTTTTCCACGCAGGACCGGGAAGAGAGCGATAAAACATAAAATTCACCAGCTGATTTTCTTCAAACGTTTTGTGCATCGTAATTCCAGGTAGGTGATAACCCGCAGACGATATTAAGTAATCCGTTGATGTTCTCGCCTACTCCCTGCAAGGGTTACAGGCGTGATTATAAGTATGGATCAGAAATACTATCACCACCGTCACGCTTTCACCCTTAACTATTACTTAACAATGGTAAAAATAGTTCTTAGTAAGCCTTATTAACAAGCCTTAGTAATATTTATTGAACGGAAATGAATACAGTTCTTATATGGTTATGAATGAATCGGTATTACAATAAGAAAAACGTGCACAATTATAAGAAAAATATTTTTGAGAGTTCTTATTAACTAACGTATACATAGTTTAAATTGATTCCGCTAGATGTCGTTACTAGGTTTTAAAACGCGGTAACGAAATGTTTCCTGACATGTACTTAACTCCCGCCGCTGCGTCAACTTATAGTGCATATGGTACCTATACGCTTAAATTGTTTCTATTTCGTAGCTTATTCGACTACCTGCTTTCGATTTCGGTTGTTTGTTATTTGCTTTGTGATTTGGTTAAGGTTGAATGGATTTATATTGGCTTTCATTTTCGGATTTGTGTATTTTCTTGGATCGGTTTTGTTGATTTGGTTGGTATTCCTTTATACATATTTAGACCTGGCTTTGATTTTGGATTTTGTTTATTTAGAATCGTGAATTGGTTTCGTTGTTTTAGGTTGTTTAACAATATTTCAAAGGAATATTAATATAGATAGTGCATACGGTACCCATACACTTACTTTTTCGTTGGTTATATTTATATTGACTACTGCTTTCGATTTCGGTTTTCTGTGATTTGTTTTGTGATTTGGTTTAATTTGATTCGATTTTTTTGGCTATCGTTTTCGGATTCGTGTTGTGTCTTGAATTGGTTTTGTTGTTTTGATTTTAAAATATTTAAAAGGAATATTTATTCCTTTTAGATATTTTGGATTTGCTTTTAAAATATATAAAAGGAAATTTAATTCTTTTAGGTGTTTCAACGTTTTTTTATAAATAGGTTTTTTCTTACTTCATAATGCCTCGCAAACGTAAGTCCAGCCTTTCAAGAGTATCTTCTCAAAGACAAGCGAAAAGATTAGCTCGATCGCTAGAATCTTTAGAAGATGCTGAACTGAGGCAAGAGACAAGCAGAGCGTCAGGCTGCTTAGAGCATCTGAGACACCTTCTCAACGTCAGCAAAGGCGTCTTGAACAGACAGAGCGTCAGGCTGCTTTAAGAGCCCGAAACACCTTCTCAAAGTCAGCGAAGGCGTCTTGAACAGGCAGAGCGTCAAGCTACTTTAAGAGCTACTGAAACACCTGCTCAAAGTCAGCAAAGGCGTCTTGAACAGGCAGAGCGTCAAGCTACTTTAAGAGCTACTGAAACACCTGATCAAAGTCAACAAAGGCGTCTTGAACAGGCAGAGGGTCAATTTACTTTAAGAGCTACTGAAACACCTGCTCAAAGTCAGCAAAGGCTATTGAACAAGCGGAACGTCAGGCCGCCTTAAGAGCCGTGAAACACCTGATGAAACTCAACACAGACTCATTGAGCAAGCTGAACGTCAATCTACTATATGGGCATCTGAAACACCAGAACAGACACAGGCGCGAAGAGATGCAAATGCACAGCCCAAGCTGAACGTCGACAAAATTTTCAAAGAAACAATTGGTCGGTTTTAATGACGCAGCGGAATATAACTCATGCTTTCAAATGACGTCCTTCGGAGTTGACTGGAAATAATAATGCCGGGATTTCGCCGACATTTACGGTAAGGGCAAATTTATCATAGAATAGGTTCACCTTTTCCAGCTGAAAACGAAATACATAAACATAAATTTTTACAAGTATATTTTATGGGTGACGAAGAAATTGAGGTAGACCGTCGCTGCCAATTTATCCAGGGAGTTGAGAGAGACACAGTGTTCAAAATTCAAAGATTCTGCATGAACGTAACATTTAGTCAAAACATTTAAAACTGCTTTAGAAAATCTACCTGAAGAGGATTATAAAGTCGTCGTTTACGCAGATCGGACCCCTCGAGGAGAGCATGAAAGGCGCTACAATGCACCTTTGATAAACGAAATAGCAGCCGTAATTAGTGGTGTGATCACCACGAGACATTGTCTTGCGAGCACGTGATGATACGTTGCAACGTAGCCGATACACACAAGTTTTATGACGCCTGCAATACCCATTGATTTATTGCAAAGGACAAGAGGGTTATCATTTTCAAATTCCACTCATTAACCTGGTCACAAAGGAGCCTACTCCGAACAAAGTATCATGTATGGATTTTATGCGTATCATATGATGTTGCGAGAAAATGATTTTAACCTCTAGCCCGGTGTAGACAATTATTTCATCAATTTTGGTAGACATATGGAAGGTAGAAAGTGAACGTCTCCGTTATATATCTTTAAATCAAAAAGCTGCGCGTTGAGAATTATATACATTTACAAGATGCAGTTTCTAGCGACGCCAATGTAAACCTCTAGAGATTTAGGTAAATGGTAATTCTGTCCTCATCATTCGTTAACAGTCCCGCTACCTACATGAGAAGACGCATTCGCCTATGTACGAACTTACGGAAGACCTGATCTTTTGTTACTTTTACTTGCAATCCCACATGGAAAGAAATAACTGAGGAGCTAATGCCAAAAAAAGTACTGACAGACACGATTTAGTTGCTAGAGTATTAAGATTAAAAGTACAAAAGAGGTGCAGTGCTTCATGTATTCAATTGAATGGCAAAGAGAGGATTACCGCATGCCCACATTCTAATATGGCTTAAAGAGAAGTTGGCCCAGCCAAATAGACGACATAATAAGCGCCTAGATTCCGGATCCTGAGCAAGATAAAGAATTGTATGATACCATCGTCCGAAATATGATTCACGGTCCATGTGGAGCACGAAATTCAATATCGCTACAAGGAAAGAAGGAAATGTACAAAGAAATTCCCTAAACAGCTATTAAAAGAAACAGTGCACAATGATAATGGCTACCTTTATACAGACGCAGAGCTTGAAGATGGTGGCAGGAAAGTTACAATCAAATCTCGCTCTGGAGCGTTCGAAACCTTAGATAACAGCTGGATTGTCCCTTATTCGCCCATTCTATGTAAAATGTTTAATGCCCAAATTAATGTAGAAACTGTTATCTGTGTTTCTTTCCTAATACAACTAGTGTTTTAAGCCCTTTAAATTGTCTTTAAAAAAAAAACGCAAAGTGGCATTGGGGAGAAGAGCAATAAAACTCTATTAATGCTATTAAACAAGAATTGGTTTGGAACGGGTGTTAGCACATTATAACAAGCTGACGACCATAGTTACAGCGGACGCGGGTCCTGAGGGCTTGGGCGCTGTACTGTCACAAGTAGAAGGAATTGGCGAGGAACCCGTCATTGCCTATGTATCAGGTATACGTTCGCTTTCGAAAGCCGAGTGCAATTACGTACAAATTCAAAAAGAAGCTGCTGCCATTGTCTTGGCGGTGAAAAAGTTTCACCATTTTTTTATGGTAGAATGACACAGTTCATTTTGCGTACAGACCATAAGTTATAAATTTCAATATTAAGTAATAAAGCTTTTAATAAAGCGATGATAATATTGCAGACTTCTTATCGCGATGAAAAGACGGTATGCTCCATTATAACGATGTGTTTAACCCAGAGGTAGACACATGTTTGTTCATAAATTTTTTGATAATGAGATTTAAAAAAAATATATATATATATATATATATATATATATTTGTAATATTATTAACAATAAAACACAGGTAGTTTGCTAACTTATATGCTTCGCTTAATGCTCGGACAACAGACTGACATTTTTGTCTTACCCTCTATATAAAAACATTAAATAAATATAGAAAACCCCAAAGGAGATTATATACCGCCTTGAGGGACACTAGCATGTATATCAAGCCAGCGAGATGATAGCTCATCGATGCAAACCGACTGCTGTTGCCCTCGAAGATATGATGTAAATCAATCCAGTGTTTCGGATGAGACCATAAAAAGGAAAAGGATAGAAAATGGAATGTCATAATTGATGGTATTAAAGGCGTTGGAAAAGTCAACTAAAATCAACACAGTTACTTTAATGTTTTCTATGCCGACACTAATATCACCAGTTATTTTTAAGAGTGCGGGAACAGTACTCTGGCTAAGCCTTAAAAGCCAGACTGCAAAGGACCTTATATGATGTTACAAGGGATAAACTACAAAAGCTGTACGAAAAGAAGAATGGATATAAGTCACAAATTATTAGGTAAAGTGAGATTTGGGATCTTGGGCAAGGGAATAACGTAAGCTTTACGCCTCAATGAAGCGAATAGAATCCAAAAGGAAGTTAACGATGTGCGAGGTAATGGTGCTAGAGCCTAGTGTGGGGGTAACTTTTTTTTTTAAAGAAAAAAACTGGGAAGGGATGGTGAAGTATATAGATAACCATCCGTTGTCTAATATTGTCGCAACCTTCGGCATTAGATTTAATGAAAAGGATTGTCTTCTTGATCTCATCCATCGCTGCTGAAGAAAAATGAAAGAGATGAATGTCAAGATGAGGTAGACCCATTAAGTGTTTAACAGTAAGACCCTTGGTCTCGTGATTAAAATGACTGCTAGAAAATTATTATCATCCAAAGTAATAGTTTTTTGAAACTTACAACGTTGCTTATATTAACAAGGAAAGAGGATGAGACGTTACCAAGAACAAGTCTGCGTTTGGCGTTGCATATCATCTCATTGCACCGATTTCTTACAATATTAGTTATTTTTTTAAATTACTTAAATGTTTTTTACATTTTCCGTAAGTCCGATCCTACGTCTCATCGCAATTTGAACCTCACTCGACATCCATAGCGCAGGTGGATGCTTGCGCTTCACTATTTAACTACTTATTTTAATGGGAGCTTGCTCCTATGTCATTTAGTCTAAGGACAGCTTCTTTCAATGCCCAATATTTTCGTCCACAATGGGTGCAGCCACCACACTGTTAAAGTTTATTTTATATGCATCCATACACAGCTTCTCAATATCCAAGCGACCAAAACAACGCATGTGAAGAATTTTATATGAAAGTTTAGGAGGTTTCGGGACGTAAAAAATGAAAATGTGGTCATGGTAGGAGAAACCAGGTGAGAAGTGTTCACCATGGGAGAAGACAAGAAAAGGAGCAGAGGTAAGGATTAAATCGGTGTATCTTCAGATTGGTGTCTTAAATAGGCAGTCAAGGGCAAGTTTTATTCATCAAATTACCTGAACTTAAAAATAATTGTTCACTGTTCGCCCAGACATTTTTATGTTTGTTTGCTTGTTTAGTGTTTTGCTAATATCGATACTTCTCTTCAATACAAATTTCGCAGGTTTTCAACATTTTTTATTTAAATGATATTATAATCGTAAAGCAGTAGTATACATGCTTGAGCCCAACAAGCTGCTAGGTAATAATTAAAAATCGGAATAGTACAAGTAATGATTTTTTATGGTTCCTTAGCTAATTAATAAGGAACTACAACAAATTTACAGTTTCGCCATGTCCGTCCGTACGTCCGTCCACCTGCGGTTTTATTCAGAGACCCTAAGCGCTACAAATCTGTTATTTTGCATACTATGAAATAAAATCTTATGAAATATTTTTAGGTTGTGTAACTACGTGGTAGAGCTATGCTGCAGCTATATTACTGGTATAGTTGTAGCACGAATGGGTCGGCTCGACCGGGGAAGGACCACGTCTCACAGAATAGCGTAAATAGCAGCTTAACGCTGCTGTGTTTCGTATGGTGAGTGTAGAGAAGCGGAGATCCCTTTACTGGAAACGAGGTATTCCATCTTAGTCCTCACAGGTGACAACGCATCTACTTGATTCATATTCATGATGATGTAGATGTCTATGGACCACAGCAACCACTTACCATCAGGGTGGACTGTGCTCATTTGTCACTTATCCTATAAAAATACCTCCCATACAAGTAAAGGTAGGATGATTTTTTTAACCCGTCTATGCCATCGCGTGGGGTTTCGTTGGATAGGTCTTTTAAAAATATTGGGTATGTGGAACAATTTTTTTTTTGATTCAGGGGTCCGTTTGCGCAATATTTAGCTTTAAAGTGGCATTTTTCATTAGAGTCATGTGACTCCCCACCCCTCTACCTAAGAAACCCCTGTTTTTGGAAATGTGAAAAGTAAGCACGATAGAGTAGTACATAATATAATGAAGTTAAAAGAAAAACTACCACAGCTAAGTAGGCTTAACAAGTTAACGAGTAACAGTCGAACAACTTTTAAAAAAACTAGCTGAATTATAACTTTGTAAGGTTATTTTAATGCATTACTACTATAGCTTTACTTTTTTCGATCCATCGCCAAGAGACCGATCCTGACATACTACATTGGTTGATAGTTATTGTAGGCCTCATTCACAGTATTTATACATTCAAATAGCCTCATACAGTTTCATACTTGGTACTCTTGGTTTACGCGGGTGATCCTCAGGTTAGTTTAGAGGGCAGTGATGGTTTACGGGTTCCAGTGCGAGGAACTAGTAGATGGATAGTGAATTATGTACTATTTTGGTACGGACTTGGCATGTGAATGATTTTAATTATTTTCAAAATCGATTTTTTTTAACCTTTTTTGAATACCACTCCCTACAAGACTACTTAGAAAATGAGTTCTTCAGTTACCATCGTCCTATTTTAAGTGTTAAGTCAAACCCCGAACTCACTTCATCATCATCATCATCATCATCATTACAGCCTTTCACTAGTCCACTGCTGAACATAGGCCTCCAAGAAATGCCACAAAGCACGGTCCTGAGCCACCTGCATCCAGCGACTTCCTGTATGTCTTACCAGGTCGTCACTCCTATACCTGACGAGATGTGTCGTAATCTCCTATGAACTCACTTAATATGCTCATATTATCAAGAAAGTCCCTTCTAAATTCACGTATTGTGACGGGCAACTACGAAAACCTAAATCTGAACAAGTGCGTGGCCCAACACGCACTTGTTCAGATTTTTTTTTCATTTTCAAGTACAGTAAACAAAAGTTCACTAACAATAAAAATCTCTTAGAATGTGAAACAGATAAAAGATTATTTAAATTTAGATACTTAACTCTATCAAGAAATGAACTATACCGAGCTATTTTTCCTTGTATCCATTATTTATTTTATTATTAACACATTTATACGCAATATAAAAAAGTTTATAAATTTTATTTTTGAACATTTTTAATGTCAGTCTACGAAAAGTAATCGTTTATAATAATCGTAATATCAGGTCGTTGAATCATCGTTAATTAAGGGATAGTATATATTTAAATAACATCCTATACTTTTGGAGTGCAATTCTGTATATATGTATAATATATGCAATTGGGTGAAAGTACAATGTATGAAATTTTGTTTATAGATAATATTTAACTTTCCTAGGTTATCCAGAAAGGTGGGAGAGCAGGCCCAGAAATTATATAATTTTTAATAGAACTGAAATGACGGACGATCTTAGAGTCTACCTTATGTTAAATGGACATTGTAGTTCATGAATACCTGTAGTCATATTAAAAAAGAACCGTCACCTCTGAAGACTAAGGTGAAATGCATATAATAAATAAAATAAAATGGTGGTACCTACCTACACAGGTGGACTCCAAGGCCGAGAAAGACCACCTAATAATACTACCACGGTACGCAGCTGCTTAGTGTTATGGTATTGCTACTCGTATAATGGAGATAATTGTTCTGAAGCTTCAACTACTATCTCAGCAGACTGTGCACGAAAATCTTTGCCGTTTTAATTTCTGTCAGAGATATTATAGTCTCTGATTTAATGACACAGAAAGCATACCCAAATGATTTAATGATATTTTAATATATTCGGCTTATTAAGATACGGAAAGCGTGAGAGTGTCCCATTTGACAGCTTTTAAACACATTCATTTCAAAATCAGACTGGAGGACTGTCACTTAGTTTAATTTTCCGTACTAAAAATTAAAAACCCTGTACTTACGAGCAGCATATCCCAGATTTCCCTTCGTTGTTTCACATCAAGCCCAGATGTAGGATCGTCCAGCAGCAGTACACTTGGATTCCCGCAAAGCGCGCAGCCAATTTGCAACCGCCGCAACGTGGCTTCAGGCAACATAGACGTAGTCAATGACGCCTCTTTAGATAAGTTCAACTGATTCATAAGTTTTTTAGATGATTTCTTTGCTTCTTTTAAATTATTATCTCTTCTCATCTGCATCAAAAAACGTAATTTTACAGTGATTTTTGAGTTTCTGGATAGGAGTTTTAATTTTAAAAGAGTAAATATTTTTTCCTCTCGGTCGAAGTTGGACTTACCTAGTCGGACTATTTGTCCCAGGTAAACATACTCGTCAACAACTTCGAGCTTAGTGCTCCCAACAACTACCGGCATAGGTGTGACAAGGACATTAAACATGATCGATCGACGGATTCAACTCGGCTGGGCAGCGTTCGGGAAATTATGGCACATCTTCTCGTCAGGTATACCTCAAAACTTGAAAACGAGGCTGTCAACCAATGTGTGTTGCCAGTGACGACCTACGGAACTAAGACGTGGTCCTTCACTGCTGGCCGGATGAGGAAGCTCAAGGTCGCTCAGCGAGCTATGGAGAGGGCTATGCTCGGAGTCTCACTGCGTGATAAACTTAGAAATGAGGATATCCGCAGTAGAATCAGAGTGACCGACATTGCCCAACGGATTAGTAAGCTGAAGTGGCAATGGGCCGGGCATATATCGAAGAACCGACAACCGATGGGGAAAAAGGTTCTCGAGTGGCGGCTCTGTACCGGCGAATTAGTAGGGCGTCCCCACTAGATGGAGTGACGACCTGGTAAGACATGCAGGAAGTCGATGGATGCAGGTGGCTCAGGACCGTGCTTTGTGGCATTCCTTGGGGGAGGCCTATGTTCAGCAGTGGACCTGTGAAGGGCTGTAATGATGATGATGATGAAATATTTTTTCAAAGTTGCTAGATTTCTTCCAATCGCAATGTCATAACTTTTGCTTCTTTATACATTCTTTCCAGCACAATCCAGCTTGTACACTCCTGCATCTTGTAGAGGGATATGACATTTGACGCATGGTAAAAGTGACTAATCTTCTTCGGCGTCTTGAAGTATGTTTTAATGGAAGCTCGCTTCAAGATGTAGTCAACCTTGTCTGTGACTCCTCTGACATAGGGTAGTACAGCAGGCACACGTTCGACTGTGGCCGGATTCACTCGGTCACACACCTCAGTCCCCCCCGTGACCATGGGTGCTCTAAAGCACCCGAAACGTCGGGAATTAAAAAGTAAAAATTAAACGCGACATAATCCGTAAAAATTAGTTGTGTAGTCTTCGCGTAAATACGTAGGTCACTCAATAAGTTTTGAGATGCTCGAAATTTAAAAATGGAACGCACCCGTGTTATATGCTTCTAAAAAGAAAATTTATTTAAAAATAGAACTCCATAAGCCAATTTCTCAATATTAAAAAAAAAAACAAAGTTCTATTAATTTTCCTATAACGCTTCCCGCGCTTTACATTTAAAACGATGGATCTTAACCGTGAACATTTGCGCGCTATGATATATTATGATTTTAAATTTGGTTTAACCGAAAAATTAAGTTTACAACGGTTGCAATCAGCATTAGGGGACTCAGCTCCATCACGCGCAACAATTTTTAGGTGGTTTTCTGAATTCGAAACTGGTAAAATTAATCTTAAAGATGACCAAAGAACCCGGGCCCCGCAAACAGCAGTAACGTCAGAAAATGTATGGACTACTGAAATGTTGGTGCGAGAAGACCCACGTATCACATATACGGACATCGAAAAGATTGTAGGCATTAGTTCGGGGAGCATTCATAACATCATACATCAACATCTTGGAGTGAGGAAGCTTTGTTGGCGATGGATCCCTCGTTTGCTCTCCGAAAGCGAAAAACAGACTCGTGTGGATTGGTGCCATGAAATGCGTCTACGTTTTGAAAACGGGGCATCTATCTATCAATCTATCTAATCTATCAAATGATCCGGAAAATAAAAGGTAATCATCGGTATGGGTCTACTCAGAAGGACAGTTACTCACAAAACTGCAAAGACCTCGCAACGTCGGCAAAAAATGGTGGCTAGTTTTTTCGCGGAGTGGACATGTGTCGACGTCAATGCTGGAAAATTGTAGGTCAGTCAACTCTGAATGGTATACTACAGTTGTGATTGCCCAAAGCTTTTCAAGCTGTGCGGAGAGAAGACCAAAACTGGGCTTCGGGGAATCGTGCTGCATCACGATAACGCTCTTCACATACCTCCTTAGAACAAGCATTTATTGAGGAATCTGGTGTTGAAACTCTAAGTCACCCACCCTACAGCCCTGACTTAGCTCCTTGGGATTTCGTTTTGTTCCCAAGAGTCAAAGAAAAAATAAAAGGCAAGTTTTTTTCAAGCGCCGAAGAAGCCGTGGCTGCTACGAAGAAGCGATTTCCGACCTGTCAGATCAAGACTGGCAAAAGTTTTTTCAGAGTTGGTTTAGGCGAATGGAACTTTGTATAGAGCATGATGGAGAATATTTTGAAAAGATGTAAAATAAATATTAATAGTATCTAGAATACTTTTTTATATCTCAAAACTTATTGAGTGACCTACGTTATAAGAAAACATTACAAAATTTTTGTCGATATTTACCATAGAGAAGAACATTAAATGCTCTTGTACTGTGAAATCATTTATAAAGAGGTTATGTTGAGGGCACATTCCAATTCTTCTTCTTAGATTTGCCTGCTGTAAAACTGTGTCAAAACCTTCAACGTAAACGTTGCCAGAAGATTGCTTTAACATTCCTAAGAAAACAAAATTAATAGAACTGTTAGTATACCGCATTAAAAAATAAATTAGTCTAGCAGTAAAATAAATAGACAAACCACATCTTACATAAATGGCAGATTCTCGAGGTGATGAGGACAAATCCACACACTTCGTTGTGTTTGTGTGAGTTGTTGGCTTGGTGTCAAGTTTTTCAAAGTAATGCTGCTTGATTTTGAACCATTTAATCCGAAATGCATAGCCGTTTTAATTGGAATGCCATTTGGATTTAACAATTCGCTAATTATTTTAGGCAGACTAAATTAATTAAAGTAATTTAGCCATTAAACTAAAACAATCTTGGCAGACTATGTCGCAAGAAGCCAGTCGCATTATTTAAAAGAAGTTAATGTATATTCATATAATAGTGACCCATTACATCTATATACATTATATATATATATATATATATATATATATATATATATATATATATATATTGAACATTGTTAAAAGTGCCATCGTAAGTATCATCACGCGCTATTCTATGATTCTGAATTATGATAGTGCGCAATCATTAAAACAAGAATTATTCTTGAATTTTACCAATTATTTAATGTTGCATTATCCCTACATCCCATCCAGTCCACAGGACTCATATATTACCGCAAAGTAGTCCTGAGACACATGTACGCATCGTAATGTTGTTCATGGGCGGCGGTAGTCACTTACCATCAGGTGAGCCGCATGCTCGTTTGCCCCCTCCCCTATATAAAAAAAAATGTGTCGTTCACGTAAAATGAATTGTTTGATATATTTTTTAATAAATAATTTAAAAAATTAGAGAACAATGACAAGTCGTTAAATAAATCAAAAAATAGTAATAGAGTAAAGTAATAAATAATATTAATTTTAATTGTTAGTAATAACACTATTAAAACCTGCAATAATAGATAAAAGCGTTGTTTTTCCTGCTCCATTGTGTCCTATAAGTACTGTGATTTCGCCTTTGTAAAACCTTAAAGACACGTTGTTTAAAGCAGCTATATGTTTGCAGGCGTTCACGTAAATCTGTAATAAATAAGTAATCTCACTAA
>JAGSMP010002430.1:0-28272 GCA_029286625.1 Parnassius orleans | reverse complement strand
CAGCTATATGTTTCAGGCGTTCACGTAAATCTGTAATAAATAAGTAATCTCACTAAACTTTTCTTCTCTAAAAATATTGTTGCAATGGCTGGGTATTGTTTGTAAATATTGCAGCAACATATTGCAGTGAAAATGTTGCCCGTTCAGAAGCTAAGCAACTACACTACTCACAGTAGGTTGCTATAATGGCAGAAATAAAAAAGTATTTGAAACAATTAATGACCCCTTACAAGAAAATCGGCTATATGGCGCAACCTCGTCTCTTATATTAGTGTTAAGTTTAGAATAAGAGAGTAATCTAATTAAAGTCATAGAAGGATCAATCAACACGCCTCTCATTGACACCTTTCTAACATTATATTATGGCGACTGCCAGGATGGCTACACTACAATTTTAAGTAAAAAAACGATTACATTTGGGCATGAATTTAACATGAAAGTGTAAAGAGGGTACCTCAGGCACCCTCTACGTCTCAAGTGCCAAATAATTTAGTTCGACGGCAGCGGTAAATGCATGAATATTTCAGTCTATAAGGGGGATACAAAACATGTGCAACAAAAAGTAGCCTTATTTTGAAACATTATTACATTATTGTAACATGACTATCGTAGGGATTTCCATTTTTATTTCATTGCAGAGGTAACGTTATACTGTAACGTTATAACGAATAGAGTGAATACCCTCTTCTTTAGACGTGGTAGAGCCATAGAGCCATGCCGCAGCTAAATTATGGTTGTAGGACGTATGGGTCCGCTTGACAAGGAAAGGATCCCGCTCTCACTGAATACCACCGTAAAATAGCAACTCAATGCTGTGTTTCCTATGGTGAGTTTAAAAAACGGGAGACCCTTTTTACTGAAAACGAGGCATTCCATCTTAGTTTTTTTTAATTTATTTATTGGCCATTTCGTTAAATTACATAACATTGGTACGTCAAATATTACAATTCAAATGATATAAGATTACATTAGAGTATTAAAATTACAAATTAAAATACATTTACATTTACATTATTTTACATGTCAAGCAAGCTTCTATATTATAGAAAGCGTGATTCAAAAAGAATGTTTTTGTCACTTGTCGAAACGCGTTTAATGGA
Source organism: Parnassius orleans (assembly GCA_029286625.1). Taxonomy (NCBI): domain Eukaryota; kingdom Metazoa; phylum Arthropoda; class Insecta; order Lepidoptera; family Papilionidae; genus Parnassius; species Parnassius orleans. Next base: position 27,172 of record JAGSMP010002430.1, on the reverse strand, counting down.
AGTCTTGTTATTTCTAAAGGCAATTTATTGTACATTTTGAGAACACCAAAATAATTCAAAAGAACACCGATTCCTACCAACGATGTTTCGCGAGGCCATTGAAATTAAGAAACATCTTAATTCCAATAGAGAAGACGGATGGGTGCTGCCATCTGCTTGAGATCCTATAATTAATAAAATTAAATCCAAACCCAAGTATACCACTGCTAGACTTCAAGATACTGTAAGCTCATTCTGCGTAGATCGAACCAAAAATTAATATTAGAAAACTGAAGGTAGCCGGGCTAACTACGACATCGGGATGTCAAACACCTCAGTCCCCCCCGTGACCATGGGTGCTGTAAAGCACCCGAAATATCGGGAATTAAAAAAATTAAAAATTAGGGAAGTAAAAATTAGTTTCCTTCGAGAGTTCATCCTAAAAATGTAACTTCACTATTTGTGACTTTGTTTGTTTTTTTGCTTGCATAATTAATAATGGTACTTTTTTCTGCATTCAAAATTATTCCGTTTGCTTCAAACCATTTTCGAAGTATGAGCTACTTGAAATGCGTTTTTATCTTTAACACCAACCTGTGTATCATCCGCAAATAGTGTAACCATTGCTCAGTTAGGTAAATTATTTGCAAGGTCATTCACGTATACTAAAAATTGTCCCACAATTTTTAGTATACGTGTAGTAACCATTGTAAGCAATGGTCCCGGGATGGAGCCCTGCGGTATGCCAATGTAACTATGTTGTGAATCAGACTTAGTATTATTTAGATTAACTATTTGCATTCGATTGTTAAGACAAAACTGCATTATACTCAACTCCTTTCTTTCAAATCCGTAAAATTTTAGTTTATGAATTAAGATATCATGCCGCAAACAGGTCCCGAACTGTCCCGAACTGTCCAGACCTGTCTCGAACTGTCCCGAACTATCCCGAACTGTCCCAAACTGTAGTCCTCAGGGGAGACAGCGCATCTGCATTTTAATTGTAATCAAGGATAGATTTACATGTCTATGGGCCACAGTAACCACTTACCATCAGGTGGACTGTGTGCTCGTTTGTTAAGTTTCCATAAAAAAACATTATTGATATCTCAAGAACTTCGATGATTATTTCATTACCGAGTTAACGTTGTTAGAATGTAGTGAATAACCTTCTTAATAATGACAGTAGTATGAGTTCATCATGCATTCATCATTATCATTACAGCCCTTCACAAGTCCACTTCTGAAAATAGGCCGCCCCAAAGGAATGCCACAAAGCACTACCAAGTACCATGTAGTAGTTCAATTATATATAATTGAACAGTAAAAAAGTGGCATAATTGTTCGAACCTACTTTAAGAGAAAATAAAATTAGTTAAATCAGTTACAGTGTGAAGGCGACGTACAAGAATTCATCACCCCATTTCGTCTTGTGGGTATCGTAAAAAGGACTATGGGAAACGTTCAGAAAAATTATATGACTTCCGATAGATGGCGTTATAACACCTTTTGTACCAGACGTAAAATAATCAGACCAACAACGGAAAGCAGCATCAAAGTGCAGTAGTCAAGCAGTTAAAGGCAAATCCGTCCTAGAAGAGTCTAAAGTCAACAAACTAACAACAAGAAGAAACGAACAAGAAATCGGTTAAGTAACCATGAAAGCATAAAATATAAAATAAATACATTAAAAAGAAAAAGAAAGTGCATTCTTATTAAAGCCTCCTTTTATACGATAGTTAAAACCATCGTTTAGGTATATCCAATATGGGCTGATGGGTGACGACATAGTGAATGTGATATTTTCCCACTAAAACAAGAACTGTAATAGAATTAACTACTGTTACTATTTTTTCATAAGGATTAAGTCTACTTTCCTATAATATACATACTTACACCGATACCGATACATACAACATGTTCACTTACACAGTATTTTCATCTACACTGCACAGTGCACAATAAGCTAATAATGTTCTCCACCGTTTTCTCCAAACAATGTAATTTCACAAAAAGCTACACTCAAGAGTGAAATGCTCAGCTAATTTGACATGAAACAAAATTATGTCCGATCGTGTAATATTTATATCGTAGTATAATGGTTCAAAATGATAGTGGCAGAAAAATAAAAGATAGTACGTTACACAGTTACACAGTTACCGTACGTGTTAGAAACACTCTCGGATGAAATATGAGCGTAAAATCGCAGCATAATGCTGCCGTTTCGTTTGGAGCATTACTGCGTCGTTGGTCTAGAGTGCGTAAACGCGCTTCTGATCATGTGGTTCCAGGTTCGATACTGGTCGTGCCTAAAATTAGTTATTTGGTTTTTAAACTCTCAAAAGCAGCCCCTAGTCAGGAAGTTGGCGGTGTTTCATTCTCATGCCTCGGAAAGTGCATATAAGACATCCTTTTTGGCCGGCTTTAAAAAAAGGAGGTTCTTAATTTTATTGTATATTTTTTGTATGTATGTTATGCGTTATCTCCATCAATTGTGAACAGATCTAATGGTCCACCATCAACTAACTATGTATTTAAATGACATTATAGTTGATCCCTTGAGATTGTGTATTCCTTGGTTCAGTCAAAGTGATCCAAAAAGCCGACTCTGAATAAACAAAAATTATAAAATAATTTCCTATAATAACTCCAGAAGGTGGGGCTTCAATTCTTCTATATACTGTGTATTAGAACCGACTTCTGAAGCCATTATGTGTAAATTATTTTTTCACTTTAGTTATTTGATCTACATTAAAAGTTTAATTTTTTTAAATGAAAATTTGTATTCAAAATTATTTTAAGCTAACGAATTTGAGCTTGCCTGAATTTAAACCCTAGATACACTATATCCACCTTCATGTGATGCTAATTAACGTACAAATGGCAGTGCTTGCACTGCTGTGTATCGGTCTGAAGGGTATAGAGAGCCAGTATAAGTACAGGCTGTGAGGCATTCCATCTTAGTTCTCAGATTAACTTCAAACAAAAAGGAAGGCCACAAATGCTACAGGCCACAGATGCTACAGGCCACAGATGCTACAGGCCACAGATGCTACAGGCCACAGATGCTATAGGCCACAGATGCCACAGACCACAGACCTCTGAGAACTTAGATGGAATGCCCCACAGCCTGTAATTATACTGGCTCTATATACACTTCAGACCGGAACGCAGAGGGTGACACCTACTCAGACGGACTCTTAGACAGAAAATGAGTTTAACCACTTAGCAGAGATCCACCTCTCAATTATATTTATTTAAAGAATAGTCCATAAAGATAATGCCATAAGAAATTAAGCCGCCCATTGTAACTCTTTAAGATGTGTTACAGAAAATAATAAATAAATAAAAATGACTTACTTATGCAAACCGATTTAAAGAAATAAATGGGATTGCTTTTTCATTGTATCAGCGGTTTAAGCGCTATTCGCTTTTGCGTCCCCATTCATATTTCAGCTTACACAAAGTAGGTACGCTTTTGTTGATCTTAATGCAACAGGATTTAAGCTTAGGAAGATTACCTGCTTACAGCTTCCTTTCAAATTCCATTTCCTCCCTATAAATAATAAAATTTTCATTATACTTGAGTTGTTTCTGATGAATGTTTATCATTTATGTTGATTCAAGACTGTTTACGATTTTGGATGACACAGTTATTTTAATTTAAGATCGTATTTCAAACTCTATCATCAGTCGTGGCAGTTCGTTCAATCGAATAAATTAAAAAAATAACCAACACATAAAAACTTTATGAAATTACATAAAAAATTTAATGTTCATTTAGATACAAAAAGCTCATTGGATATAAAAAGTGGATTTAAATAATATTTGGGTAAGTGTTAAAATCAATTCCATAGTTATTGCAACGGTCAAGTTAACACTTTAAAACAAGCGCTTCTATACAAAACAACTTGTAAATAATGCTTTGTAAGATGCCAGCTTCACATGCTTCAGAGCGCAACAACGTCGCCTTTGGTGGGTGAGCTAATTTAAAGTTACGTAAATTTCTGAAATAACTTCTTAAGCCGTCAGGTTTAATTTATGAACGAAACTTTATGAAGATTTTGAAATTTGCATAAAGTTTTTTTTTTTAATTACAAGTAGCTTTTTTCTTCTTTTTACACGTAATAAAATTAATAGTTTTAGTAAGTGCCATTGTGGGTCAAGTAAATATTAATTTCAGAGATTATAGTGTACAAAACGAGCATCTTTTAATATGTAATTCATGATAGGTATTTAATGTACAATTTTAGCCATATTAAAATATATTGATTAAATTGTCATATTATTTGCGTAATGAACTAAGTAGTTAATTACGTTACGTTCATTTTATCTCATAATTATCTCATAATAAAATCCGTAAAATTAGGTATATATTTAGCTAGAAGATTTCTCTTCACGATTTTCAAAAGTTATTTATTTTCTTTGCAACTCTCAACAACTTGGCGCAGGATGAGTACTCCTTTATAAGAACTACTTGTAATGCGCGGCAAGTTCCCAACAGCACATTCTTACGAGTGCAACGACGTCTGAAAGAAAGTTTAACGCGTTTGTGGAGAAGGATTATTAGTATAATTTGTTACGTTTTCTGAAATAACCTTGTATATAGCCAGGTTTAAATAATTATTACAACTTAGAAAAGTTAATGCTGAATTTTATTCTTACCTGTTTATGAATAGTTTTGGGGATAAAACTTCACCCTGTCTTTCACCTCGCTGAAGTTGGATAGGTTTTATACTCTGGTTCTGTACTCGGATAGCAATCAGCCTTGTACAACCACTGATCAGTCAGTCGACATTCAACTATTCACCGCTGAAGGACTGCAGCACCTTAAATTTCGACGAAATCAAAGGCTTTTTCACAGTTCACATACGCAAGACAAAGTAGCAGATTGTACTCTTCGGTCTTCTGTACAATTCGCCGAAGGGTGTGTATGTGGTCTATGGTACTAAAGTTTTTACGGAAACCAGCTTGTTCGGCAGGCTGGAAGTCGTTGAGTTTGCGTGCGAAACGATTCGTAATGACTCTCGAAAACAGCACGTAGACACGGCTCAAAAGGGAAATCAGTCTGCATTTCTTCAAATTTACGCCAGTCCAGGAAGGTTTGGGTCTGAGGTACCTCACCTACCGACTGGCCCAGTAGTAATATGACCGGCCTGTGGTCCGAGGTTAATTCCATAAAAGTTTCGATCGAGTTAATATTAAGGCGGATATCTTTTAGTAACTACATCAAAGACGTCCGGTAGTTGGTCTATAGAAAAGGATAGTACGTTGGATTTTCAAGAGCGATAACGTCGAGTTAAATCTCCTTGAGGTCATAAAACGTTTCCGTTTCGATTGACATGTTTTAGCGTTGGCAGATATGCCGATGCAATTATGATGAGCGGATGACCCGTTAGTGCTATCCTGCAAACCGATGCTTCTAAGTTAGCAAGCGGGTATATATCGGTACACAGTGCAAGGACCTTTTGTAGTAGATCAAGGTGCCGCCTTTAGGTCCGGTCAGCTTACCATTTCTAACTAAGTTATAATTTGTTATTTTGAGATCGCGCGCACTAGGTTTCAAGAAAGTCTCTTGCATTAGCAAGATGTGGACATCATAATCGCCTAAAAAGTACACGATTTCTTCCTTTTGATGTCTGATGCCGTTTGCGTTAAAGAACGCGACAGTCAAAGAGCTAGGTTTGGTTTGGCTAGGCTACCTGTAAAAAAAAAAAAAACAAGGGAAGGAAGAACGAGCAGACTCCGTCTGCATACATAAACAAGCCGGACGCAGCGACATCAGTCCCTGCACCGAGTCCTAACACGGCAATGGAGGTGGTCGACAAATAAAATAAATTTCACACCCTTAAGTCTCTGAGGGCAACCTGAACCACTGTCGCAATGCACAACATCTGCTTATGCAGACCATTGCGAGTGGCGGGAGGTTGCCCTTGATAATAACAGAGCCCTATTCTGTTCCCGACCATCCTCGCTGGTTCGGTGATGAATTGGGCTCTGTAGCCATCTACTGAAAGTGCAGAGGATGCCCCACCCCGCCCTATTGAGAAGGGGCAGGGCTTCGTTCCCAGTGCAATGGGGCCCCTATATGAGCTGCTATGTCTCCCAATAGATCCCTTGCCGACTACGAGGCGTACCTGAACGGTGGCGAACTGTATTCGCGAATGTCAACCTCGTCCGTTGATCGTCCTAGGAGATTTTAACGCCCACACGGGCTTGGGGTAACTCCAGAGACGATCCGAAGGAAGACAGTGATGGAATGGGCGGCTGGGCTGGACCTCCGATTAATGAATCAGGGTCCGTAAGCACATGCGTGCGTCTTCTTTACACGTAATAAAATTAATAGTTTTAGTAAGTGCCATTGTGGGTCAAGTAAATATTAATTTCAGAGATTATAGTGTACAAAACGAGCATCTTTTAATATGTAATTCATGATAGGTATTTAATGTACAATTTTAGCCATATTAAAATATATTGATTAAATTGTCATATTATTTGCGTAATGAACTAAGTAGTTAATTACGTTACGTTCATTTTATCTCATAATTATCTCATAATAAAATCCGTAAAATTAGGTATATATTTAGCTAGAAGATTTCTCTTCACGATTTTCAAAAGTTATTTATTTTCTTTGCAACTCTCAACAACTTGGCGCAGGATGAGTACTCCTTTATAAGAACTACTTGTAATGCGCGGCAAGTTCCCAACAGCACATTCTTACGAGTGCAACGACGTCTGAAAGAAAGTTTAACGCGTTTGTGGAGAAGGATTATTAGTATAATTTGTTACGTTTTCTGAAATAACCTTGTATATAGCCAGGTTTAAATAATTATTACAACTTAGAAAAGTTAATGCTGAATTTTATTCTTACCTGTTTATGAATAGTTTTGGGGATAAAACTTCACCCTGTCTTTCACCTCGCTGAAGTTGGATAGGTTTTATACTCTGGTTCTGTACTCGGATAGCAATCGTAGCCTTACTGTACAAACACTTCAGTCAGTCAGTCGACATTCAACTATTCACCGCTGAAGGGACTGCAGCACCGCCCAAATTTCGACGAAATCAAAGGCTTTTTCACAGTTCACATACGCAAGACAAAGTAGCAGATTGTACTCTTCGGTCTTCTGTACAATTCGCCGAAGGGTGTGTATGTGGTCTATGGTACTAAAGTTTTTACGGAAACCAGCTTGTTCGGCAGGCTGGAAGTCGTTGAGTTTGCGTGCGAAACGATTCGTAATGACTCTCGAAAACAGCACGTAGACACGGCTCAAAAGGGAAATCAGTCTGCATTTCTTCAAATTTACGCCAGTCCAGGAAGGTTTGGGTCTGAGGTACCTCACCTACCGACTGGCCCAGTAGTAATATGACCGGCCTGTGGTCCGAGGTTAATTCCATAAAAGTTTCGATCGAGTTAATATTAAGGCGGATATCTTTTAGTAACTACATCAAAGACGTCCGGTAGTTGGTCTATAGAAAAAGGATAGTACGTTGGATTTTCAAGAGCGATAACGTCGAAGTTAAATCTCTCCTTGAGGTCGCATAAAACGTTTCCGTTTCGATTGACATGTTTTAGCGTTGGCAGATATGCCGATGCAATTATGATGAGCGGATGACCCGTTAGTGCTATCCTACAAACCGATGCTTCTAAGTTAGCAAGCGGTGGAGTATATATCGGTACACAGTGCAAGGACCTTTTGTAGTAGATCAAGGTGCCGCCTTTAGGTCCGGTCAGCTTACCATTTCTAACTAAGTTATAATTTGTTATTTTGAGATCGCGCGCACTAGGTTTCAAGAAAGTCTCTTGCATTAGCAAGATGTGGACATCATAATCGCCTAAAAAGTACACGATTTCTTCCTTTTGATGTCTGATGCCGTTTGCGTTAAAGAACGCGACAGTCAAAGAGCTAGGTTTGGTTTGGCTAGGCTACCTGTAAAAAAAAAAAAAACAAGGGAAGGAAGAACGAGCAGACTCCGTCTGCATACATAAACAAGCCGGACGCAGCGACATCAGTCCCTGCACCGAGTCCTAACACGGCAATGGAGGTGGTCGACAAATAAAATAAATTTCACACCCCTTAAAGTCCTACAGGGCAACCTGAACCACTGTCGCAATGCACAACATCTGCTTATGCAGACCATTGCGGAGTGGCGGGTTGCCCTGAGTGTAGTGAGCCCTATTCTGTTCCCGACCATCCTCGCTGGTTCGGTGATGAATTGGGCCTGTAGCCATCTACTGGGAAGTGCAGAGGATGCCCCACCCTGCGCCCTATTGAGAAGGGGCAGGGCTTCGTCCCAGTGCAATGGGGCCCCTGGCCATAGTGGGCTGCTATGTCTCTCCCAATAGATCCCTTGCCGACTACGAGGCGTACCTAGACGAGGTGGCGAACTGTATTCGCGAATGTCAACCTCGTCCGTTGATCGTCCTAGGAGATTTTAACGCCCACACCAGGGCTTGGGGTAACTCCAGAGACGATCCGAAGGGAGAGACAGTGATGGAATGGGCGGCTGGGCTGGACCTCCGATTAATGAATCAGGGGTCCGTAAGCACATGCGTGCGGTGGCAGGGGGAGTCCATCGTAGATCTTACGTGGGCAACCCCTCCTGCAATGCAGATGCTGTCGGGCTGGCGAGTGGCGGAGGAGGCGGTCACACTGTCCGACCACCGCCACATCGTGTTCGACGTCGCACTTCGCTAGCCCGACAGTAACCCCAGTCGCCGAGGGAGCAGCCCACCGCGGAGTTGGTGTCTCAAGCGGCTCGACCGAGATAAGCTCGAAGCCGTCGCCATCGTCGCGTCCTGGCCAGATAACGTCGAAAAGGTTCAGTCCGATCCTGAAGTGGAAGCGAACTGGTTTCGAGGTACGATGGCGCAAATTTGCGACCTGTCAATGCCCAGAACCAGTCGCCCCAAGCGCAGAGCAGTGTACTAGTGGTCGGCAGAAATCGCACAGCTCCGTGCGCTCTGCTTGCGAAGTCGGCGCCAGTACACCAGATCTCGAAGAAGAAGAAGGCGAGCTCCGCCTGAGGAGGTAGCCAGACTCTACGGGGCATACCGAGCGGCTACAAAGGCGCTACAAATTGCTATAGCCAACGCCAGGTCTCGGTCCTGGAAAGAGCTTCTGGAGGGACTCAACGCAGATCCCTGGGGGCGTCCACACAGGATGGTACTGGGTAAGCTCCGGCCTTGGTCGCCCCCCTTGACGGAGACTCTCGATCCGGATCTTCTGGGAAGGGTGATCAGCACGCTCTTCCCAGAGGACCGGTCAATTCCCTCAGGTCACCTACCGTCGTCATGGGAGTGGCAGGATGAGATGGGTGTGACCGTCGAAGAGCTGGACCGAGCCGTTAGCCGCTTAAAAGCCCGGAACACAGAACCGGGGCCCGATGGAATACCGGGCCGGGCCCTAGTGCTGAGTCTTGCCGTTGGGGACAGGCTCAGGCATTTACCAGCTGTCTGCGCTGTGCCACGTTCCCCACAGCCTGGAAAGAAGCAAGGCTGGTCCTCTTGAAGAAGGAGGGCATGGCCGCTGATTCTCCCTCTGCGTACCGCCCCATATGCCTGTTGGACGAGATTGGCAAATTATCGAAAGGATAGTTGCCAGTCGGCTCAATAGGCATCTGTCGCGTGTCGGTCCCGATTTGGCTGATAGCCAGTTTGGGTTCCGACGGGAGCGTTCCACTTTAGATGCGATTATGCGCGTCCGCTCTCTGTCAGAACAAGCAGTATCCCAGGGTGGCGTGGCGTTGGCGATAAGTCTTAATATCGCCAACGCCTTAACTCCTACCCGATGCAATCAGAGGGCACTGGCATCATCAGGTGCCCCTTACATGGCAAGGTTATTGGGGACTACTTGCGCGACAGGTACATCTACATGGGGCAAGATGGCAGGAAGATCCGGAGGAGATTAGATGGGGTTCCACAGGGCTCGGTGCTGGGGCCGCTACTGGAACCTCGCCTATGATGCGGTTCTGCGAATCAATCTTCCGCTGGCGTAGATATTGTCTGCTGCATGACGACGACACATTGGTGATCGCCAGCGGGATCACTTTCAAGGGGCCAGGAGCTCGCCGAACTCGGGGGAAGTCGTCGTCGCCAAAATCCCCGAGTTGGGATTAGAAATAGCGCCTCACAAGACCGAGCCCTATGGTTCCATAAATTGGCAGGGAACCACCCGACTCGTGTGTCCGCGTGGGTGGGTCTGATGTCAGAGTGGGGAGGTACATGAAGTACCTAGGCCTCCACCTGGACAGTCGCTGGGGCTTCGAAGAACATTTCGAGCGCTTGGCAACCGCAGTTTCTTATTTATCGTCGTTATTAGGAAGACGCTGGTGCGCATCTCCTGATTTGTTTACCTCTGTCGCCTATTACGACACCCACGGGATGATATGGGGTAGTGGATATTCTTAAACCGCCACTACACAGTAAGAAATCAGTTTACATTAAACCAGTTTACACACTGTACACAACATGGCATGATTCTATTATATCGTCATTTGCTAATATAATTGATAACACTGCACTGGTTTAATATTTTATCAGCTTTAGTGTTTGGTTGCATAGATATAAAAAAGCGATTAGATATGTATGTACAGAGTCTGTAATCAAGCTTAAGATTAAGTTGTTTAAATTGTATTACTGCTGCATCGTAGTGAAAATGGGACTGATTAATTTTATGATTTTCTTTGTTATGTGTCATGTTATCCTTTCGAATGTATATGCCAAAAATGAGGAGTATTCTGGGTTAGTGAAAATTTTTCAATATTCTCGTATTCTAGATAGAAATGCTTATACTATTAAGCCACCGGTACTTTTGCACTAGATTAACTCTAACCACATACCCCGCATTACAGTCAGAGTACATGGGATACATATTATCCTTCATTTATTATTGTGCATTTGAAAACTGTGCTTCGAAATAATTCGTACATTCGCTCCGTTTATCCAGGCAAAGCAGAAAATTTTGCCTTATTAATTTAGAGGCAAAACGTTATTTTTAATTCATCCACTGTTATGATAATGCCTTTAAACTTGATTATCACAACAGTGGTAACAACGCTAAGCATAGACTTTCTCTATAAAAAATTACAAACTCATGTCCTAATTCGTGCATGTCTGATCGAGATTTCTCGCGGGCCGTTTATCGGGATCGCTCTAAACTGCCCTTTGACGATCTGCCACATCAAAAGGGTTACGTAGAGCTTCTACGTGCTACGTAGCTGCTACGATATACGTAGCTGTTACAAACTACGTAGCTGGTACGATCTACGTAGCTGCTACTATCTACGTAGCTGCTACGATATGAATAGCTGCTATGAGCTCCACAGAACCGCTACGCCATAAGTAGACACTATACAATCTATGTAGATTCACTACGAGCTATCTGGTAGATCCATTGACATTTATTTTGACTACTTCACACTACGCACTTTAAACTTAGAACGTTATAATTTCCAAGAAACTTGAAATATTATTTTATTGGTATTTTCAAATATTTTAAGTATTAATATTTTGTGCAGTTAGAGTAGCGTCGTAAGATGCTTACTAATAGACCCAGTTTTTGTTTGATCCAATCTTGTAAGTCTTGTGCAGGAGTAAAGTAATCCCTCGATATTGATTACATATTATACTTTTTACTTCTAACAATGCATTCACCGCCCGACCATTGATGACTTACGGAAGTAAAACGTGGTTATTTACTGTTGGCCATATGAGAAAACTTAAATTCAATCAGCGCGCGATTAAAAGGACTATGTTCGAAATTTCTCAGCGGGATAAAATCCATAACTAGGATATCCGCAGAAGTACGTTCGTATTGACATGGCCTATCGGATCAGTAAACTGAAGTGGCAACAGGTCAGACATATATCTCGAAGAACCGACCACCGATGAGACAGAAAGCTTACGGCACCCACGGGACGGTACTGCATTTTCTTATACTACCATCACACACTATCATATGCCTCATTTATTAAAAATTACTAGAGCAGTGCAGCGAACTCTACATTTTTTATAGCATTGGGGTGACAAACGAGCACACAGTCACCTGATGGTTAGTGGTGGCTGCGGCCCATAGACATCTACATCTATCCTCGATTACAAATCAAAATGCAGATGCGTTGTCGCCCGTGAGGACTAATATGGAGTGTATAAGAATGAGGCATTCCTCATTTCCAGTAAAGATGGTCTCCGTCTCTCTACACTCACCATACGAAATAAAGTAGCGTTAAGCTGCTATTTTACGCTGGTATTCTGTGAGAGCGTGGTCTTTCCCCGGTCGAGCCGACTCATTCGTGCTAAAACTATAGTACTAATATAGCTGCAGCGTGGCTCTACCACGTAAAGAAACTCTACTCCAACTCTTGCTCAAAATCTATATCTATATCTATCAGGCACCTACAGAAGAAGAAATCTTGAACGGCGCCGACCAATCGACCGCGGACACTGTCCACGAAATCTCCAGCATCGCTCAATCCTTGTCAGGCACCACTGCGTCTGGGATGACGTCATCAGAAATGAATTCCTCAACAAATAAATAAAATTGAAGTGTCTGTTTGTAATTTTAAAATAACAGCTTTTTGCTAAATGCATATGAATGTATATACGATACGAATAACAAAAAAACTATTTTTAAAATTTTTGTCTGTCTGTATGTCTGCTGTTTGTTCCGGCTAATCTCCAAAACGGCTGGACTAATTTTGACGGGACTTTTACTGGCAGATAGCTAATATTATAAGGAGTACCTGAGATTACTTTTATTTAAGAAAAAGAATTAGGGTTCCACGCAAAAACTTAAAACCAATGAAATCCAATCGTAATAAATTCCACGCGGACGAAGTCGCGGAGGATATCCAGTGTTCTATAAATAATGAAATAAATAAAATGATTCCCTGTTAATATCCGTAATGTTTAAAGGTAGTTATTTTACTTTTAAATACAATCATTCATACTTTTAAAAGATAAATTTAGTACATTTACAATTAGTGTGTGATGGTAGTATAAGAAAATGCAGTACCGTCGCGTGGGTGCCGTAAGGGGCAGAGTCGGGAAGGGACGCCATAGGCGATTATTTATCGAACAAATTGGCGATATATTGAAAATGGGCCAAATTAAATGTACCCTTAACCGACGAGCGTGTATGCGTAGGTATATGGATGTGGAGGAGGCGAGAGAGGTGTGTCAGGATCGTGCCGGATCCATAGTCTCTGCCCCCTACCCTCTGGGTGACAGGCAGGAGTGCTTATGTTATGTAAATGGGTACATTTTGTAATAAAATATTTGCAAGTAAATAAGCGGACAACGAGACATAATTCAATCAATTAACATTTGAACCTGAATAGCGTTTACTTAGGCACGAGCATTGCAAATACTGCGATATTTTACGCGGAACTTTGTCGTCAAATCCACACTTTGTTTACGTAAGCTTATAGTTATAACAGCAGTTAAAATTTAGACAAATAATTTCCACAAATTCGACGCTTTCAATTAGTAATTAGCGATGAACGGCGCGGGGACGTTCAAGGCTATTGTCGCCGCGTCGTCCGGACGTTTGAGTGGCTATCAGTTAAATTCGAACAGAAAAAAAAACTTTTAGTTATTTTACTAAACTAAAATAACATAACTAAAACTAACAGCTGTTAACACACAACGCAAGTCGCAATGAACGTCCATTTAATATAATGGGGAACTAAGCAATTTAACTTTCAAGACCGCTCTATACACTTCGTACAAAGTTATCACGTAGATATTTCCAAGGCATTTAACGAAGTGCTCTATTATTTAAAGGTTTGTATAACACTAGACTTTTATTGCTTGTAGTTATTTGGTTGATACCCTGATATCAACGATGAGACTGGTTAATAATTTTGTGCTCTATTAAACATAAAAATTAAATGATGAGGAAAATGTTACATAAATTTTACAATCATAAATTTTATATGTAATTTTTGAATATGCCATGGACTTAGAGTGGCTGTTTAAAGGAAGTGACATTATTTTTGCTAATAATTTAAAATGTTTTGATTATTTTAAATTTACATATTATCTACAGAATCGTTCTGAATCTGAATGCTTTACGAAATGTTCTTGTTTTATTTTTATATAGAATATGGGTTACAAACAAGCACACAGTCCACCTAATGATAAGTGAATGTTGTGGCCCAAATGTATGTGTCTGTGTGTACATCTGTCTTTGATTAAGAATGAAATAGAAGATACGTTGTCGTCACTGAGGACTAAGAGACTAAGCCTTGTTTCCAATAAAACGGCTTTTCGGTTCTCTACGCTCACCTTACGAAATGCAGCAGCATTGAGCAATTTAAAAATAGCAATTTAAAGCTGGTATTCTGTGCGAGCGTGGTCTTTTTCCAGTCGAGCCGACCCATTCGTGTCATGTTTATCATTTAATGGGATAGTTCATATAAATGATAATTTAATTTAATGTAATATGAATTATCCCGATCCTTAGAAACTATTTAGACGCATTTGAGTAAGTTTTTTAAGATATTGGCTTTGATAAAATGACTAACCGTTAGAGGTTGAATTCCGAGTTTTGAGGCAAAAAATCTGGTAGGTCTCCAGTAAATGCTGAAATATTTCCTATTCTTCTGAATCTGAAATATATGTGATTGTTTATGGCATGGTGATAACAGCATATCATCTAAGTGTAGCTGCTGGTAATGAATGCTAATATGATGAAATAAAATACTCTAATCCGAAGAAATATTTATTGCATATATAAGATCACCAAAATTGTTTGTACAGTAGGTAATTTCAAATAACACGGACAAGTTATGTACAGTATCCAACGACAAGTATTATCCATTCATTCCACCCGTTAAATTTTACAGTTACATTTTATATTTACATAGAATAACAAATTTTAGTATTAGACAATATTTATCTTAGAATTCAAGTATACTGATCGTACTGTTATAGATCCCCTTTTTATAGGGATCCGCTGACACAAAGCACACGGTCAGCTACTTTCTTAGTACTTTCTCATTTTCAAGACTAGCAATACCAGTCAGTCCGTCATACACTCTCATCCGAAATACTCGCCTCTCAAATTCAATTTTAATTTGTGTCTTTCTATAATAAAATACAGTTGTAATTTCTAAATAGTTTTTAAAAGACATTTCGTGAAGCCCTGTATAACATTGGTGGCAACGGTGAAGGGATCTATAAAAGGTCCTTGGTGCCTCTGAGGACTCAACAATTACTAAAACATTCTGTGTTGTGATCTCTATAAATACTTACGCAAACTCGTTTTTCGCTGAACTTTGAAAACGATACCCGCCTGGCCGCATGAAATTTATAGAAGTCATACAACTGAAAGAAAAGAAAAGAAAGTAGAAGAAGAATACCACCCAGCATCTGCACATCATTCGCAAAACCGAGTCTATGAAGTCAGCAGTGCTGCACACTTTCGCTGTTTTCTACGCTGTCGCCGTGTTCCGGAATCCTGATCAAAAAATACAAGTACATAAACCGACATGTTCTGTAAGTCCGCTCCAGTTTTATACGAATATTATAATGATACAGTCTTAAATATTGTGAATAATACTGAATATTTTATAAACTTACAAAATATAAGTTAATTTATTTAAAGTAATCAAAAAAAAAAAAATAAATTAATTCATATTTCAATTACACTGTCATTCATCATTTTAGCATAATTCATTGTATATCAAGTGTCTTTTAAATATTATATTTTAATTGTGTGCCATTGCTTGTATTCGAGACCAGTGCAACGCCTTATCGCTACTACTCCCACGCGAAACGCCGAGTACCTTATCTTTGTTTTGACTAACTCGTCCGTCACAATGCCTAAAGACGAACCTACACCGTTATTTCGACACCAAACATCGATCTCAATATTCTTTGTAAATTTATAAGTAGTTTGACGGCAACCGAGAAAAATTAATGCCATTTATTATAATAACTGTAGTAATGCTATGAACCTCGCGTCAGATCAACAACAGGATATTCTTTTAAAATACATACTTAGTCAATTAGAAGGACGCGCTGAAAGTGCGTGCTCGATTAAAATATTTGAATCTTGGTCACAGTTAGAAGACTTTAAATCCCCCAATTCGGTGACAGAAAACATTACGCTGCACTGCTCAGACCTACAAGAATGTCGTCAGTCCAATAACGAAACGGTCAACCAGTACGCCCTACGAATAGAGACGTGTTTGTCAAATTATTAACAGAAATAAATATATCAATACCTACTAAAAAGGAGAACTGGCAGGCCGTCCTGGCAATGGGACTTAGTTACACACTCGTGGTATGTTAAACTCGTCTATCAACAGTAGTTCGATGCCGCGATCCCGATACGCTCAATGATGCTATTAATTTGCCGTGTCTGAAGAAAAATATTCCAGGTGACTCGACGCCATCTTAGTCAAACAAATACCCAGGATTCAAACCAAAGACGCTTTACTAGTCGTAATTTTCAACAAAACCAAACAACCACGCGAGAGGCCTTTTAATAATTCAGCTGGGTCTTCCTCTCATGTTCAGAACTGATTATCCAGTGTGCCGATATTGTAAAATACCGGTCATACATTAGAAACATGCCGCAAACGCGAGTCTAATAATCGACGACGATTTGGTAATGTTCAAAACAATTATAGTAATAATCGCACTACAATAATAATGGTCCACCGCCTACACTTTCCTGAATCGTAATCAGTATATCAATGCTGCTATTGCAGACGATCAAAATGTCGATAACACCAACCATCATTTAAACGCGGAGGATTTCCGTCCAGTATCGCACGGGGAAGACTAAATAGCAAGCCGATACTCACCCCATTGCCAATCATAACACAGCATTTCGCTCATTTTATTCCCGTTCCAACTCAATCTAACCGACAGGGTATCCAGCCCCAAACCGACAGATTGAAAGTTAATAATGCTACTTCCATTACCAAACAGCCTATCAACGGCGTCATATCGAAGAATATTTCGTCTCCTGCATCTATTCCGTTCCAAGTCAATCTAACCGACAGGGTATCCAGCCCCAAACCGACAGATTGAAAATTAACAATTCTACTTCAATTACCAAACAGCCTATCAACGGCGTCATATCGAAGAGTATTTCGTCTCTGCATCTGAAAAGAAAGAAAATATTAAAATATATAACATCTCTACAAATCCATCAAAAAAATACTTTACTTTTATAAAAGTTCAAACTTCTGTCTCGTCGAAACTTATCCTTGCTCGTCGATACCGGCGCAGCTATCAGTATTATTAAAGATTCTGCTGTAGAAAAAATGCCTGAAATAAAACAACAATACTATAGAAATAATTGTATATAGAAATGACTCTGTTACATCCTTGGTCACATCCCAATTGAATTTTGTTCCTACCAACATAACTTCTACGTACTTCCGGCGTTTGATTTGCCGTATGATGGAATCATCGGTAGCGACTTTATCAAATTAAATTGCAAAATTAATTATGACAACAACACCTAAAAATATATAAAGATGAAATAGGAGTCTGTTTCACTAAGCCAGTCTATACTATTGCACCTCGATGTGAAACTATCATAGAGTGTTCTGTTAGAAATCCGACATTAAAGAAGGATTTGTTTCAGGCTTCACGAAATGTAGTTTTTAAAAGACATTTGTGAAGCCCCGTATAACATTGGTGGCAACGGTGAAGGATCTATAAAAGGTCCTTGGTGCCTCTGAGGACTCAATTGTGCAATTACTAAAACATTCTGTGTTGTGATCTCTATAAATACTTACCGCTTAAAACTCGTTTCTTCGCTGAACTTCGAAAACGATACCCGCCTGTTATGAAAATTTATGCTAGAAGTCATACACTGAAAGAAAAGAAAAGAAAGTAGAAGAATACCCACCCAGCATCTGCACATCATTCGCAAACCGAGTCTACAGAAGTCCAGTGCTGCACACTTTCTGTTTTTCTACGCTGTCGCCGTGTTCCTGAATCCTGATCAAAAAAAAAAATACAAGTATAAACCCGACATGTTCCTGTAAGTCCGCTCCAGTTTTATACGAATATTATAATGATACAGTCTTAAATATTGTGAATAATACTGAATATTTTATAAACTTTACAAAATATAAGTTAATTTATTTAAACAGTCAAATCAAAAAAAAAAAAAAAAAATATAATTCATATTTCAATTACACTGTCATTCATTCATTTTAGCATAATTCATTGTATATCAAGTGTCTTTTAAATATTATATTTTAATTGTGTGCCATTGCTTGTATTCGAGACCAGTGCAACTTATATCGCTACTACTCACGCACGCATACCTTATCTTTGTTTGACTAACCCTCGTCCGTCACAATGCCTAAAGACGAACCTACACCGGTTATTTCGACACCAACATCGATCTCAATATTCTTTGTAAATTTATAAGTAAGTTTGACGGCAACCGAGAAAAATTAATGCCATTTATTAATAACTGTAGTAATGCTATGAACCTCGCGTCAGATCAACAACAGGATATTCTTTTAAAAACATACTTAGTCAATTAGAAGGACGCGCTGAAAGTGCGTGCTCGATTAAAATATTTGAATCTTGGTCACAGTTGAAGACTTTCTTAAATCCCAATTCGGTGACGAAAACATTACGCTGCACTGCTCTCAGACCTACAAGAATGTCGTCGGTCAATAACGAGAACGGTCAACCAGTACGCCCACGAATAGAGACGTGTTTGTCTAAATTATTAACAGAAATAAATATATCAATACCTACTAAAAGGGAGAACTGGCAGGCCGTCTCGCGGCAATGCAGGACTTAGCGTTACACACTTTCGTGGTTGGCTAAATCCTCGTCTATCAACAGTAGTTCGATGCCGCGATCGATACGCTCAATGATGCTATTAATTTTGCCGTGTCTGAAGAAAAAATATTCCAGGTGACTCGACGCCATCTTAGTCAAACAAATACCCAGGATTCAAACCAAAGACGCTTTACTAGTCGTAATTTTCAACAAAACCAAACAACCACGCGAGAGAGGCCTTTTAATAATTCAGCTGGGTCTTCCTCTATGTTCAGAACTGATTATCCAGTGTGCCGATATTGTAAAATACCCGGTCATACATTAGAAACATGCCGCAAACGCGAGTCTAATAATCGACGACGATTTGGTAATGTTCAAAACAATTATAGTAATAATGTTAATCCAATAACTTCTAATAATAATGGTCCACCGCCTCACTTTCCCGAATCGTAATCAGTATATCAATGCTGCTAGCAGACGATCAAAATGTCGATAACACCAACCATCATTTAAACGCGAGATTTCCCGTCCAGTATCGCAGAAGACTAATAGCAAACCGATACTCACCCATTGCCAATCATAACACAGCATTTCGCTCATTTTCTATTCCCGTTCCAACTCAATCTAACCGACAGGGTATCCAGCCCCAAACCGACAGATTGAAAGTTAATAATGCTACTTCCATTACCAAACAGCCTATCAACGGCGTCATATCGAAGAATATTTCGTCTCCTGCATCTATTCCGTTCCAAGTCAATCTAACAGACGGGTATCCAGCCCCAAACCGACAGATTGAAAATTAACAATTCTACTTCAATTACCAAACAGCCTATCAACGGCGTCATATCGAAAAGTATTTCGTCTCCCGCATCTGAAAAGAAAGAAAACAATATTAAAATATATAACATCTCTACAAATCCATCAAAAATACTTACCTTTTATAAAGTTCAAACTTCTGTCTAGTCGAAATCCTTATCCTTGCTCGTCGATACCGGCGCAGCTATCAGTATTAAAGATTCTGCTGTAGAAAAATGCCTGAAATAAACAACAATACTATAAAATAATTGGTATAGAAATGACTCTGTTACATCCTTGGTCACATCCCAATTGAATTTTGTTCCTACCAACACTTCTACGTACTTCCGGCGTTTGATTTGCCGTATGATGGAATCATCGGTAGCGACTTCCTTATCAAATTAAATTGCAAAATTAATTATGACAACAACACCTTAAAATATATAAAGATGAAATAGAGCTCTGTTTCACTAAGCCAGTCTATACTATTGCACCTCGATGTGAAACTATCATGAGTGTTCTGTTAAATCCGGACATTAAAGAAGGACTTGTTCTCGATCAGAACCCGTAGACTCGCTCCTAATAGCTAACTGCATCGTAAAGTGAAGTCAAATTCAAATTAATATTTCCGTTGTAAATACTTCCGAAAGCGAATTAATCGTCGATTCCGATCTAAAATTAACGCTACAACCTTTGGAAAATAAATATAATCATCAAATCTTTTATACTTCTTCGGACGGTTCACGAAATAACGCTTACTCGCACCGATCAAACTCTAAATCTCTTAAGATTGTCACACCTAAACAAAGAAGAGAAAGAAGCTATGCGATCTTTGCTGTACTTACTCGATATTTTCATCTGCCTGGCGACAAATTAACTAACACAAACGTCTTGCAACACGAAATTCCTCTTCATCTTCTATACCAATTAACACTAAGTCTTACCGCTTCCTGACATTCATAAGCCAAGTAGAACGCATAAATAAATAAAATGCTTGACGATGGCATCATCAAACCTTCGACATCACCCTGGTCATCACCAATTTGGATAGTACCAAAAAACCGATGCGTCCGGAGCAACGTAAATGGCGCGTAGTCATCATAGATTACCGTCGTCTGAACGACATCACTATAGGAGATTCTATCCGATACCCAACATAATAAGAAATTCTTGACCAGTTAGAGAATGTAAATACTTTAGCACTAGATCTTGCTGGCTACCAGATAAGAATGTCCGAAAAGGATGCTCCTAAAACTGCCTTCTCCGTCCCGCAAGGACACTTTGAATTCACAAGGATGCCTTTTGGGCTAAAAAACGCCCTTCAACATTCCAAAGGTTGATGAACACTGCTTATCTGACACAAGAGACTCCAGTGGTCTAAATACCCTAAATAATATCGTTATTTACTCGCCGCCAGTCTTCAATATCATAAATAATCTTTCCCAGATTTTGACGAACTCCGACACTTCAACTCTTAGCTCCAGCCAGATAAGTGCAATTTTCTCCAGGGGCCTGCGCTGCTGTTTGCCTGGCGGAAGACTGGTGGCTGATGCCAGATCGCGGTTGCTGACGCCGTGCCGGTGAACAGTAACCGCTGGGCTTCGTATGGCGTTGTTTTTCACCAAATATTTATAGGATGGTGATAATTTAATTCTAGGATGAATACAAAAGACAAAATTAACAATGTAACGCAGACGCATTATCCCGTTTCCCTGTTAATCCGGTTGTACAAAATGATACTATCTCAGATCCGCAACCTTCCCTCCACGAAGAACCCCAAACTACTCAAGATTCGAACTTCCTTCAGACATTCTCAGAAGAACTCATTGAACTGGGTGACTTGGATCTCAGCCCATCGGAACTCCTGAATCCCGAACACACTGATTCAATTCCATTAGACATAAAATCCCACAGAATTCCTGTAATGAATCAAATAAAGACTCTGAAAATAACTTGGCCCACTGCAACGACGTTACTCTATATTCCTTAAAACGTTTTCTAAAAGGATGAGACATTTAATACTTATATAAAAGAGTATAATGAGCCTTTTAAAAGTGACTGCAAAACAATCCTAGTCCCTGTATCTATCGATTTTGACGAATCAAATCCCTACCTTGAAGATATTCTTTCCGGTTTAAGTGACACAAGGTCTTAAACGAAGAACGAGAACTTCACTCGTTTAAAAGATAGAGTCTAAAACCAAAATTATCTTCTCTTCACAAAAGTATATTATTTTGATGACTGTTCCTATCGAAATCTTCAAGACCTTAAAGCCGCTAGGGACGACATTATACTTTCAGGTAATATCAGTGAAATCGCAGTTTCTGATTTTAGAATCTGTTCGAACAACATTCGTTTGTCAAAATATACGGCATGCTTATGTATTTATATAACAATACAAATATAACAATAAATATACATCATAACTCCATAATATACCCTGTACCAACAGAGATATCAAAATTCTAAAAGAAAATCATGATATACCAATAGCCGGTCACTTAGGATCAAATAAAATGTATAATAGAATTAAAGAACGTTATTATTGGAAAAACATGCGCGCAGATATAGAGAGGTATGTACAAAATACAAACTTTGCCAAACAAATAAACCGTTACGCAAGATTAACCGGTCTCCTATGCAAATCACAACCACTTCTACTCGCCCATTTGAAAAATAAGTTTAGATATAGTAGGCCCCGCACCGAAGCGGGTTTCACAAACTCCGATTTACTCACTCTCAAGATGATCTAACCAAATTTTCTACAGCCTATCAATTTCCAATGTCACCGCAGAAGAAACATGAAGCTCTAGTTCACTTCATTTCACAATTTGGGATCCTAAATCAATAATCACCGATCAAGGAACAAATTTTGGCTGACCTTTTCAAACGCACATGTGATTTTAAAATAAGACAGATATGGTCTTCTCCATATCATCCCCAGACTCAAGGTGCTCTCGAAAGGGCCATGCTTTGAAAGTATCTTAAGTCCTTCGTGAACGACCAAACCGATTGGCACAAATACGTCTATACAGCAATGTTAGCCTACAACAGTAACGTCCATACAACAACTCAGTTCACTCCTTACGAACTTCTTTTTGGTCATAAGCCGTATATTCCCGATGCTATTTTCGAATCAAAGGTAACGTTACCTATCGATTACATTAAATGCTCCAGCATCGATTAAAGATTTCTCGAGAAAGCCACAAAATATACAAATTTCAAAAGAAGGTCTAAAACATACTACAGAAACTCTCTTTTGGTCAAATATAAAATAGGAGATTACGTCTACATCAGAAATCATCTTCGTCTTCATAAAGCCCTCTCCCCTATTTGGAAGGGCCTTACAAAGTCGTCAAGGTCCACAGTAATAATACCCTTACTCTCCTTATTAACAGACGCCATGTTAAACACCACTTCGACAGTAAAACTCGCTCATGAGATAAGTTCTTAAATATCAAAATTACATTCGTTTTAAGACATATATTTTAATACTTACAATTAATTTATACACTTTCCTTTTACATTATATACACATTATTATACAATCTAGACTTAGTAAGCTTTTAATTGTTATTTACAGAACCACCATTTTGTGCTATTATTCTTGCAACCGGCAATGGTCAA
Source organism: Parnassius orleans (assembly GCA_029286625.1). Lineage (NCBI taxonomy): Eukaryota > Metazoa > Arthropoda > Insecta > Lepidoptera > Papilionidae > Parnassius > Parnassius orleans. The sequence continues at coordinate 4,002 of JAGSMP010002430.1, read as the reverse complement.
TATATTGAACGCATCGACAAGAGCCCTGGTATATTCTTCGACCCTGTTGGTACATTGAGGATAATTAATGATCAATTTCACATCGTTATACCAGTAGACGTACATCAATCAACATCATTTGGAAAACATTCATGAAGTATTTAAAATAGTCCATTTCAGTGTCGTGAGAGTGCCGAAATAGATTATACTCAGTGTGAAAATATATTACAACCCTAGAAGCTTTACAACGACATCTTAAGGTTTTAATGCGATTTCCCATATTATCTTAAACGGTATGTCCAAGAGATCTGCCTGGTTCTCAGGTATTGGCACAGTATTTAAACATTTTTCGGTACACTGGATGAAGATGACGCTGAAACTACAACAAAACCATTCATGCTCTGTTTAATAATGAAAATAAACTAGCAGAATCTATCAAAAGGCATATCTTAGTTTCTAAATCCGCTATTTCTAATGTTAATAAATCCCTGGAGGAATTAAATGACAATCAAATAAAGTTAAATAGCGCCATTGAACTCTTATCTTCTACTGTTAAAAACGCATCTGAAATGTTAAATATACTCAGTTTTTCAAACAGAAACTATCAAATGTTTAAATACCTTGCTCTAATTTACTTACAATGTCCTTCAAAGTTGATTTATTAAACTCAATTTTATTTGTAATAACTGCCTTACATCCATCTATACTAAGCCCCAACTCAGTGTATAATGATATAATTAGTAACTAAAGACAAAATAAATATATTAGCCTTTGTTGTGATGGTTCAGATCAGACAGACCCTGAGGTGGATGTCTCAAATGGATTTTTAATTTTCAAACCAAAACCCACTAAGTTATCAATGGAGTGTAGTAACATTTAACGAATACACTCTATCCATTGCAGGTTACTCACAATTCCACCTGATTGCGTAGCTTTCACCAGAATCTGAAATTAAACTAAGCTCTACCCTAGTATAAATGTTCCCGGAATATATTCGGATTTTAATATAATTAATGATAGCTGTTGTAAGTTAAGTAACTTTAACAAATTTTCAATTAACCTTACGTCTTCTATAAATGTAAAACCTTGAATTTAGAAAATTTAAAATCATACGACACTGATTCCGATCAGATTATCAAACGACTAGACACTAGAAAGTCCAAATTTGTATAATGTTAGTTTCTCTATAATAAGTCTTATATCTGTAGCACTTTGCATCTTTTATAACCTATATAATTTGTAAGAGAGAGAAGTCTTTCAGAGAGCATTTTAATTTTAACAAAGAAAATACAGAAAGTCATCATCACGCTGATCAACCACAGCTACGCATAGAGTAGCCGTAAACTCACTCAAGGTGAGTTTCCTCTTAACAGGGGTTGTTATAGATCCCTTTTATGAGGATCCGCTGACACAAGCACACAGTCAGCACTCTCTTAGTAGCTTCAGTACTTTCTCATTTTCAAGACTTAATACCAGTCAGTCCGTCATGCACTCTCATCCAAATACTCGCCTCTCAAATTCAATTCTTAATTTGTGTCTTTCTATAATAAAATACAGTTGTAATTTCTAAATAGTTTTTTAAAAGACATTTCGTGAAGCCCCGTATTACAGTACGTTATGACTAAATTCTTACTAATATCTATGACATTACAGCAAATAAAATTAAAATGTGATTGTACCTTAGAAAATCTATAGTATTTACAAACTGACCTGAACCCTTTTAAATAAATTAATTTTATTAAAATACTGGCATAATTTTCCAGTAAATATGTATTATTTTCGTTTAAATAAATACGTTTTTAATTTTATACTTGTGCTAATTTTATCATAAATAATGCTAAATTGAAATAGAGAGTGGTCACCTACAAGATCGTTTTAGTCACACAAGAAGTAAAGTGTATAATAATTTATATGATTTTATATTTATAATAAATTGTTCGGAGGCGTTAAGTCAGCTTTTTCATAAATAGGTACCTACATTTTCTGCTACAAATATTTTTAATAAATATAACTGAAATGTCCCAGAATTTACACAATTAATAATTATATCTTTTAGTTAACAAACACATGTCAACAATAAAGCGTAGAAGGTTGAGCTATTTTTAAAGCACATGCATTGATTACAAATGTATTATTTTGCATTGACAATTATTTAGAAACTTGTGGACGAAATTACAATTTTTAAATTTAATTTGAAACTTCTCAAAAATTATTACACAGCCCATAGTAGATACATTTAAACATAAATAATTTAGGAGTAAATAAAATATCACTCAAACTAATTATTAAATTTAGAATTTTACTAACGATTTTTAACAAGCGACGAAATGATACTCTAAATTTTGCATCACATTTTATATATATTTTTTTTATGAGGCCAACTATATCTATGTCGTTAATTGACGCTATATTGTATGTTTTAAATATTAAATAAAGAAATAATTTTTGCAAAAATTAAATCTTCTATGTTCCGTAATGTTGCCCTGTGTTTTGTAGAAATACACTATATATTTATAGCACGTGTATATAAGAAATTTTCGAAAAGTAAAATTTTTCATTGTGACTCAATTTTTATGTTACATTATGTTCTTACTTACTTAAATCTTAATAAACGAGACAATTTTATGACTTTAGTTTTAGTACATAGATAAAGGACAGCAAGTGTGATCTTGTTATACAGTATAATAACATTTCTATAACATCAATTATTTTTACTTCAATGGTTATTTAAATGTCGGTCTACTATACCAATAATCATACGAATAAGTACTTATAAATAATTTTCTATACAGTACATATAATATTAATCTAACTGGATCACAAACATTAGTTTATTAAATAAACTGAGCTATCATTACATTATTAATAATAGGGAAATAAAGAAGTTATTTTAGGGTTATATTTACATTTTATTTGACTAGTTCGGTCACAAAATATTCAGATTTGCAATACTTTTGTGACTATTTCACAGTTAAGCTCCTGTTACAATTTATGATATAAGTTTAATTTCATATTTTGAAAAGCGGTTAACACACATTTTCTAAACAATTGTGTGTTGGAAATGCCTATTTAAATTAAAACCAAAAGTTATTGTCTTTAAACCAACATCGATCTTATAATTGAGATACATCTACAATATTACACAAAGTGAAGAATAGACACCCCAATTTAAGAATATTCCATATTATATTTAAGTTTATAATTATGAATGGTATTAACTTACAAAGCTTAGAGCAACTTGAATGAAATGGTGTGTAAAGACTTATAACTTGGTACTGTATGATCAAGTGTAATAATTACTAATTCTAATCGTTAACTTTGTACGGTATATACGTATATGAGCTTCGAGGTTTGTTTTGTTGATAAGTTTGAAAACACAATAACGCAAACAATTAATAAACAGATTTATTATTTGTATTAAATTTCATAAAATTGACCAATTTGCGTTTATAAATATATAAAGTAACACAGAGAGCGTTAAAATAAAGAAATAGTGAGACCGAAAAATATGGCAAACGGCTATGGTCAAAAAAATCACACATTAAATTACAATTAAATTGTAATTTATCCTGGAAATCGCAATTACAACATCGCCTATTACACGAAACAAGAAAAATATCATTAAAGTAATAATGATACGGTGTGGTATGCGTTACAAAAGGAATCATATACATATAAAAAGCGGTGCGGCTCAAATATAAATTATAATGAATATAATTAGAACTATAATTAATATAATTTGTAATATTATATACGTATATAATTTTTTAATATATAAAGAAATGAATATATAAAGGATTACTTCTCCAGGCTGAAAGGTTAAAATTATCGCGGCTCGAAGTGACCAGAAAATAATCTAACTACACGGCGAGCTGATAAAAATATGACAAACAGCTATGGTCAAAAAATCCTCCTGGAGTATTGTAATTTAATGTGTGATTTTTTCATGCCCATCCTGGAAATGGGTTTTTTTTTGTAAAAAGGATTTGCCTTAATCGTCAAATTTGTTTCGTAGATTAAAGT
>JAGSMP010002429.1:0-24158 GCA_029286625.1 Parnassius orleans | reverse complement strand
GAAATGAATATATAAAGGATTACTTCTCCAGGCTGAAAGGTTAAAATTATCGCGGCTCGAAGTGACCAGAAAATAATCTAACTACACGGCAGAGCTGATAAAAATATGACAAACAGCTATGGTCAAAAAATCCTCCTGGAGTATTGTAATTTAATGTGTGATTTTTCATGCCCATCCTGGAAATGGGTTTTTTGTAAAAAGGATTTGCCTAATCGTCAAATTTGTTTCGTAGATTAAAGTACGCAGTACCCAGATCTCGGTGACGGCCTCCTACCGGCGGACGAAATGTAGGGCGTCCCCCCACTAGATGGAGTGACGACCTGGTAAGACATGCAGGAAGTCGATGGATGCAGGTGGCTCAGGACCGTGCTTTGTGGCATTCCTTGGGGGAGGCCTATGTTCAGCAGTGGACTTGTGAAGGGCTGTAATGATGATGATGATGATGAAAGGTATAATGAGAAATAATTTTTGAAAATCAACAGCCAACGGAACGAAATGGAATGTAAACATTTAATACAGAAAATTGTATTCGATCCGAAATTGAGTGTCAGTCTTTCGCTTTCATTTAATAGTTTTTTAGGATTTTAAATTAAAAATAATTTTAATATAAAATAAAAATGGCTTTAAGTTTAGTTATGCTAGCGATGACATATCACTAATATTTTAGTTAAGACCCACTTGCAGTACTACGCCAGTATATTCTAAGTCTATATGCAGTACGGTGTGTAGATCAACACACCACGTAATCTCAATCCCTGCAATAATCGAGCCAATTAGTAGGATCAGCGAATTTCAGAAAAAAAATCTCCAAATCAAAGAGCGTGTAAAAAGAGCTGAATGGTATATTATGTTATGCTTATTCAAATCACAAACCAAAAAGAAAAGAACAAAGTAATAAAAACAATTTGAATGTTATTATGTTTTGCTTAAGAAATAATTTAAACCTTTTGATAGAAAAGGTCTGCATATTATTATAGTAATTGTTGATGCCGCTCTGGAAATGGCAGAAGTTACAGTTACAGGCATAAGGGATGGTTGTGGGATGTTAGCGATGTCTTCAATATTCATGGATTGTAATATATTATCATTTGTGTCTCCATACAGTTTTAGAAGCTCTCGGCCAACAAGATTGCAGACTCATTCTAAACGATCTACCTGAAAAGTGTTTTTTTTCATCAACTGACGGTACAAACTATAGTTTTACAGTGTCTACCCCCTAAATAATAATATTTATTAATATTTTATTTATTTCAATCTTTATTACTAATAAACAGTCTAAATGCCTCTTAAATTATATAAAAATAGCATGTACTCGTTTTCCTTCATAAAACTTTTGTAGTAAACCAGATTCCACTAAGGTAAAAAGAAATAAAGATACATCAAATCAGAAAGGTAAACAAGTGAAGTAGTTATTTTAGAATAATAACATTATTTGACTAAGCACAAGTTCTTTGACGTTTTATTTACACTAATGTCATTTAAGTTAAAAAATATTACTTTTATATTATTTACAAAGGCATACAAATATGAGTGTAAGGTAAGGAAGAAGTAGCATCTATCTAATAACAACTAAAGATAAAAAAACTGTGGTTATCAAATATCTCCCCTATGAGGCAATCTGTGGGGGAGGTTGATGTTCAGCAGTAGACTTTTGATAGGCTGTAAAGTTAAAGATAACCTGGTGGTGAATAGCAAAATTGTTTGTAATGTGAGGTAATGATACTAAAAACATCAATCAATCCAAATATCTCCGAGCAAGCCTGTTTCAGCCAGGGGATCATTTACAGACTGTTAAAGTAAAGTAAATACCTGGTGTGATGGTATCCACTGCAAAATAATACCTCTTTCTGCTGAGTTAATTTGCACAGCTCATGTGTGGTGTGCTCTTAAAATTGAAGATCCACAATTGAATACAAATATTCCTATACCCAAACCTTCTAATGGAATGAGCAGTTTCAATACTTTCTTGCAATATTTTTAGGCAGTTCTTCTTCTTTTAAATTATGGCTTCTCTTAACAGAATTCTGCCAATGTCAAGTCAGTCATGGTAGTGACAAGTAAATATTTATTACATTAAGAGTTTATAGTGTTGGGAGGTTCGGGGAATAAATAACACGTCTAGTGATCTTGACTGTAGATTTATTACTGTCCAATTCATCTATCGTACATACACATGAACATACACTACACTACACGCCCATCGGCAAAAAAAAAAAAAATATTATAATAATAATTTTTTTTTTTAAATGTTACACAACTTGGAGTAAAAGAAATCAAAAAAAGGTGTAAATTATTTTTAAAATATTAACATTCTTAATCTATAACATAATAAAAAAATATATCGTAAACACTTTATAAGTAGAAAATTATTTAAATTTTAAGTAAAGTTTATTTGTATACATAGTAATAATAACAATTTCATTATTTTATATATGGTCTAGTGCGATTTTTATGTATTGACTTATGTTTACCTTTATAATCTATTGTTACATTTGGTTCACAATCTTCGATAACCTGAAATGGTCCTATATAAAGAGGATCAATTTGCTTACACGTAATTCATTCTTAAGGAGTATCATATCGCCGGCATTATACTTAATTGGATTTGTATAATAATCATACTTTGTTTTCCTACTCTGTTTGCTTAAAATTAAATTATTTCTTGCATCATATTGCGATTTTTGAAGTCTATATCTAAGTTGCTGTGGGTAATCATATGGGTTATATAAAGGGTCTATATCTAAAGTTAAATTAGTTGGCAAACGGCAAAGCTTCCCAAAACAAGCTCATATGGGTATACTTGGTTTCCGTGTGTACAGTGTTATTATAACCGAAACACCAATACGGTAACCAAGTACTCCAATTATGTGGTTCATTACCTGTTTGAATTCTGAGAAATGACATCAGATTTTGTGGCTGTTTTCTAGGAACCTATAGATTGGTGATGGTATGCCGTTGACGTTACCTGTTGGATATTGAGTATACGGCACATCTTTCATCACAGTTGAGACAAATTCTGTCCCTTGATCAGATATTATTTGTCGAGGAATACCATATCTCAAAACAAAATATTTATGAAAGCCGATGCCACTGAAATAGTATCCTTATTTTTCAATGGATAAGCTTCAACATACTTACTTAGATCACACTGTAGTGTGAGTATATAAACATTACTATCATTATCCTTACATAAGGGCCCTACTAAATCTAAGTAAACTCTGTCAAAAGCAGAATATCCCGTATCGGTTATAACCATTGGTTCTTTTATATATTTATTTAAGTGTTTATGTCGCAAACACTTGTCACATCGATTAACATAATTAGTAACATCTTTCTCTAATCCCGGCCAAAAGAATCTTTTCTTTATGTTGTTTATCATTCGCCTTATACCGGCGTGCCCGCTAGTTGGCAACAAATGATAGTCGTTTAATATTATACGTTTTGTCTCATGATCGTCGACCTTATGGACACCATACAAAATTAATATTCGCGGTCCGGACCTATTTGGTGTCTCATTTATAACACGAGTTAACTCTTTAATTAATATATTATTATTATTATTTAGTATAATATACAGACGATCTATCTTTCGCTTATTACAAAAGCAATCCAACTCCCTCACAAAGGCATCTCGTGCACAATATGATCGGAAAGAAGGATTTACATAAATAGTTGACTTTGGTGAGACAAAACAAAATAACTTAGAATTAGAATAGAACTTTTCTTTCATTCTGTTTATCTTTTCCCATTCTTTTTCGTCTACAAACAATAATTCAGTGCAATCCTTTGGTTTTTTAAGTGTTCCCACGACTTTGGGTGATCAGTCCAATCGTTGGTGAAACCTTATCTACCATAGGGTTGTCACACTTATCTTGTGCTACCTTTTCATCCATCCGCTTTCTTTGCGCTCTTGTTAGGACAGATATGACCTTTTCATTCATTTCTTTCAAATCTTCACTCGAGATTTGGATGCGTGACAAAGCATCTGCAGCTGCATTGTCAGCTCCCCTTACATACCTGATAACAAACTTATATTCCTCAAGCAATAACCTAAACTTCGTAAGTCTACTTGACGGATTTGTCATGTTGAATAAATATACGAGAGGCATGATCTGTTTCAATAATGAATTCGCGTCCATATAAATAAGGTCGAAAGTATTTTACTGCCCATACTATCGATAATAATTCCTTTTCGATAGTAGGATAATTTTTCTCGGCTTTGTTCAATGTGCGACTAGCATATGCAACCGGTCGTCCGTCATGATTACATAAAACTGAGCCTATAGCAAAACCAGACGCGTCAGTTTTTAGAATAAATTTATGATTTTGGTCAAAATTTGGATACTGGAGTATGGGAGGAGTCGTTAAAGCTTTTTTGAGCATTGAAAAAGATGTTTTACAGTTTTTATCCCAATGAAATTTGACATTTTTGCGATATAAATTGTTTAGAGGTAAAGCGATTTCAGAAAAATTTGGTATAAATCTTCGATAGTAATTCATAAACGCTACTAGTCTTTTTATCGTTGGTACTTTGAGGAATTGGGTAATTTTGTAATACTGATATCTTTTTTGGGTCAGGCTTAATACCTTCGGAAGAAACAACATGGCCAAGATAAAGTAGTTCTTTTTTTAGAAAAACACATTTTTTAGGGTTTAACTTTAAGTTTACTTTTCTTAAGCGAGATAATATTTCTATTAAATTTTTATTATGGTTATCTAAATTTCGGCCAAAACAAATGAGGTCATCTAAATAAGTGAGCGCTTTTTCGTAATTTAAACCAGCCATAGATATTGTAATTGCACGAGAAAAGAACTTGGGCTTGTCTTTAAGCCCATTGGCATTCTGGTCATCTGATATTGACCAGAGGGTGTAGTGAAAGCCGTATACCTTCTACTAGATGGATTAAGGCTTAATTGGTAAAATGCTTGATTAAGATCAAGGTGGGAAAAATACATTGCCCCTGATAAAGAATCCAATATGTCCGTAATATTGGGTAACGGAAATTTGTCATCTACAATACAGTTGTTTAATTTTCGAAAATCAATAACCAAACGCCAGCTCCTGTCTTCACCGTTTTCTGATTTTTAGGTACAAAAGTACAGGACTTGACCACTCGCTACAAGATGGTTCAATAATTCCGTCTTTTAACATATTTTTGACTTGTTTTTCTATTTCGTTTCTCTGAGAATAAGGTAATCGATACTGTTTCACATACACTGGGTCACTATTAGGTTTTAATTGTATATTATGTTCGTATAAATTACAAGTTGTTAATTGATCTCCTGGCAATAAAAATACGTCGGAAAATTTTGCACAGATATTTATAATAGAAGATTTTTCCTCTTTATTTAAATGATCTAAATTTAGTAAATTTAACATTTTACGAACACGTTCGGGATTAATGAGACTTTTATCAAACTTACAAATTGAGTAATTATATAAACTATCGGTTTCGGGTCTAAAATAACTAAGATTAATTTGATCCTCTCGTGTATTTAATATTTGTATTGGTATTTTCCCGTTATTTACTTTGACAATTCCACCAGACAGAAAAACTCCTCGCATAACTCTCTCGGAAAGACGACACAATCTTCTTTCATACTCGTGTTGATATAAAATAAACTCTCACATCTCGGAGGTATACTCAAATATGTATTATTTCCCAAAATACCCATATGCAATGGTAAAGTTACTAATTCATTCATATTATGCAGTGTAATATTATTCAATTCAAAATTTATGTTACAATTAAACTTACGTAAAAAATCTATACCTAGAATTCCAGAAGTTTCAGACGGCAATTGCTTTATAACATGAAACTTATTATTAAATTTCAATCCGTTAACAGACAATGTTAAATAAACATATCCCACAGTTCGTAATTTGCCTCAATTCCGTTTATTGTAATCGGTTTCTTTTGTAATGATATGTTGAGCTTTCTAAGCGTGTCATATTTAATTGCGCATAAAAAGCCCCGGTATCTACAAACCATCTACATTTGATACTACCTATTGCTAACTCAACACAATTACTATATTCGCAACCAAATATACTATGAGTCTCGAAAAAATTCTAAATTATTATGGTTATTAGGGTTAATTTCAACATTTTGAGAACTTTGCGATACGCGATATTTTGGCGTCATAAAATTAATTCGTTGGGTATTGTAACCACGAAAGATCCGCGATTCTGGTATGAGTACTTACTGTAATTACCGCAGTTACCTTTTTCCCACGATGTTGTTGATTTCCCGCGAAAACTGTTGGGTACGGGTTTCCTCCAGTTGACGCTATTTTTTGCATGGGTAGGCAAAGGGTATGTTTGACGTGGTACATTATTGTATGTATACCTACCGCGTAAATTTTTACGCATTCCTGAACCACCTCGATTCCCGAAAAAAATCGATGGTTCGGTGTACTCGTTAGGTCGAATACAGGACGCCTCCTCATCCTTTGCTGCTCTAATTGTTTCTTTTAATGTATTATAATTACGTGCTGACAAAATAGTACTGAGTTGTCGATTTCGCAAGCCATTTGTGAAACTTTTAATAGCAATCTTTTCATTTATCGGACGTAAAATTTTATGCGCGTTTTGGTCGCCATCGGCTTGGAAATCGTCAAATCTACGAATAATTGTTCGATTTTATTGCCATAATTATCTATGGAACTACTATTTTGCCTTATTTGCATTAGTTCGTTATGAATGGAAGTGCAAGATTTCTTTGTTAAAAGATGGTTCCGCATATCACTTATAAGCGTCTCGCATGAGTCATAGGAATCTAATAGGCGTAATTTAGCGCTTTCATTCAAACGAGTTTTAAAACAAATTTTATTAACATAGACTTACCTTCTTCTTTAAGCGAAGAGCTATATAACTCTATCGAGTCCATCAAGGTTTTGGTGACCGATTCCTCGCCCGTCATCACTGGCAGGAGTGACACAGCAGTTTTAAAGTCGAAACTTTCCATGGTGACTACTTCGCTTCGAATAGTGCCCTCGGAGTTGATTGAGAACTGTAATCCTTACTACAAAAGTTTTCTATTTGTATATATAAGTCCTTAATTAAATCGCAATATGATTGTATTTCAACTAATGCTTTACTCTTAATTTGTTTACTTTCTATCTCTTTATTTAAGATTATTAAACAATTATCAAATTCCTCACGTAACTGTATTGATTCTCTAAGGTTTTGTTGTAAAATACTTTTAGTTCGCCTAGCATAACTTAATTTAACCAAATTATTTTTAATACTTTTAAATTTTCATATATAATTATTAATTCACTAGACATGAAAATACAGTTAAAAATACACTTAAAAAAATATACTTAAAATACAGTGTATACATGGCTATTTTGAATTAATATTAATTTCTTAAACTTAAACTATTATATATTTTTTAATTTCCACCTTATGTCCATTTTTTTTTTCACTTTGACGCATTCGTTGTCTCCCGGTGACCATCGTGGCGGCACTCACAGCATACACGGGGTACACGAGGTCCTGGGTCAGGCGACCGCACAAACGAGCGACGCAAATTTTGCATTACCATCTCATTCCGCATCCAGCTTGTATGACACCTTTTATATATTTTGTATACACCATAAACAAGAGCCAAGCCCAAAACTGTGTATATTATAAGCAGCACGACGGATATCCCAGATAGATGGCTTTTAATTTCCTCTATATGTGCAGAATTTGAGCCTCCTGAAGTATCTTGCGTAATGAACACTTGGTCTTTCTTAAGTTCAGAACGACACATTTTTTTTTTTTTTTTTTAATTATATAAGTCCAATATTATTTATTCTTCATTTTCATATTTAATTTGTATTCACATATTTTTAAACGCGGCCGCGACCGAACCCAGGCAGACCGCCGATGAACTGGCAGGGTCGCCATATAGTGTTGGGAGGTTCGGGAATAAATAACACGTCTAGTGATCTTGACTGTAGATTTATTACTGTCCAATTCATCTATCGTACATACACATGAACATACACTACAGTCTGTAATAAAATTATCAGCATGGAAGGTAATAGTGGTTTTAACGACAACCAATCACACCCTCCTTCTACATATTCAACTATGAATTTAATAGTCTAAACACCGATATACTTGAAAGAAACACTCGTTTTGTTTTATATTTAGGCTAATCAGTGAGAATCATAAAAATATTGCAACTGAAGCTATCAATGTTCTTAAAGTTGTAAATATTTACTTTGCAAATATCCGCTTAGTAAAATAAAATAATGTGTCTTACCTAGTTTAAAGAGCACCTCCCGCCCTCCCTCAATTGCGTGCACTATCCCCGTCACCACTAATCCCAGCACCACTACTCCCACCACCACTACACTAGGAAAGACACACCACCGATGACAATACGACACGTGTTTCGCCTCTACACGAGGCATCATCAGGTGTAGTAGATTCTACGGTGGCTGACCGCTAAGTTATACTTAGCGGTCAGCCACCGTAGGGTCTACTAATTTACTTTGCAAATATCCGCTATTTTACTAAGCGGATAAATTGCAAAGTAAATATTTACAACTTTAATATAATGGATAAGCAGCGTACGACGACACCGCCGTCATGCCGTCAAATATAAAAGCGAAGAAATTATTCTATTCTATTTATACAAATGTAATATTTAATTTGTTTTTGTTGTATTTTATAACATGAATAACTTATATCTGATGTTTGAAAAATCAATCCTAAAAGGAATAAATAAGCGGGAAGTGGCGTCCTGCGGGAACTACACTTAATACTTTCGATTAAAGTTATAATTAACATAATTCAGATGAGAAGTGATTGATGGAAACTAAGCTTTATTTAGAAACATTGCTATTTTACGGCGGAATCATACAATGTGCGTGTTTCAATTTTGTACTCTCAGGAACCTTTTAAACCACAAACCGCATGGACATTGAAGTAGAATTAGCACTTTTTCATTTTATATTATAAGGTGAATACCTACTTCAACAATCCTTAGGTAAACATTTGATTAAAAATAGTAACGTTGGATAAGATGTTCATTAAATAGATACCTATATATATTATTTATGCCTATCTCTAATTCGAACCTCATGTTGAAATACCTGGTCGGGCCAAACTCAGTTATTAGGTTTTTCAGCCAAGAAATTCTCGTCGTAAAATTTGGCGGTGTTTAAGTCCCATGCATCGGAAAGCTCGACTAGAACACTCGAGCGCGCCACGCCACAGATTGATTTTATCGATCTTTTAAATTGCAAATTTTAGCCAAAATTGGCCTCAAAATAAAATATAATAAATTAGATATGCATATAAATATGTGCTTTTTATACTTATTAAGAACATTTTGAAGTATTAGGTCCTTACATATGAAATTAGCGTTTTGTCGTACTGACCACTTTGATCTGAAATATCTCCTCTTTGGTTAAGAATTCCAAATTCAAATTTATAAATTCATTTAGCTGGTACATTTGAGTTTTGAAAACAGTCATTGATTTGATTTTTCCTCATTATTTTATTCTTTGGCGTCGCTTATTACCGCACAATGGAAAACATGAAATCCATACTAATATTATAAATGCGAAAGTGTGTTTGTTTGTTTGTTTGTTTGTCCTTCTTTCACGTCGCAACAGAGCGTCGGCATGGCATGATTTTTTGTATGGGGATAGTTCGGTGGCTGTAGAGTGACATAGGCTACTTTTTTCCGCGGAAAAACATCTCATTCCCGTGGGAAAATCGAATATGTTGCAAAATTAAATTCAGCTAGGTGGCGCCACCGTGATTCTACAAGACGGACGACGGTACGATGGACGCACAGAAGGTCAGAATATCTGGATTATTATGTCTTTTTACCAAAATTAAGATAAAAAATGTATGGATCTGTATTTTTCCACGCAGGACCGGGAAGAGAGCGATAAAAAATTTGGTGCATCGTAATTCACAGAATAGGCGATAACCTCGCAGACGATATTAAGTAATCCGTTGATGCTCTGCCTACCCCGCAAGGGTTACAGGCGTGATTATAAGTATGGATCAGAAATACTATCACCACCTGTCACGCTTTCACCCTTAACTATTACTTAACAATGATAGAAACAGTTCTTAGTAAGCCTTATTAATAAGCCTTAGTAATATTTATTGAACGGAAATGAATACATTTCTTATATGTGGTTATGAATGAATCGGTATTAAAATAAGAAAAATTGTGCAAAATTATAAGAAAAATATTTTTTAAGAGTTCTTATTAACTAACGTATACATAGTTTAAATTGATTCCGCTAGATGTCGTTACTAGGTTTTTAAAACGCGGTAACGAAATGTTTCCTGACATGTACTTAACTCCCGCCGTTGAGCCGCTCGTCAACTTATAGTGCATACGGTACCTATACGCTTAAATTGTTTCTATTTCGTAGCTTATTCGACTACCTGCTTTCCATTTCGGTTGATTGTTATTTGCTTTGTGATTTGGTTAAGGTTCAATGGATTTATATTGGCTTTCATTTTCGGATTTGTGTATTTTCTTGGATCGGTTTTGTTGATTTGGTTGGTATTCACTTATACATATTTAGACTCTGGCTTTGATTTTGGATTTTGTTTATTTAGAATCGTGAATTGGTTTTCGTTGTTTTAGGTTGTTTAACAATATTTCAAAGGAATATTAATAGTATAGATAGTGTATACGGTACGGTATAGATAGTGTATACGGTACACTTACTTCTTTTTTCGTTGGTTATATTTATATTGACTACTGCTTTCGATTTCGGTTTTCTGCGATTTGTTTTGTGATTTGGTTTAAGTTGATTCGATTTTTTTTGGCTATCGTTTTCGGATTCGTGTTGTGTCTTGAATTGGTTTTGTTGTTTTGATTTTAAAAAATATTTAAAAGGAATATTTATTCCTTTTAGATATTTTGGATTTGCTTTTAAAAAAATATTTAAAAGGAAATTTAATTCCTTTTAGGTATTTTAATGTTTTTTATAAATAGGTTTTTTCTTACTTCATAATGCCTCGCAAACGTAAGTCCAGCCTTTCAAGAGTATCTTCTCAAAGACAAGCGAAAAGATTAGCTCGATCGCTAGAATCTTTAGAAGATGCTGAACTGAGAAGGCAAGAACAAGCAGAGCGTCAGGCTGCTTTTAGAGCATCTGAGACACCTTTTCAACGTCAGCAAAGGCGTCTTGAACAGACAGAGCGTCAGGCTGCTTTAAGAGCTTCGAAACACCTTCTCAAAATCAGGAAAGGCGTCTTGAACAGGCAGGCGTCAAGCTACTAAGAGCTTGTGAAACACCTTCTCAAAGTCAGCGAAGGCGTCTTGAACAGGCAGAGCGTCAAGCTAGTTTAAGAGCTACTGAAACACCTGCTCAAAGTCAGCAAAGGCGTCTTGAACAGGCAGATCAAGCTACTTTAAAAGCTACTGAAACACCTGATCAAAGTAAGCAAAGGCGCCTTGAACAGGCAGAGCGTTAATCTACTTTAAGAGCTACTGAAACACCTGCTCAAGGTCAGCAAAGGCTATTCGAGCAAGCGGAACGTTAGGCCGCCTTAAGAGCCGCGGAAACACCTGATGAAACTCAACACAGACTCATTGAGCAAGCTGAACGTCAATCTACTATAAGAGCATCTAAAACACCAGAACAGAAACAGGCGCGAAGAGATGCAAATGCACAGCTCCAAGCTGAACGTCGACAAAATTTTCAAAGAAACGATTGGTCGGTTTTTAATGACGCAGCATTCAATTATGATCCGTTGATTGATTATAAAAATCACAAGTTAGTTGTTATCGGACTGATGGACAAGGCGTGTCGATTTTGCAGCGCTTTAAAATGGAAAGATGAGACCGCAGGCATGTGCTGTTCCAATGGCAAAGTGTCTCTTCCGTTACTTGGGGAACCAGAAAAACCTTTGAAAACTCTCTTTTTATATGATGCTAATGAGTCACGGCGCTTTTTAAATAGGATCCAGAAATATAACTCATGCTTTCAAATGACGTCCTTCGGAGTTGACCGGGAAATAATAATGCCGGGATTTCCGCCTACATTTACGGTGCAAGGGCAAATTTATCATAGAATAGGTTTTTTTTTCCAGCTGAAAACGAACAGCATAAATTTTTACAAGTATATTTTATGGGTGACGAAGAAATTGAGGTAGACCGTCGCTGCCAATTTATCCAGGGAGTTGAGAGAGACACAGTGTTCAAAATTCAAAGATTCTTGCATGAACGTAACATTTTAGTGAAAACATTTAAAACTGCTTTAGAAAACCTACCTGAAGAGGATTATAAAGTCGTCATTCACGCAGAACGGACCCCTCGAGGAGAGCATGAAAGGCGCTACAATGCACCTTTGATAAACGAAATAGCAGCCGTAATTAATGGTGATCAATTTTACTTGACGAGACATTGTCTTACGAGCACGTGATGATACGTTGCAACGGGTAGCCGATACACACAAGTTTTATGACGCTCTGCAATACCCATTGATTTATTGCAAAGGACAAGAGAGTTATCATTTTCAAATTCCACTCATTAACTTGGTCACAAAGGAGCTTACTCCGAACAAAAAGTATCATGTATGGATTTTTATGCGTATCATATGATGTTGCGAGAAAATGATTTTAACATCTTAGCCCGGTGTAGACAATTATTTCATCAATTTTTGGTAGACATGTATGTGAAGGTAGAAAGTGAACGTCTCCGTTATATATCTTTAAATCAAAAAAAGCTGCGCGTTGAGAATTATATACATTTACAAGATGCAGTTTCTAGCGACGCCAATGTAAGCCCCAGAGATTTACGTAAAATGGTAACTCTGCCCTCATCATTCGTTAACAGTCCCCGCTACCTACATGAGTACACACAAGACGCATTCGCCTATGTACGAACTTACGGAAGACCTGATCTTTTTGTTACTTTTACTTGCAATCCCACATGGAAAGAAATAACCGAGGAGCTAATGCCGGGCCAAAAAAGTACTGACAGACACGATTTAGTTGCTAGAGTATTTAGATTAAAAGTACAAAAATTAATGTATGTAATTAACAAAGGGAAAATTTTCGGAGAGGTGCAGTGCTTCATGTATTCAATTGAATGGCAAAAAAGAGGATTACCGCATGCCCACATTCTAATATGGCTTAAAGAGAAGTTGCGGCCCAGCCAAATAGACGACATAATAAGCGCCGAGATTCCGGATCCTGAGCAAGATAAAGAATTGTATAATACCATCGTCCGAAATATGATTCACGGTCCATGTGGAGCACGAAATTCAATATCGCCATGTATGAAAGAAGGAAAATGTACAAAGAAATTCCCTAAACAGCTATTAAAAGAAACAGTGCACAATGACAATGGCTACCCTTTGTACAGACGCAGAGCTCCTGAAGATGGTGGCAGGAAAGTTACAATCAAATCTCGCTCTGGAGCGTTCGAAACCTTAGATAACAGCTGAATTGTCCCGTATTCGCCCATTCTATGTAAAATGTTTAATGCCCACATTAATGTAGAAGCATGTAGCTCTGTCCGCGCAATCAAGTATATCTGTAGGTACATAAATAAAGGAAGCGACCAAGCAATATTTAATCTCAGGAGTGAAGGTGAGGCAAATCCCGTTAATGAAGTACAGACTTTTCAAGCAGGGCGTTATGTCAGCAGTAACGAGGCAGCGTGGTGTCTCCTTGGCTTCCATTTACACGAAAGGCACCCGACAGTTACTCACCTTGCTGTGCACTTAGAAAATGGAGAGCGTGTATATTTCACCGAAAGAAATTTCCAAGAAAGAATTGCATCACCGCCAAAACTACACTAACCGCCTTCTTTCAACTTTGTCAAACCGACCCTTTGCAAAAACGTTGTTATATTCTGAAGTCCCCGCTATTATACTTGGAATACATCTAGGAAGGAGGAAACGCTGTATTCAAGGCGCGCCTGTTGCAAATTGGCCCGGTGTAAAGTCATCAGATGTCCTTGGTCGTGTGTATACCGTCCATGTAACTAATTTTGAATGTTTCTGTTTACGATTGCTGCTGCACCATGTTCGGGGTCCTACAGGATATAAAGACCTTAAAACTGTTAACGGTCAGGAATGCGCATCTTATAGAGAAGCATGTGAAGCTCTGCATCTTTTAGAAAACGATAATCACTGGGATGAAACCATGGAGGAAGCTGTGCAGTGCCAGTCACCAGCCAAAATTAGGGATCTTTATGCAACTCTCATATCATCTTGCGGGCTATCTCATGCACATAAATTGTGGGACAAATATAAAGAGTACATGGCGGAAGATATTTTGCGAAGGTAACAGCAGACACACGCGAACATGACATACAATGAACACATTTATAATGAAGCACTTGGAAAAATTGAAGATAAAGTAATGGCAATGGTAGGCAAAAATTAAGCGACTTTGGAATGATAAGCCCTCAGCGAAAAACCGAATATGAACTAAGTGACGAAATTACACGTGAAACAAACTACGATATACCAGCTTTGCAGCAGCAAGTAGCCGAATTTGTACCCCGCTTGCTTCCCGAACAAAAACGAGTTTTTCACAAAGTATTAGGACAAATTGAATCTGGAAATAGTGCACTTTTCTTTTTAGATGCCCCTGGAGGAACTGGGAAGACATTTTTGTTAAATTTATTATTAGCGCAAGTACGGAAAGATAAAAACATTGCTGTGGTCATAGCTTCCTCCGGTATAGCCGCCACGCTGCTAAGCGGGGGCCGCACTGCACATTCTGTTTTAAAACTCCCTCTAAATCTAGCCCAGGAAGAATCGCCGATCTGCAACTTTAGCAAAAATAGTGCACGAGGTATAATGCTACGACAATGCAAACTTTTTGTGTACGAAAGTACAATGTCGCATAAAAAAGCTGTAGAAGCACTAAATCGAACGCTCCAGGATTTGCGCAGCAATACCGATGTAATGGGAGGAATGGTGGTTTTAATGGCTGGTGACTTTCGCCAAACTTTACCTGTCATTCAAAAGGGCACACCTGCAGATGAAATTAAAGCATGCCTCAAGTCGTCTATTTTATGGAACAAGGTGACAAAATTCAGTTTAACTACGAATATGAGAGTGCATTTGTATAATGATAACAATGCTTTAAACTATGCTGACACACTATTAAAAATTGGCGATGGGCGGTTGGAAACGGATGCTGAGGGCTGCGTTAAATTGACGAGAGATTTTTGTAATTTAGTACAGAGTCATTCCGAAATAATTGCGAGCGTTTATTCAGATTTAACGAACAACATGCATGAAGACAAATATTTATGTGAAAGGGCGATTCTTGCACGAAAAAATAAGAGCGTTAACAAAATAAATTCAGATATATTAAGTGAAGTAGCAGGATAAATAACAGAGTATTTGTCAGTAGACACAGTTGTGGACACAGAACGGAGCACTTCATATCTCGTAGAGTTTCTAAATTCTCTAGAGTTGTCAGGTGTGCCCTCACATAAGCTTCAATTAAAATTAGGCGTCCCAGTCATGCTAATGCGAAATGTATATGCTCCTCGGTTATGTAACGGGACAAGGCTGCGTGTGACACATCTTGGACGGAACATAATCGGTGCTACATTTTGACAGGCGTAGAAAAGGTGAAAATGTTATTATACCACGGATCCCTATAATTCCCACAGATCTTCCTTTTCAATTCAAAAGGTTGCAGTTCCTTTTAAGCTCAGTTTTGCAATGACAATTAATAAAGCGCAAGGGCAAACGTTACAGGTAGCGGGGTCAACTTAGAAAACCGTGCTTCTCTCATGGTCAGCTGTATGTAGCATGTTCGCGTGTGTCAAATGCCCAGAATTCCACATTCTTTCCCCGAATGGAAAAACATATAACATTGTGTACAGTAGCGTCTTGAAATAGTGTTCAGTTAGTTTTTTTCCAAAATTCCACAATCAATTAATCAGAATTCCACAGATCTTCCTTTTCAATTCAAAAGGTTGCAGTTCCTTTTAAGCTCAGTTTTGCAATGACAATTAATAAAGCGCAAGGGCAAACGTTACAGGTAGCGGGGTCAACTTAGAAAACCGTGCTTCTCTCATGGTCAGCTGTATGTAGCATGTTCGCGTGTGTCAAATGCCCAGAATTCCACATTCTTTCCCCGAATGGAAAAACATATAACATTGTACAGTAGCGTCTTGAAATAGTGTTCAGTTAGTTTTTTTCCAAAATTCCACAATCAATTAATCAGAATTCCACAGATCTTCCCTTTCAATTCAATATTTCCTATTTAGCTCAGTTTCTTTTCAATTCCAAATGCTGCACCTCTGACGGACCTATTAAGCTCAGTTTCCTTTCAACTCAAAAGGCTGCATCTCTGACGGATCTTTTATTTGCTCAGTTTCCTTCAATTCAGAAAACTGCATCTCTGACGAATCAATTTAGCTCAGTTTCTTTTCAAAGTCTGCATCCTGACGGATAATTATGCTCAGTTTTTTAATTAATAAAATATCCCATTTCCATTTGGAATAAACAGGCTATATGTTCCTATACGCTGCGTTTCAAAACATTTAAATAGGCTGACGAATCAATTTTGCTCAGTTTCCTTTTAATGGCTGCATCTCTGACAAATCTATAAAACTCAGTTTTCTTTCAATTCAAAAAGAAATGGATAGTTCATTTCCCAGTGACCATGCGGGCGAAGCCGCGGGTAACAGCTAGTATCGGTATATTTACGAGTACGAGTTCTACCGTGGCACCAGTGCTGCAGAAACAGCTCGAAGGATTAATGTTGTGTACGGCGCTGGTGTTGCAAAAGAAAGCACGGTAAGTTTTTGGTTTCAACGTTTTCGTTCCGGAAATTTCGACCTTCAGAACCAACCCCGTGGATGGCCGGAGACCAAAGTAGAAAATGAAGAATTAAAGACTATTGTGGAAGCGGATCCATCACAAAGCACTTCAGAGATATCTGCAGGCTTCGGGGTAAGTGATAAAACTGTATTAATCCACTTGAAGCAAATCGTGAAAGTAAAAAAACTTGAACGATGGGTACCTCATGAATTGAGTGAATCGAACTTGCAAACACGCGTCGATTGCTGAGTTACTTTGCTCACCCGATACAATAATGAAGGGATTTTAAATCAAATCATTAATTGTGATGAAAAGTGGATACTGTACGATAATCGGAAGCGCTTGTCGCAATGGCAGAACCCTGGAGGCCCAGCCAAATCCTGCCCTAAACGAAAATTGACTCAGAAAAGTTAGTTGTGAGTGTTTGGTGGACTAACGCCGGTGTCGTTCACTACAGCTTTCTAAAATCTGGCCAAACGAATACGTCAAATATCTATTGTCAGCAACTGCAAACCATGTAGGAAGAACTAGCTGCTAAACAACCGAGATTGGTCAATCGCTCTAGGCCACTGCTGCTTTTCGACAACGCAAGACCACACACTGCACAACAAACAACCACTAAGTTAGATGAGCCACAATTGGAATGTCTGCGACATCCACTGTACTCCTCGGACCTTGCTCCAACAGATTACCATTTTTTCCGGAATTTGGACAACTTCTTACAAGGAAAAAAGTTCAACTCCGATGCGGCAGTCCAAATCGCCTTCAAAGAATTTATTGATTCTCGCCCCCATGGTTTTTTTTAGTAAAGGGATCAATTAACTACCTATAAGATGGCAAAAGTGCATAGATAACAACGGTGAATACTTTGATTAATTGAATATATTTTACAAAAAAAAATTGACTTTATATTCCTCCCGTACAAAACGCTAATTTCATATGTATGGACCTATACAACAGAATAAAACTTAGAATGGAAGTTTTAGATTGCATCCATTTACTAAGGAAAATCGTTCGCTGCTAAACTTTATAGATATCTCAGTAATTGAATCCCTGAAGACATTTTTTAATTAACAGTTAGCGTTTGATCCACCGATCCGATTTAAATTGCAACTTCTTTATTAAAATAGTTTTTAATTGATAGAATGAAATAATCAATGAATGCTCGCTATAGGGTTTTAAATAAGAAGGTTCTTTTCGATAATAATATCTGAGTAGGTAATATTCTTTTGTGTTTCCGTATTAATGCGTGTGACAAGGAACATATTTTACGGAATTTTACGTTTTGATAAAAGATAATTACCACCTGATTCCATACCATCCTTTATAAATTCACTGCTGGATAGGCAAGTCGCAGGAACGAAAGACTAGTCTGTTATAATCATAGATATAGTATAGTATAGATTAGCGATGGAGTGATTTGGGCGAGACCAAAATCATAATACACCAGTGTACGTGTAATGTGCATGTGTGGGTGACAAATAGTGCTGCACCATGCATTGTCTGCCTCAAATTCAATTATCGATACCGACTACAGTACATTCGTGTGTTCTGATTTGACGCAGATGATGTAAGTGAATATCTTTACCCAATTACGGCGAAGCCAAAAGGATGGTAACAATTTTAGAAGGATATGATGTATGTATGTTCATCTGTTCCCTCAGATCTTCTAAACTACTCATCTTATATTGACAAATTAGATATCTTTAAAAGCATTTTGCCCTTTCGCGGATTTTATTGCGGACATATAATGAAACATTGAAATATATGCAATATTAAAAAATCTATATATATAAGAAAAACTAAAACTTAAGTTTTTAACTTAAATTATCATACAGTCCTACTCCCGTGGTAGGTATTAGGCCAAGAACGCTGGCTGTGTTTTCTAGCTGAATGGCAATACTAATTAAATAAATACTGAAATATTGTGTCTGGGTATCCAACAAAAGGTGTAATTCAGAATATTCTCGACATTTCGAAAATACATTTTATAAAAAATGTTAACTATGATGCAGAGATAGAATGAAGTAGGTGTAATAAAAAGTTAATATGCGAACACCAAACCAAAATAACAAAAAAAATTGTAATACAAGGAAAAAAAACATAAGATATAAATGGTACATCACAAAAAATATATATAAAATAAATAATAATAAAAATAATAAAATGAAATATAAAATAACTAAGATAATAAAAATGTAAAATACTTAAGTACATATTATAATGTCAGATGTATATAAACTCATAAAGATATACAAATATACACATAATCAAATAATATGTATAATATACATAATAAGAATATATATATATATACATATATTTATATCGTTATCACCTCTACGGACTGAGATGGAATGCCTTACAGCCTGTGTTTCTAACGGTACTAGGTAAGAGGGTGATATCTACCCAGACGACCTCCCAGAAAAAATGGAGTCCTACCACTTAGTTCATACATACTCGTAAAGTTCACAAAATGTTATAACCAAACTGAAATAGGAAACGTGTACTAAAATGGTAATAAACAAGACTACGATGTCAATTTTTTTAGAATCCTTCAAAGAGAACTAATTTATTGTACAAATGTTTGTCCTTAAAGATATTTTGCAATTTTGCTCAATATCTTTAAGGACAAACATTTTGCGTTGTAGTTTTTCCCATAATACACCTCTATGTTACTAATACAGCCTACTAAAGTCCACTGCTGAACGTAGGCTTCCCCCATAGATTGCCTCAAAGTATAGTTGTAGTAGTATTTGCCACAGTTGCCACGCTTGGCAAGCGGGTTAGCAACTTATTTTTTTAGTCGTTATTAAGAAGCCGCTGATGCCCATCTCCTAGTTTATTTCCTAAATTTCGATATAGTTTGCAATGTATCAAATTCCCTCTGTCGCCTCTTACGATACCCACCGGAAGATATGGGGTAGTGGATATTCTTACACCGCCACTACACGGTGGGCACCTCTATGATCAAAACATTGTTTTTCAAAGAAATTGCTGCATATAGTTGAATATTTTCTTTCGGGAACTCATTCTTCTCTATTTATTATTTTCAACTATTTTTGTCGAACATCAATATTTTGTGAAAATCTGCCACAGCATCCACTTAACATCAGGTGAACTGTGTGCTCGTTTGTCATCCTACTTCTATAAAAAAAAATTTGGAAGAATATTTAGCTACGGGACCTTAAAATAAAAAATATATATATTACTAAGTTGAATAAGGATGCATGCAAATGAGAATACAACCTTTGCATGTTAAGGACATTTCGATAAGGTATTATCGATAATGTCAATCTCTACAAAAGTGAGGTTAAACCTAGCAGAATTTCACGTATTTGTATTCAGATTGATGCATTCAGATGATAATTATTATAAAATTTTATAATTTTTCCTATCCATTTAAGTACATATTGTTACAAATAAAATAATACAATTGTTTGTACCTGCTCTTAAGCACAGCATTTAGGCAGCGAAACATTTCAATCGCACCTACGGGTTCAATGTATAATAATGTGGGATTTCTTCCTGAGGTGAGTTATTTTAGGTAATACGCACCTAGTCAAATAAATCACGTCTATTAAACACTAATTTTCACTCTGAACTCTGAGATTTTGCAAATACAAGCGGGATTTGTTTTGTTCACTAATGACGTCAGGCCAATACAGGCCGATAGCATGTACGTGAAGGTTCTAGCCTATCTTTGTCGCTCTAACATACGCGTACACTATGATCTTTCTCTTTTGCATTGCCAATTTGTTCTAACGTCAGTTTAAACAAAATTTATGGTTATAATATATAACGAATATCGTGGTTTTCAGCCGACTGCGGAGGGTAATGTGATTATAAGTATTTATTTATGTATGTTTGTTCCTTTGTGGCGTTCTAGAGACCAAAGCGTGGGCCGATTTTGATGATTCTTACGTCAATCGATTTGCTTTAATCTTGTAAGTATCACTAAAGACATGACAGTAATCATAAAAAACATAAATATAAACACTCACGCCTGTCACCCAAAGGGGAAGGCAGAGACTACGGACTTACATTTGGCACGATCCTGACACACCTCTCTCGCCTCCTTTACATCCATATATCTACGCTAGATACACTCTCCTCTGTAAAAGGTACCCCTAATCTGGCCCATTTTGAATATATCGCCAATTTGGTCGATAAACCTTCGTCTAGGGCGTCCCTTCCCGACTCTGCCGTTCACTTCTGCTTCAATCAATATGCAATATGGCGACAACCAGACGCCATATTGCTTTAAAGGAAAAAAATTAAAATCGACGAACTACGTCAAGTGGGATAACATTAATTAGGTCTTTGAAAAAGATATTTAGGTTTTTCTAGACATATTTCATTATGAATGGCCATTTAGGATCTATAACGATTTAAAGTTGGTTAGTGACGGCTCCGTGGCGCAGTGGCTTAGCAATGAGTTGCTGCGCTGGGGGCCGCGGGTTCGATTCCCGCACAAATTCGCCTACAAATAATTGTTCCGCGTCTGGATGTTTGTCCTTGTGCAATTTTGTTTGTAAACTGCCTCTACGATACAGGAGAAAATCCTAGTGTGGGGGTAACGTTTTTTTAAGATAAATAAAAAAAGTGACTATTCTCGCTAACCGTTACCGTTACAGCCTATTAAAGTCCATTGTAGAAAATAAGCCTCCACCATAAATTGCTTCATAGGCGGAAATTTTCCATAGTTGTCACTCTTGGCAAGCGGGTTGCCAACCGCAGTTTTTTATTTTATAGTTGTTATTGGAAAGACGTTACTGCTCATTTCCTTGGTTATTTAGCTCTGTCGCCTCTTACGACACCAACGGAATGATATGGGGTAGTTGATATTCCATTCACTACACGGTAATTACACATTCTTGCTTAAATTTACAAAACCTATAGTAAAACGGTATAAAGTTCAATGGTTTAATGGGTATTATAAGTATTTTTTTACGCAGTTGAGTTTTTTAAACAGTATTAACCTAGCTTGTATTAAACCTTGAATTAAATAGACTATAAATATAACGAGAATACAATTTATTATTCATTTATTTATTCATTCATTCAATATGGCCTATCAAAGTCCGCTGCTATACATAAGCCTCACCATAAATTGCTTCATAAGAGAGATTTGCTATAGTTGCCACGCTTGGCATGCGGGTTGGCATTCGCAGTTGTTTTGGCTTCTAGTTGTTATTAGTAAGACGTAGCTGCCCTTCTCCTGGCGTACCTCCTCCTTCGCCTATTACGACACCCACGGGACGAATGGGGCAGTGGATATTCTTACACCGCTACTACACGATCATACAATATTTTGTAGAAGATTAAATTATTCCGTGACACAGTGTGGAACAGTTATAAACAACAACAAGTATCACTTGAACTCCGAAATAACGTTAAAAATAACGTTTAAAGTTATTGTGGCTTACATTCAAAGAAGAGACAATGCTCAGCGTTTAGATTTCTAAACTTAGGAGTTATGTCAAATAACAACATTAAACTGCTACGTCGTAGATATTCAAGTCGCTGTGGTTCTTGCTATCGTATCCATCTTGTCAAGTTATTTCGTTATAAGTGCAAGACTAGATAAGTAATGTAAAAGTGCCCTATTACTTTTTACTTGGGTTGACTGGAGTTTTAATAAAATATAAACCTGTTATCTAGTTGAATTTCACATAATAAAAACACGCAAAAGTTATATGGGATAAGCTTAACCAGGAAACTAGCACACCAAAGGAAGTGAATAACCTTTTCAAATATTGGTATCACAACTAAGCAAACTGTGTGAAGTGGCTGGCTCATATTCTTCGGAGTAGAGGTTGGAGTACGGGGTGAGGCAGGGCGGCCTTAGCTCCCTTCAACTCTTCAACCTGGACGTCAACGGTCTGATCGTTGAGCTCAGTGATGCCGTAGTCAGCTGCTCAATTGACAGTCATTTTGTTAAAAATATAAGCTATGCCGACGACATGGTTTTGCTAAGCCCATCGATCCGTGTCCTCGAAACGCTAGTAGGCATATGTGAAAGGTACGCGCCGGTTCATGGTCTCGAATATAATTCTAAAAAGAGCTAACTACTCTTTTTTAAAGCTGAAAAAAAAAAAAAACATTAGTCTGTTCCTCATGTTAGGCTTGGAGGAGTTAAATTGAGCAGTGGCACCAAATTCAGATATGTGGGACACTGGGTCACCGAGGACCTCTCTGACGACTTAGATGTTGAACGGGAACGTAGAGCGATGGCAGTGAGGTGTAATAATTATGCCTTCTCGCAGGTTTGGTAGGTGTACGAATTAATTTCAGTTAACATTACTCAAAGCTTACTGTTAGACATTCTACACCTTCAGCCTGTGGGCGAAGTATAACCGTCGAACTCGCAATACGCTACGTATTCAGCACAACAATAGATTCAGGATGTTGCTGTGGCAGTCACGCTTTTGCAGCGCATCACGTCAGTTGCCGAGGCACGCGTGGACAGCCTTGTAGTAATATTATGCAAAAGAATAGCCTCCTTGATGCGTAGCGTGTGAGACAGTACCAAAGGCCTCCCACTTTCCATATATGGAAGGCAAGATTGCCCTGTGATAAGGCACTGGAACAGGGTTCCAGGCCCAGTCTTATTAATAATAATTTCTGTTAATTTACTAACCCCTAGTTTTTAAAGTACTAACAAAATGGACCCTGAATAATGAATAAATGGTAATAATTCCTTCTTAGTAGCTTTGTTTGTTTGAATTTAGTGGCAGGTGTCAATGGACTGCAGTGGCCACTTAACATTAGGTGGTCTGTAAGTTTATTTGTCACTGCAATTTTATAAAAAACTAATCTATCATAGACGTAATAACAGTTAAAATATTATTCAAACATACTGCTTTTGTTATGTCATAGGATACTATTTACTTTATGTTATAAGACCTGTATACTTTATATTGTTTATTTATTGCCATTATATCAATTATTCATTGCCTGTGTAAAACAATCTCAAAAGAACCCTAAAATGGCCTTAGAAATCACCACATTACTTAAATTAATTCCCTCATTCGACACAGATAATAATGACCAAGTGTACAGATTCGTTAGGTCATGCAATTCAGCTTTCGACTTAAGTTCAGCGGACCAGAAGTCAGTACTTTTAGTATACGCGTTAAGCAATATCACTGGTTCTGGTGCGGCAGACGTTCACAGTAAAGAACATGACTCATGGACCGGTTTAAGAACATTCCTTATTGAAAAATTCTCTAACATTAAAACCATAGCACACCTTAACCTTGAACTGCAATCCATATTCCAAAAACCTACAGAAACATTAACCGAATATTTTCACAGAGTCGACCTGTGTTGCTCTAAAATAATTGAAAAGTTAAACGCTGAAATATGCGATAAGA